>VDFB02000363.1:127190192-127433936 GCA_007258455.2 Sequoia sempervirens | reverse complement strand
GAAGAAGAACAAAGAAACACTTCCCCAACCAATCAACCAAAAAACTTAACCTATGCCCTCCACATCAAACATTTTAGCCCTATCAGTCATAACAAAAAAGTAAATCCAGTCCATCTTAAAATCCCACCACAAAAGAAGGTTATAACCACGTAACCTTAAAATAGTGTCCAATCTAAAACAAAAATTCTTAACAGAGAAACAACTAGAAATATTAAAGTCTAGGCACCAACAACCAACATCAACATTAAAACAACCCAAATTAACAAAAAATAACATAGTAGCAAGTGAAAGAAAGTAAGAGGAACAAAAGCCAAGGATTAAGCATGCTTGATCAAACTCCAAGCCTTTAGTAAGTTTTCGACAGAGTCTTCAAACTTCTCTTTGGGCTCCATCTAATGTGCAATTATGTTTTTTTTTTATATATCTCCGGGTATCCCTGTGACTCAAGCCCAATGAATTCCCTTTATGAGGTGAGCTTGAGATGAGACTAATCCCTGGGGCCATGCAGTAACCAACAATCGCCCCAAGTGTGTGTGGCGGGGTAAATCACGGGCTAGGGAGTCAAACCCAAGACCTCGGGGAGCAAACCCAAGACTCAAGCCAACTCTGCTAGCCCGCATGGGCCTAATGTGCAATTATGTTATTAAAAAGGAAAATTTTCATTTTCCTGCTTTTGGAAACTTATGTTATTCACTTTCTAAGTTAAAACTTAGGTGAAAAATAAGGTAAAAATAATTGAGTAAACATTGGGTATGTTACATTTAATAATATTATTTGATATATAAATAATTAAATAAATGTAGAAATTTTAAGTATATCTAGTTAAAAATATATATAAATATATAAATATTAAGGTGTTCATGTAATATATTTAATAAAATTCAATATGGGTATCTTAATATTAATATTTTTCATTTTTAAAAAATAAGTGTATTCAAGATACTTATAAGATAATTTTCTATATTTTTAAAAATATTATAAAATAAAATTATTTGATCAATTACCTAATAAGCCTCAAATTTGAAGCGACCTTAACCATTAAATATTAAGTGTACACAATAACTAATTATTCATATTATTTAGTAAAATAAATAATTGCAAATATTGTTTGCACATCAAAATAGAATTACATAAGATTTTTTGTAAGTATATATACACACGTGTTCATATACTCTTGTGATTTGGAGAGGAGAATAATAATAATTTCAAGCTTGTAATATTGGACCAAATTTTTTCTTTCAATTATCTTAGCTTCCTACTAGGGGATAGGGTCTAAGAGTTGCTTACCTCGACAAAAATGGTAAGTCAAATTTTCATAATATTTCAACACATCTTCATAAGTGATTCAATAGTTGTTATTTTGATTTTAAGCATTAACAATATATACACATTTGCTATGTTTTCATTGAGTTGTTTGAGAGCACACAAAAAGAGTTAAATTAAAACATGTGTATCAAGGCATGTATTAATAATTGCCTTACGTGCCACCATATGATTGGTTGTTTCTTTGATGTGATGTAATTCCTTCTTGTGTTATTTCATGCTTTTTCCTAGTCATGTGAGATCCCAGGAGTTTGTGCCTCTCTTTTTTGCTCAATTGACCTATGTTTCTAATATAATGCTTGCCAATAATTTATGTTGTTATCGAGGTGTATTTATTTTGTACATTGGATTCATATTTGTGAATTTATATGCTTGAGTTATGTAGTGTTATAGGTTCACTACTTTCACTAGTATATATGAATATATGTTATATGGTTGAGTTAAAACTGATGATGATTATTATGTATCTTTGTAACTAGGTCATGCTAGTGAGATAATTTTTAGTTAGATATAGATACTGCTATCATAATTTGAATATTATCTCATTGATTTTTATTTACCATTTTTTTACTATATTGTGTTGTGTAGATACACATGATGTTTTCATTGAGTGTGCAAACATAGGTTTCACTAAAACTGATTTATTTGGAGACAATCGATTCAAGTAAAAGTTTTTTGTTTATTTTTGTCTCACTTGAGTTTGAGCTATTAGATGCATCTTGTGTGGCTCTATGATTTCAAATCCAAATTGGTTAGTTTTGGATTCCTTTAGTCATGTGAAAACTCAAAGAATATGTTTGCATGTTTTATGTCAATTGTTCGACCTTAATGGTGTTTTGAAATGATTTTTATAGTTATATGCTTCCACCTTAGGAATAAGGTGTTTTGCAAATAGAGTTAAATTGTATTTAATTATTTTTTATAATATTTTGGATACTTGTGAAATGGTGCTATACTACTATTAGCTAAATTTTATATTTTTGTAATACCTCACAATTTGTGGTAGATTGCTTTATGGGAAAAAAGGAATATATGATTTAATCAAAAGATTGAAATATTATTGTTCAATGTTTTCCTTCATTGAAATAATTATATCATGAAAAGCTTTGATTATTAGGAAAGTACATTAGGAAATTGGTAATATTTATTTGATAAATTTAGTCATTTTATTGAGAAGATTGTAAAAGTTCAACTTGAAAATTAGGCAAGGATTATTTGAAAAGGAAAAAATGTGAATAAAAGTGAAAGAAAAATGAAAAAAGTCATTTTATTTGAAATATCTTGTATAAAGTGGTTTGGAATGTGAAATGAAATAGAAGGATTTTTAAAAAGTGATTTTTTCATACACGAAGAAAATAGTTCATTTTTTAATTCATTCTACACTTCTTCCATTGCATTTTTCTCTTCAAAATTTTCTTTTGTGCTTGGGTTGAGAAGTTTTTTTTGGAGAATTAATTCTTTGAATTTGAGTGGAGGATGAATTTCTTGGTTTGGGAAGAAGATCCTCTTCATTAAAACTCTTTTCATTCTTGTTTGTGCATTAAAACTCTCTTCATTCTTGTTTGTGCATTGGATTGAAGGTAATGATTTCATCTCTATGCTTTGAAATTGAAATTTCTTTGTGCTTTGGACAAGTCCACCTTAAGTGGATGCATATAGCATTTTATTTTGTAGAAATGAGTGCATTTTTGGATTGGTAAATTGAGCGAAATCAAATTAACAATCCTAATTTTATTATTTTGATTTTTTCTTAATTATGCAAAAAATATGGTAATTTTTTTGCAAATTTGTTATGTGATTCAAAAACATGTGTATGAGACACTTGTCTTAAAGAAATAATAGAGGTGTTGAAGTTTCACTATTGATTTTTTTTTATTTTTTTTTTAAGTTTGAAGCATTTGTATGTATGTGGAAGGGAATGGTCTAGTTAGGGTATCTCAAAATAGGTGTCCTTGTAAGAATTTTTTTGAGGGCTTCAAAAGTTTCCTAATAGGTAGTGGTCCATTTGAATGCAATGTCCTTAGATAGGAGGAAAAACATGGGGGTTGTTATTTTATTGAAATCTTTAATAAACCTCTTGTAGTATCCTACATGGCCAAGGAAACTCTCACATATTTTTTCTTCTAGGGAGTCGGTAGAGTAGAGATCACTTCTATTTTGTTAGGATCCACTTGAATCCCTTGTTGGACAAAAAGTGTCCCAAGACCACTCTTTTAGTCATCATCATGAAACATTTTTCATGACTTAAAGAGAGATTATGATCTTGGAACCTTTGAAGGACTTTCTCCAAATTTTTTAGTGCTTCTTCATAGGAATTTCCATAAGTGTTGAATTCATTCATATATATTTCCATAGAGTCGTACAAAATTTAAAAATATGTTCAAGACAACTCTTTGGAATGTTGCAGGTGCATTAAACAACCCAAATGGTAAAACCAAGTAGGCATATGTACCCCATGGACATGTAAAAGTGGTTTTATCCTTGTCTTTTGGAGCTATTTTTATCTGGTTGTATCCACTAAACCTATATAGGAAAGAAAAATATTTATTTCTTGTTAGTGAATCTAACACTTGATCAATAAAAGGAAGAGGAAAATGATCCTTCCTTATGGCTACATTTAGATCTCTATAATCTACACACACTCTCCACTTACCTTCTTTCTTAGGTACTATCATTTTAGACACTTAAAAATGTCCTAAATGGCATTACACACTTGAATTCGATATATTAACACTGTTTCATCTTGAAATCCATCCTCTTTTCACTTGCTTGATTAAATTAACCTAGTCATTTAATCAAATTCATCATCTTCACCTATTAATCTAATTGACCTAGTTGGGTTAACTCACCCCCTCTTGCACTAACATTTCACCCCATTAAATTAAATAAACCAAATTATTTAATTTAATCCCTAAGTCCTCTTATTTAATTAAATAACCCTAAGCTATTTAATTTAATATCATATTACATCGTCTTTTTCATTAAATCAATTATTTAAGAAATATCATATTATTCCTCCTCTTGCACATTTAAATTTAGTTTTAATTAAGTAAATTGCTAATTATCCTCATCTTCCCACTTCCAAGGGAATATTATTGGAATATTCCCTCTTTTGCACATTCTTCCAAAAGAGAATATTCCTATAGAATATCCCCTTTTATGCACTCATTCCTCCAAAATATCTCTTAACCTCTTCCTAATTCTTATGAAGTGTGTTTTTTGAAAGCTAATTTGGACCATTGATTAAATTAGTTGATCCTTGTCAATTTTCAACTCTGGCCATGGATTGGAATCCTCAATCCACATTTCATCTTCCTTTCATTGTTGACCATTGATTGATCTTTTCAATATGAGCCCTTCATTTCTCATTTGCTTTCCTATAAATAGATCACTATTTGGAGACAAAGGGATCCATCTTTTGATAGCAAATTCATGTTGTTGAAACTCACACACATTTGCATACTCCAATTGCTATCACTATCTTTAAGGGCAATTGGATCCCTTTGAGAGCATTTGCTTCAACATCATCCAAGCTTATTTCAACAAAATGGGATTGGGAAAGGGATGAATTCCAAATTCGAAGCAACACCAATCCCCCAATGGGATGAGGTTTTATGAATTTAATTAGGATTCTTTGTGCAATTTGAGCTTTATTTCAAGTTTTAATGGCTTCCTAGTTTAACTTTGCAAGAATTTCATTGGGAATGTAACTTGATTTAGCTAATTACATTATTTTAAATTGCTTATTACAATCACTTTTAGCTTAGTTAAGATTTACATCCATAAAATGGTGCTAGAAGGAGGGAAAAATTTAATGTTTTGAGTGTTTTTTTGAAGGAATTTTGCAGGTTACACTCAAAGTTTTTCGTGAAACCCATCACATTTTTTAATCACAGAAAATTGCGTGAATTAAAGCTTACAAAACGGTTATCTGGGTTTTTTTAGATCTCGGTCTTACCTTTCCATAGCTTTTTATGACACTCAATTTCATCAAGAATTGAAAAAGATATCAAAATTTCAATTATGTTGTGTTTTTTAAAAATTCTAGGTTTAATCTCTTAAATGCATGATTTTCTTTCATTTCTAATAAATTCTATATGATTAATTTTGTAGAAAGGTTGCTGGGTTTTGAAGATCTCGTGTTTAGCTTTCCAAAACACTTTATGATTTCAAAATTGATTAAGATTTGAGAAATTTTTTGTTATCTCAAGTTGTTGTTATAATCATCCATCATTAATTCTGTGTATTTTTTTAATTATGGGTTTAATCTCTTAAATGCATGATTTTCTTTCATTTCTAATAAATTCTATATGATTAATTTTGCAGAAAGGTTGTTGGGTTTTGAATATCTCGTGTTTAGTTTTCCAAAACACTTTACGATTTCAAATTTGATCAAAATTTGAAAAAGTTGTCATTATCTCAAGTTGTTATAATCTAATTTTCTCAAAGTGTTTCTCAACACTTAGTGAAAGGATAAAATGAATTAACTTTCAAAGTTGGATAAATTTCAACCAAACAACCTCACATTTTCTTTGAAAGGCTAAAATTGAACAATACAAACTCATTTTTCTTCTTGGTGCTTAAAATGAAGTCATTTTTCTTTGTTGGATTAAAATGAACTAGTGTTTTCCATGCTTGATTATGCTTGGTAAATCTTTAGTGCGTATTCTCTCCCCTTGCGCTTCATGCGATCTTGGGTGAAGAGGAATGCTCAAGTATACTTTTTCTTTTTGTGTCTTGTGTATACTCAAAGTACATATTGAGTTTTGCACCATGTTTTACATTTAGAGGGCTTGCCTCCCGACTTGTGAGAGGGAATGATCCAAGCAGTACTTTCATTTTGGTCCACTATATAAATAATTGGTGTGATGAAAGTCATCAACCAACTAGTGTAGATGCTCTATACCGATGAAATTCTCCCCTAGTATCTATGTGATACGTAAAAGCCTTAGATATTTCTAAGGGTTGGGAGGCCTCTTAATTGAGTGAATCACCACATGTATAGACACCAGTTTATCCCAAATATGGTCATTAAAAGCCTTTGTTTGTAGTGGCCAACTTTTCCATCCAATGAGTTCTTTGAAGTTGTGTATTGGAATTCATATTCCAAGAAGTTACTTGCCATGTCCGATTTTGGTTAAGTGTAGAGGTTAAGAATTCATTCTTAACCTACCTCTACACTATTTTCTCAATTGCATGCAAAATCATCTCTTCTACTATGAAGAGCATGAGGCATGCCCATCAAAAGAATGTACCACTTGAGCTAGGGTTGTAAATGTTGGTGAGTCAATTTAATACTTTTCTTGGTTCCAAAACATTTCAAACACACATCAACAAGTTTCTCAAAAAATTCAAACCCTTCGGTTTAAGCATGGATACCCTTTGAAAAATTCTTGATATTGATGCTTTTCCTAAGGATTCTATCCTTAGAGACTTCTAATTATTTTGGCTTATATCTAAATCCATACTTTCCAAAGTTAACATAGGTAACTATGGCCCTAACTTCATGATTTTCACATAATGGACTTTGTGAAATGAAGGATGTTTTTTGACATAGACATTTGTAGTTTGAAACTTAAGCAAGAAAAGTGTATGTGGTAAAAATAAATTCATTAATCAAGATAAACTCACAATTGAACCCCATACATGTGCTTTTCTTCATGATCTCTTGCAAGACCAAAGTCCTTAAACCAAGATCCTCATTCTTCCTTTTCAAAAATAGGCATCATAGTTCAAGGTTCATCAAGAGGCACATCTTGAAAACTTACCGCAATCGAGACATCTTGATAAGAAATTTTTATACTCACCCTTTGCGGGACGAACTAGAATTACATATCCAATATGATCTTAGCATTTAAATCATTGAGTTCTTAGGGTTGTATCACTTAGAGGTATAGAATTTTTCTCACTACCTTGGTCTTGCAACACAAAGGTTCATTCTAGGTTAACATTTTGAGTCAAAACATTTCATCCACCCATTATCATATTTCACCTTTCACTTCACCAAAATTTATAAACTTTTGGGCACATTAACACTTTTTTGACTTATACATCATCAAACCAACCCCCTAACTTAGCTATGTTGTGTGTGAAATGGATCCCTTTCCATGCACTTAGTTGAGTTGGTTATCAAATTTTGTGGAAAAAATTATCTTGAAAGTCACAATTCTATCTTCAAGATTTACAAGCTCATTAGCACCTTTCATCAAAACATCAAATCTCTTTGTCTAAAGGTGTTGTCCCAAAAGTTTACAAAGATCACTCTCCCCATAACATTCACCCATTTCATCTCCCATTCACACCATTGGTCTAAAACGACTTTGAGTGTCCCTTTTACCAAAATTTGAGTCAAGTAGAGAGTTTAAACATTATAAATATCAACATAACTCTCTCATCGGTGACCCACAATTTATGGTAACAACAAGATCACAACACAAGAGAATCATGGAAAAATCCAAAGTCACATCTACCACAAGTGATACCAATTTGAAAGAATTTGATCCAAAGAGTCATTCTACCCCCTCACAACAACCTCAAGATCCATTGGGACCATATGAGGTAGAAGACATCACAAAAAACCCATTTGAGCTTACTAAAGAAGAAATATTTGAGTATAAACAAGAATTCCAAGCCTTAGAGAAAACATCTTTGATTCCCCCATCTTTTGTTGCACAAAGCTTGACACAAGGGTTAACCCAATCTACAATTCAATGAACTCCATCACTAGGGCCAAGTCAAACATGAACTCCTAGTCTTGCAACTAGTCTTGCTAAGGACTTTGGTCACACTCTTGTTTTGGAAAGCAACACACTTGCGGGGTACTCTAAACACCAATCCTCCCCAATGCACTACTTGGACACCCACATTTGGTGCTCCTATCATTCATGAGAATCCCCTACATCCACACAAACCTCTTACATTCCATGATACCATGATGACCTTGATATTTCAAGCACAACCATATTCATCCATCTCCACGAGTACCACAAGTTTGCCCAACGTTACATAAGGAAATATGAACCAAGTGTCTCAAATAGACCAACAAGGGAATTTCAACACCCTTATGCAAAATCATCCCTTCATGCAACAAGGGACATATTCATCTAACCACCCCATTGGTGCATCAAACCCTTCAATTGCACAAAATACATCCATCCCATCCATCACCAACCCAAATCAAAACAACACCTTGGTCACAAACCCCATCAACCAAGGTAATACCCTGGTCCCACCTCAAATACAACAATGGAACCTCATATCCATGGGCCAAGGGAACCATTTCAATCAATTTCAAGGTCTGAATGTGTCATTTCCATCACAATACCAAATGGCACCATCATCATCTTTACCCTTGGTCCCCCACATCATGCAAAATTAAATGGAACCTCAAAATTACATTCCTCCATCCCAATCCATCATTTTACAAGGAATGTTAAACCAAGTTCACCCCAACCTTTTATCATCAACCCACAACCCACTCAAACCATAAACACTCAAAACCCATCGCAGATGTCCCAATAACAAAATGATCCTACATTGCAAGCACATGCTATAGCTTTGCAACAAGCACAACAATCTTCTCAACAAGCCTTACAACAATAGTAACAAGCAGCCTTAGCCACTAAAAAACAACAAGTATCCTTAGCCACTCAACAACAACAACAACAAGCAGCCTTAGCCACTCAGAACAGCAACAAGCCCAACAATTAGCCTTAGCCTCTAAACAAAAACAACAATATCAAGCGTAACAAGCAACCCTAGTGGCCTAACAACAAAAAGAATCCCAACAACAAGCCAAACAATAACAAGTTCTTACACAACAACAACAACAAGGTTTTTACTATAATCCTCAACAAAACATCGCCAATCCAAACACGCTAGGCACATATATACCTCCACCTCCATCACCTCTGCAATATCAAACTCCACCCTACACACCATGCAACACCTCATCATATCAAAATACCACTTGCAATTCATCCCCCATCCCATAATACACACCTTATGCTCCTCCACCAAACCCACAAGATGATATGACATCACAACTCAAGGTGCTAACGCAACAAATGCAAGACTTTCAAATGGGAAAAATGAAGAAACCCCATACCCAACAAAACTTGTGTCTATACCCATTCAATAGAAACATCACAATGGTACCTTTCCCTCCTAATTTTGAGGCCCCTAAATTTCATAAATACAAAGGGAGAGAAAATCCTATGGATCACATCAAATAATTCAGTGTCATGTGTATGGAGGTTTCCTACAATGATTCCTACTTTAGGCGACTCTTTCCACGAAGTTTGATAGGCCCAACCATTGATAGGTTTTCACAGTTACCTCCAAGCATCAAAACGTTCCAAGAAATCATTGATAGATTCATAGATCACTTCTCCTTCAATCTTGACATGGATGTAAGATTAGAAGATTTATACACAATCAAGCAAAACAAAGGAGAATCCTTCACTAATTTCTTGCAAAGATGGAGGAAAAGAGCTAGTAAAAGCAAGTGGCCCATTCTCGACGAACAACAAGTGGGGATTATCATAGAAAATATTGATCCAGATCTATCCTTCCACTTAAAGATGTAATGTATCACTACTTATGATGAGATTTTCCCTAGGGCCCTCAACATCGAGTGATATCTAAACTCATAGGGAAATACACAAGTATATAGAAACAACCACCCATCCACTAGTTCTAACAACAAATCCCGATTTTGGGCCAAGAATAAGAATGTTACTAGTGATGGTATTGTCGATGCAAAGGTGGTCTTAACTACTCCTAGGAAAGAAAATACCCAAAACATGAATACACAACAACAATCCAGACCACTGTCAAACAATCAAACAACAATCAATATTGCAAACACTCAACATGGACAATAAAGAACAAACGGTGCTCCTAAGCAACAATTCACTCCCTTAGGGGAACTTATGGAAGATCTATTGAAGAGGTTGATATAGTCTAATCTTATCACACTGCCAGATTTCTCAAACTATCAAGAGCCACAAGTCAAACCTCGTAGCTATAAAGACAATCATTTTTTGTGAATTTCACCGATACAAAGGTCATAACACACAAAAAAAAAATTAGACTCAAACATCTAATATAATATCTTATTGAACAAGGAGACATTGATGTTGATAAAAAATATGGGAATGAAAATCTGAAAATTTACACAAACCCTATGCCTCATCATATTAAAGAAAAAGATTCAGGAAATACATCAACCTCAAATAATGTAAACCATACTCAAGATACCACAATGGGACATATTTATGTTATTCGTTCATCACCACATGAGGAATCAAACACACATCAAGATACTATTTTAAAAAAAAGTCCAAACCCATAAATAGTGTCTAGAAATATTTCATACCATAATGGCATCAAGTATGTATCAGATTGCAATATCTCTCCCATATATGACTTCGTGATTGGGCATGTAGAAGAATTTCCAAACAAGCAAGAAATATCCATTATTGCACCCATACCCACAAATTATTGCAAAGATTCTTTTATCAATGATATATCATCCACCCAAGGATCATGTCAAGAAGAGGCTCTTGAGGATAACAAAAGATACTCTGAATTGAGTCAGGATCAAGAAACCCTATCCCTAGAGTTTCACCAAGAGCTAAGGGACATCTTCCAAACCATTTTAAACTCCAAAGATGTCCCTGATATCACCCTTGAGATGTTTCTTTTTGATAGACATATAAACGTTCTTCATCCAAAACAAGAGTCTCCCACTCTTGGTATTCCTACACAAGAGAGGGCAATGGTTGAGATTCTTGATTCTTATAGTGATTGTGCATCATCGACATATTTTGAAGTAGTATCAAGAAATAATGATGTCATAGAATCAGAGAAAACAATTCATATTCATAAACAATAGGAACCCATAGCAATATCATGTGTTCATGATAAGTCATATTCAGTGGCTATGGATTAGAGGATACATTATCAAGGAAAAAGATTAGGTATTTATAATACCTTCACAATGCTAGGGACAATCTCGTCTACAACAAACATCATCATATGGGGCACAAAGGATCCTTATGATGAAAATACTATCAACACTACAACTAGTCATATCATGAATTGTCATCCACCCAACATCTCATACTCAAATGGGGAACAACATAAAAAGAAAGATTCCTTTCAAAGCAAGGAGAATATCATCAAAAAAAATGAAGCAGTAAAGCAAAAAGGATATGTCAAGTACAAATGGATGCCAAAGAAAAATAAAGAAAATCGTACCTCCAAAACTCCACTAGTCAAAGCAGCTATGGGGAAAAATAAAAAAGGGAAATGTATCCATCAAAGGAATCCTCAAATACAAAAGCAAGTTTCTCAAGCAAGGAACAAAGTATAGCCAGTGGTTGGTCCTAATTCCACTCAAAGCTCTGTTCTCACCCATCATTGCTTATCTTCCCAAGTTTGGAGAGTCAAAGGTTCCAAACCATCTACCAATCCATCTCATATTCCTTTATGTATAACATCATACACTCCATTCATGATATCCAATTCTCATATTGACCATGTGTTGGCAACTACCCTTCATCATAAGGATTCTGAAAGGTACCATATCGTGATGTGCACACATAGACAAGGTTAATTATGATATCCACAAGGAAGATCAAATTTCTTCAAAATTGCATCCAAGTGCTCGTATCTTAGCAAAAAAACTTCTTCAAGTAGGGTATTGTTGGAACATTATGACAGTGGCCTCTACATCAATACCACTAGGTGGTTCAACATGAGGGTAAATTTTTTGAAAAAGTCATAAAAAATCAAAAAAATAGTAAAAATAAAAATCATCCTCCAATGAAAACCAATACGGTGGCGCTTCAGGAAAGTACTATGATGAAAACTTGGAAAACATGCATCATGAGTAGAATCGAGCATTTATATGATCCTTCTCAGATAGAAGCATGTCAACCTTGTCATGATAAATCCATTGTTCCCTCCATCCATCCAATCCATATTCATTCAGATATTCCAGTTTATCTTGATCTTGACAAAGATTCGGTGTATACTTCAACTATACTCATGGAAAACTCTTCACAAGCTCTTTACCATTTTATCTAATGAAGTCCCATAGCCCATATCTAGCATGATAGAACTTTATTAGATTCTTCACATATACGTTACCTATCTTGGTTTGTCCATTGATCTACGAAGCATTGCTAAACACTGGGGGCAGGTTATTGCACTCTTGTTTTTGAATAAATCTTGATCCATTTCTTATATCTCACAACGTGATATCGACATCATGATCTAGGTATCGTTTACCTCAAAATCTCTTGAAAATTCCAAAAACACTTGAAAAATCTCAAAAATCCCAAAAATATTCATAAAATCTCATCAAAATCCAAAAACATCAAAATCTTGTACATCTAAAATCTAAAAACATTCAAAAAATTGTAAAGTCAAAATCCAAAAACATCCAAAATACGTCAAAAATCCCTACAAAGGTCAAAATATCAAAAAATCCAAAAATAGTACCATGTCGAACTACATTGTCTTTGAGCTTGAATGTAGGAAAGGCCATCATTGATGTGCCCCCGAGACACTTTAGGTTAGCAGTTTGTCATAATAAACTAGCAATCCATCAAATGTCCATATCTCATCACTAATAACTCAAGTCAGTCGAACTACGTGGTCTCCACATGTATAACATAGGCAAGGATCATCTTTGATAAGCCTCTGAGGCCCCTAGGATAGTCTTTTAGGTTAGGTTCTTGGTCAAATCTCAAAAAACCCCCAAAACATTTGAAAACTTAGAAAAACACAAAAACATTTGAAAATTGGAGACCCAAAACATTGGAAAATAATCACTAGTACACAAACAACAATACATGACTAAATAAACTACTAAAAATTGCATAGAAATGACAAATTTTAGTTACGTGACTATTAGTGGTTTATTTTTAGTCATTTATAACACCACCAAATTTATGACTAAACTATTTTAGTCGTTAATTTAGCCATTTATTTAGTCATGGTAGTGATTTATTTAGTCATTAATTTAGTCATTGATTGTTGTTAATTGGTCATTTATTTAGCCATGGTAGTCATTTATTTAGTCATATATTTATCCATATATTTATTCATTAATTTAGTCATTGATTGTTGTTAACTGGTCATTTATTTAGTCATGGTAGTCATTTATTTAGTCAAATATTTAGTCATTACTTTAGTTATATATTTGGTCATTAATTTAGTCATATATTTAGTCATTAATTTAGTCATTTCTTTAGTCATATATTTAGTCATTAATTTAGTCATTACAAATCAAATCTAACTTAATTAATCCTCACAAATTTATGCATATAAACTTCAAGTATCATAGATATTCAAATGTTAAAAAGCACCATGAATGAAGACTAAAATGCTTGAACAAATATGATTGATTAGACACAAACACAAACATATTACAAATCAAGAGGAGCCACAACACAGTATTTATGAGTGGAGAAAAAACCACTCTGAAAATTTACTTCATTAAGCCTCATTGGAAAATCAAAATCTTATTGGTTACATTCAATGTCTTAGTTACATTATACAACTTACAAACACTATATAAACAAAATACTCCTATTTTCATATACTTATATTGTTTTCCCCTTCCTTAACTATAGTCCTTTTGGAAGGGCAACGACCTCCTATAGGGGCTCGACCCATTTAATCCCCTTACAAATCCACAACTTTCCCATTGCTATTGGTTTCGGCTCCTCCAAACTCTTCCTCACTGGTATTCACCTTTCACTTCTCCAATTTGGAGCTGCAAACTGAAAATAAGGTTTAAAATTTTGCACATCAAAAACTCAAAAAATTCAAATAATATAGAGGATAAAATTCAAACATTTTCTTTTCCTTTTCCAACTATGACATGCTAAAATTAGGCACTAGATATAGTGAATGTATTAGAATTAGATATAACATCCATCAAAAGCATATTTGGAAGTAGATTTTTATCAGATATTGTAGTTGCAAGTTCCACTAATTATAATAAAGATAAATAGTTTTACCTTTATGCATCAACTAATGCAATTCTGATAACTTTTAGAGGATCGACAATGCTAGCCTTTATCATATCAACATACTCACCTGCAAGTTGCAACACAACATTAAACTTATTAATTAGACTTAACATCTAAGAAATAAAAAGAAACTTCAAACATTATCAATTTAGTAAAAAAATCATCAATTTCAAAGATCAAAGTAGCCAATGCTTCACTCTTTACATCCTCAGCTACAATCAAAAGAGGCCTTTGTTTTTGTGCTAAATGCAACAAGAAATTATATTATTTTTCAAAACTTATCACTATGTACTTATGAACTCAAGATCATTCAAATTGTCAAACTAATCAACATGACTACCTAATTTCTTTCTATCGCATACACTTTGGGTATACATGATCATTGGGAATCCCAATTATTGAACTATGAAATTTAGCAACGCAACGAAATTATATCTTAAGTAAAATGTAAATCAAATCAACTTTACATGTCTTAGCTTATCAATTGATCTCAAATTGTATATACACCTTTTTAATATAGCTTAAGGACATCTATAATAGATATGCACAAAATGAATTTGGTGGAAAGGCTTTAAAAACTTTCAAGTGAATACAATTCGCAGGTGTAAATCCAAATTCCACAACCATTGCCAACATCCTCCTTGCCTATGCCAAAATGGGAGCTTTGAAACAAGCTATGAATATCCATCAACGCATAGACAATACACGATAGTATCCCTATAATAAATATTATACTCCCTCAAAATATTATTACATATTATTCTATTGGGGGGACTTTACTTTATCGGGGGGACTTCAAGATAACTCCTACCAATGTTCATTTCTCCCATTGATGGAAACTTCAAATTGATCTTTTCCCTTTTCGGGGCATCAGAGGGACTTAACTCTATCTCCCATCAAAACTTCTCTCGTTGATGAGGTCCCTCAATGTTTTTCATTCCATCAGAGGGACCACAATATTTTTCTTGTCGATGTCCACCTCTCTCGCCAATGAGTTTGAGTGTTGTTAGGCTATCGGTGGGACTTTGACGTGACTCCCAGTGACATGCAAGAGTCCTCTCGATGATTGATTTAGAATTACTTCTTGTTGGAAAATCAAGCAGATTGCATCTGAACTCAAGTGTAGGTTCACATACATACTCAGAACCAATGACAAGAAGAGATACTATATCATCAAAATTTTCTTTCATTTCCTCGATGCAACGATTACCATCTTCATCAAATTTTAGGGTTTTCTTTATTAGTAGCCAAATCAATTATTTGATTTCCTCTCTCTGAATAGTTATAGGTTCCACCTTTTTCAATTGTTGAAAAATTTCCTAGAATCTCATCCTCTTGCAAATCTTCTTTAAAAATTGACATTAGTTTTAGGAGGTCAAAATTGAATTACATCAAGAAGCTCAAGCCTCTTCATTTTGTATTATCACTTTCTATGGCCACATATTTGTTTGACTCCAAATCACACAATGTGCTCACTAAAAACTCGAAGAGATGATCTTTCAAATTCCTATGGCTGACACCATGTATGAGTCTTCAATAGAAAATGTCCAAGTAGGATAGTCTACAACATCTTGCTTATTTTTCCTGCATTTATCCCTACCAAGGTACTTGCAATTACAACATATGGTAAGTATTCCCTTGATCATCATTCTTTGATGGATGTTCGTGTGTGATATTTGTCTCAATAAAACTACATACATAGTTAGCATCCTCCCAGCCTACCAAAATGGGAGCTTTGGAGCAAGGTATGAACATCCATCAGAGCATAATAGATGGGAGATTTTTTTCAAATATTATGGTTGGAAATGCTCTATTAGACATGTATGCAAAATGTGGAAGTGTACACAAGGCATGTGAACTCTTTGATGGAATGCCTCAAAGAAATGTCATCTCATGGAATGTAATAATTGCAGGATATGCACAAAATGGATTTTGCAAGGATGCTCTCAAAACATTTGAATTAATGAAGCACTTTTAAACATATCCTAACATTGTAAACTTTGTTTGTATTCTTTGTGCATGCAGCCATGGAGGTTTAGTGGATGAGGGCTCTACATACTTCAATCACATGAGTAAGTAGTATTGCATTACACCTACAGTTGATCATTATGTGTGCATGGTTGACCTTCTTGCCCGTGCTGGCTATCTCGAGGACACTCTAAACTATATCATTAAGATTCCATTTAAACCTGTGGTGGTTGTGTGGATGTGTTTTCTTGCTTCTTGTAGGTTACATATGAATATAGGCTTAAGAGTATTTACAGCCACGCTGCTCTTCAATTTGGATCCTAAAAATATTGCGACTTATGTTCTTCTCTAATGGTGTTTATGTTTTCTCTGATAAACTTCAATCACATGTTTTTATTTTGGAACATCAAAGAGACTCATCTTTAACTCCCGCTGAAATTTACTTCTCTCACTGATGAATTATGTGCCTAAGTATTATCGGAGTATCGAAGGGATTGAGCTTTTTTTTCCCTCTAATATTTGTTTCTCCCTCCGATATAATCTTCAATCATGTGCTCTTTTTTATTTCGCCATATAGGAGAGACCACATAATGATTCCCACCGATGTGCCCATGTTTCTCTGATGAAGTCTTTCCTGATATCTTTTGTCACACTGGTTGTTAGGGTTTATGTTTTATCTTCTTACAGGATGTGAGCAAGCCATTTTCACATCTTGCAAACACTTCTTAGCTGGCTCCATGCATTTCCTAAAGAGATCTATGTTCCAGACACCAAATTCTCAACTTTTAGAGTTCTCGTATTGCTAGAAGAATCCTTCGTGAATTGAAGGCTATAAACTGGTACATGTTTTTTGTGTAGGAGACATATCACATCTACAAACATGGCAAAGCTATGAAAAGTAGGAGAAATTGGCTTGGCAAATGAAGGTAGCAGGGTATAAAGAATCATTTATTTGCCACCATAGTGAAAATTTAGCAATTGCATTTGGTTTGTTAAACATGGCCCCTGGTACAACTATTAGAGTTGTTAAGAACCTTCAAGTATGTTCTGATTGCCACACTACATCTAAATTCATCTCCAAGATTGTTGCAAAAGAAATTTTTTTGAGAGATGTGAGCTATTTCCATCATTTTAAATAGGGACACTATCGACCTAACATTACTACATCAAGGGAACTCCCCTCATAGCTCCACCGATAGACCGATAAGGTGGGGTTAGTCAATTCCATTTTTTGTAATGTGGTAAGAGTCATACAAGTAACACTATGTCAGGATGGGGAACTCTTCTTGGAGGTTCTTGATGCAAAGGTAGGAGGACAAACACAAACTTCTCAGTTACTCAACAAATCTCAACGTAGTGTTCTCACTTTTCATTCTTCTTGGCATTCTTGGGACTTACTTGGCAACAACTCAACATAAGGAATCAACAGCATAACACCCTATCTGACACTTGGCTAACCTTACACAAGGTAACAATGACCAATGCAATCCTTCAATACCCTATCAACCACTAGTTTGTACAAGATTTTATTAAATCTATTTGACTAGTTGTTTTCTTCCCCAAGAAAAAAATTATAAGTTTAATTGAAATTACCATTGATATTTGTTGCCAAATACTCATTCTAGAAAGCTAATTATTTGAAAACTTCCAAGAATAAATGCAATAAATAAAGTATCTTACCATTTGCTATGATTTTTCTTGATCCTCACTTCTGATAAAATGTCCTTGAAAGCATTTACTAAATAAAAAAGCAAATGCACTAGATACCATTTGTAAAGCCCACTCATGGAAGATAACTGAAAACCATGAACAAGTCATAACTAAAAACCTATCCACTTACCTGGATTTCAATCATAGAATATATGTAAAAATGTGTATCCTTTGCTCTCAAATTTTATACTTTCTTTAAAAAACAATTCCTTGTGTGCCATTTTCTTGGTTAGTCCTCCAGGATCTGAAAAGCAATAGATAATGCACTGATCAATATCACTGGAAATTCACATGTGAATGTTCGTACAAGATTATATTAAATCTATTTGACTAGTTGCTTTCTTCCCCAAGAAAAAAAAGTTTAACTAAAATTACCATTGATATTTGTTGCCAGATACTCATTTTGGCAAGCTGATTATTTGAAAACTTCCAAGAATAAGTGCAGTAAAGAAATTATCTTACCATTTGCTATGATTTTTCTTGATCCTCACTTCTGATAAAATATCCTTGAAAGCATTTACTAAAGAAACAAGCAAATACACTAGATACCACTTGTAAAGCCCACTTAGGGAAGATAACTGACAACCATGAACAAGTCAGAACTAAAAACCTATCCACTTACCTTGATTTCAATCATAGACTATATGTAAAAATGTGTATCCTTTGCTCTCATATTTTATACTTGCTTTAAGCAACAATTCCTTGTGTGCCATTTTCTTTTTTAGTATAAGAATCAAGTACTTTTCCAATACCATGCTCAAATATGGCCATCCCATTTCCTTCATTGTTGATAAGGCATACTAAATTGGAACACAACCAGCAGGCATCCAACAAATGGTCAATTACACAACAATTACATCTAAACAAACATTAGAAAGGTTCGTAAACTTAATCCTTAACATTGGTCCTTGAATGGGTATGGTAGGAGTCATACTTGAAAACCAAACTTGAAGGTTGGTTGAGTCTAGTCTTTTCATCTCTTTGATGGATTATGTTCTCTAATTAAATTTTAAAATTATTGAAATGGTTCTCTTGTATTTGGTATTTCAACATTATGTTCATGCATGGAGGGGTAAACCATAACATGCCATGAAATTGTATAAAACAAATTATATCCAATAGCTTATAAAAAAATTCAAAGACAATCTATGCAATCTCCACATGGTATCATGTGACCTATACAAGACTTTAAAATCACCACACTCACAACCTAAATTCTTTCTTCACGTATTAATTAGAAAAATTTCAACAAATTCATGACTTAGCCAAAATATTCCTCAACATATTTCAAGACATGAACCCCACTTCCCTAAAACCCTTTACCATCTTCTACAAAAGTCCCTTAGCCAACTTGCATAAATTTTCCTTACATACTTTAATAATTGATGTGAAACCAAGCTCTGGAGCAGTCAAAGACGAAATTTCAATGATAGTTGACAATACTCTTTGAAAATATACTTCAAGTGCACAACTGTTTTTGACATATTGAACAATAAAGACTCCTTAAAAATACACTACAAACATGAACTTTAGGCCTTGCACAGTTAGCAGATGTAGCTAAATGTTTACATGTAGGGATGAGATGGTCTACATGCCTCCCAAGTTCTCTAGAATAAGTTTGAACCTTACATGTCTAGTTCAATGGTTAGGCACAAAACATGTTAGCCAAATTCATCTACACATGTTAGACAATTGGATTTTATTTAGAAAAGCTAAATCACCAGCATATCAACTCATGTGAGAGGTCAATAACCCACTATTAAGCATACACATGGCACGTGCATGCACAAAATAACAAAGAAAAATAACAAATCATGCATAACACAATAAGTATAAGATAAAAAAATGTCAAAAGAGTTGATCTATTCATCCATCATTTACATGCATTGCTCAACCATACAACATATGTACTAGCCTTTCTGCACTATACCACAACATATCTAACAAATCTTACTACATCATGCAACCATGCTATCAATTGAATAACACGCATGCTTATATAGATTCGCAAGACCCTCCTTTGCATTAATTGCTTTACACATACCCATTAGATACTTTATCCTAGGGCCAACTACTTTTTCTATCCCAATGCAACCACTTGTGCCCAATTAATTTATACAATCTTATTTACAAATTTTGTTGCCAACAATATCCCAGTACGATCATCTATTTTGTCCTCAAACACTTAGGTATGAATATTAGAGAATCAAAAAGACTATCCTCAAGGTGGAGGGAAGCATCAATGCATGGTATAACTCTGATTAATTCAAGCAGGGAGGACTCTAGCAACAAAATGAAGCACTCTAGAACACATCCTAACATTGTAAGCTTTGCTTGTGTTCTAGGTGCATGTAGTCTCGTAGGTTTAGTGGACGAGGGCTGCACATACTTCACACGTCAGTAACACTTATTGCATTAAAATTTACATATATAGTTAATCATTAGGTGTGCATGGTTGACCTCCATGCCCATGCTGGCTATATTGAGGATACCCTAAACATTATTACTAAGATGCTAGTTAAATATGTGGTACATGTGGATCATATGTGAATATAGGCTGATTATTTCTAGCAACACTAATTTTTAGTTGGATCCTAAAAATGTTGCAACTTATGTTCTTCTCTAAAACATTTGTATGAGGTTCAAATAGTAAAGAGATTGACAAAAGATAGAGGAATTAAAAAGATACCTAGATGTAGTTGGATTGAAGGCCGTAAACTGGTACATGTTTTTTGTGTAGGAGATAGATCACATCCACAAACATGGTAGAGCTATGCAAAGTAGGAGAAATTGGTTTGGAAAATGAAGGTAGCAGGGTATAAAGAATCATTTATCTGCCACCATAGTGAAAAGTTAGCAATTGCATTTGGTTTGTTAAACATGGCCCCTGGTACAACTATAAGTATAAATAGCCAAATGGATGCATATGCATGGATGAAGGGTAATATGCATTGAATCAATAATACAACTAAAGTTGTTTCTACTTACTATTTTCCCTTCATAACCAACTCTTAGTGAAGGAAAAATAAATTGCAAAGCCACCATCCCCGCTATCGTCTGGTGGGAAGGAACATGAAAACATGGCATACATTTTCCATTGATCAAGCTTGTTCTCAATATTGTGTGACTGCACTACCTTTCCACCCAAATCTGATGGAGTTATTTGTCTAAGGCGTTGTGTCACCTCCAACCTATGAAAGTAGTTATAAGAGAAATACTATATATATGTGACTCATATCAATGTATTATTGTAGAAGATAACCAATTGATTAGTCTTTTTGAGCCTTTGTCTCTACTTAATATGTAGCATTTTCAATACAATCTTCATTTTTTGAGGAGTTAAAAAGCCAACATATTTTTAGTGCAAGTGTTAATGGCAACTCTTATGTTCCTTATAATTAATCTACCTACATCATCTAATGTCAATGATGATGATAATGCTCTTTATGAAGACCCATATGATGTTGACATTCAACTTTGACAAATTGACATGAAGTATTATTTTTAATTTTATGGTACTTTTTTTTACTAAATGCATGTTATGTGGCATTCTAAACTTATTTCATGTTTACAAATATGTGTATATTTGTGATTTTTGTATGATTTTTGTATTTTTTTGTATATTCGTACCCAAAATGAACCAACCCCCCCACAAAAAAATGTCATAATAGCATACCTAAAACCCTATACCCTATCCTAAACCAATAACTTAGTATAATACATGAACCAATCTAATATGGCATGAAATATATATCAAATCAACAACATTGAATTGAGGCTTCAAGTTGTCCCAAAAAAGAAAAAATTTGAACTTCAAGCACAAAAATTTCAAATTCACATGCAAATCCACTCATGTAGGTGTACTAAATTATTTATGAATATCCTACAACTACAAGTTTACAAAACTTGATTAACTTACCATCCAAAATCAAAATAAATTCAATGGCCTTCAAAAGAATGCTTACCTATGAAGACATAGTTCAATCTTTGGATATGTTTTTGATAGCCCTTCTAAATATTGCATGCATACTTTGCGTGAATGTGCATATTTCTTAAGATGTTGAAATATTTTTAGGCTAGCAATACAGAGCCGTTCACTAGATATGATAATCCCAAGTTTTACACCTGATGAACTTTCAACCAATGGCCCAAAAGGAAGTTGTATTTTGACAGGAACATGATGTACATTTGCAAATTCAGTTTCCATTTTTTTACCAACATATTCCAACAAATTTCCCATCTTTTAGTTATAAAAAAATGCATTTCAAATACTATTTGTGAAATAAATTGTTGATATGCCCTTGTTTATCATCATTAAATCTTCCTATAGCTAAACATAAGAATAAAAAAGAATGACAAATAGCTAGCCAGCTAGAAGGAAGAAATTTATAGATAAAAATAACACAACTATGTCAAAATTAAAAGGATTCATTTGAAAGAAGCCATTCTAAGCAAAGTGTTATTAGCCATGCTCTCAAAAATAGCTTAAGGCTAGGTCAAGGCAACTGCTAATAAAGATGCTCCTTTGGTAGCTTAAGAAATCATTCATATCAGAACAAAAAATTTACATAACATGTATGTTTTGATGAAGGTATAGTTTCAAAATTAAATTGCATAGTAAGAGTTGTAAAAATATATAAACAGGCATCAAATATGGCCAATTTAAATAAACACATTATCCTTGAATTTTACATTGATACCAAAAACTTGCATCGTATATGAAGAACATAAATGGTTGCTTTTCATTGTTCTATGGTAAATCAACTTGTTAGAATACTTCCTAATGAATCTAGATAAGCTAGCTATTAAAAAGAAAATGTTAATGCCAATCACAACAAAAAATTTATTGACTACAATATTTCTAAACAAATGAATTGAATGCCCAATTTGACAAATAAGATTCCCTTCCTAAGATTTGATAATCTTGACATGTCTTTTCCTATGAATCTTGCTATGACCATTTCGATCAAATATGTTTTTTGTTTTGTTTTGCAAGCTCAAGAAAGTTCCATTGTTTATCCAAAACCTCCATTCACTTAATATGTGTGCAATTGATTAGCAGGTATTATGACTGTGGCATTATGTATATTTTGGGAAGAAATCTCCTCATAGATCAAGAAGGAAAACTATTTAGAGCCTTTGTTGTTCACCTTCCCTAGACTGCAAATAAAAATGTTAAAGCTATAGTTCTTGTAAATTTCCTGAAGTTGACATTAAATAAAAAACTATAATGTTCTTGAAGTGGAAAGGGAATCCTTTTTCATTAGCCATGCAATGTGATCTAAAGACATTTCAAGATGGAAATCATGGAGAATTATTAAAAAGGAATTTCTTATTATCCAAGATATCAAAATATAACCTTCCAATATTGTTATTGGTAGGGAAAATCATCAATAAACCACCTTCCAAAATTTAGTGTTTTAAAAGCCCCCGAGGATGACTATGTTATCTCTTGTCAACATGCCAAGAACTGAGATAGGCTTTCCTCCTACATTAATGAAATATATCCTAATAATCCCCATAGGGATCTTTAAGGTGCATTGGATCCTCCCCTGCTATGAGCTCTCTTCTTTGAAAATCAACTAGTGAAAGTCATGGTCTCTGGAATTCTCAGATGACAACAACTTAATACATCCTTGATTATGTTGCTTTTGCCTATAGCTGCTAGGCAGCTTGAATTCAAAAAATGAGGTAGCGTCTCTCTATGGGGACAATGATCATTCAAACAACTATGATGCACATCTAATGAATAGAGCTTCAATGTGCCAAAGTTAGATTTTTTTTTATTGTTCTTTGGTAGGCATTACTTATTTGAAAGGCTAAATGCTAAGACTCAACAAAACTATCAGGAAATGGAAATGATCTATCTAGGAATATGATGTAGTACAAGGAGGATAAACACAAACTTCTCAACTCAACCAGGCAGTGTTCACATGATTCATGCTTTCTTGGCTCATTCAGAGCATTCTTGGCAATAACACAATTGAGGAATCAAACAATATAATACTTAAAATGGCTCTTGATGGACCCTTCACAAGGTGATACCAACCTATTCAAACTCACAAAACCCCACTAGAAAATTAGATCCTTCATCAATCAATTTTTCCCTTGTTGATTGTCTTAGGCTAGTAGCCATGCAATAAGGTTTGTCATACCATATATCTTGAACCAAATCATCAAACTAAATTTCACACATATATTCAAATTCCCCTTAAGATGTTTAAACACATATCAAAAGATAGGATAACTTTTTTTTGTAACAAGACTCATAAAAATGGATTAGTGTTCTACAATTTAGGCCTATTTAGACTTCTTGAGATTGATCAAACTTGTCAACATTGGCACCCACAACTAAAATGGAATCTTTTTACTTCCCCATAGTTTCAATAGCATGGAATACACTTCAAAAAATTATTCTTGAAGGATTTTATAATCATTAACCATAGGAACTCAAAAATACACTCTACCTCAACCTTGACTATGACAGTCACAATTTTCCATGACAATAAGGTGATAATAAATACTCAATTTATTTTACTTTCAACAAACCCCACATTGAAGAGGGACCAAATCACATATAAAACCCTTCCCAAATGTTTAATACCTATAATGAGCCTTTGATTCACTAGCAAAGCATAGTAAAACCATCAAATTTGTCTTTACCAGTCTGTTAAACCTAAGAATACATAACTAGGGCATCATGATTTCAATAGCAAACCATAACTCCACAACCTGTAAACTTAGGATATGTAAGTATACCCATTGAAGAACCATTTCACTTATTCTCAACAATTTCCATCGGTTAAAATCATAGAAACACAATTAAATTTGTCCATTGTTTACCCTAATGTAGGGTTTCAGGCATCTTTCACAAAAACCATAATATCTCTTCCATTACTCATTAAAAATGAATGAAACTTGTTGAAAAATAAAGAAGAATCAAACCACTAACACATCCAATCAGTCTCAGGCCATGATCAAGGCCATATCTTTTGTACAAAGTATCAAAACAAGGATAAAGGTGTGGAAAATAAAGAAAATAATGGTTTCTTCATTTTAAACTTCAAATTCTTCTTTCACCACCCCCATAAAATGATGCATTGAGGCTATTTATGCCTTTTCCAACTTGTTTCAACTACCTACAACTGACTCAACAACTTCTACATGACTCTTGACCCTTCATATTCTTATTGTTGCAATTTTTGCAATTTTTCAATCTTGCAACATTTGAACTTTTGCCATCATAAGTGGTCTACTATGACCTTATTAACTACTAGTGAGGGTTGGCTTGTAAAGAGAAAAAGATTTTGAAACCCATTTGCACAAATTAACTACTAGTGAGGGTTGGCTTGTCAAGAGAGGGGACCTAAAAAGTGTCAATTTACTTAGGTTGAGTTTTAGATTTATGATGACAAATGATGAAGACTGGTTTGGTTGCCTTAACGCTTATTTTGGAATTGAGGTTAGTCAAATAAAAGATACCATAGATGAGGGGTCCAAGAATATTTTGGAAGACCTCCTAATTTTTCTTCATGCACATAAATCTCCTTCAAGGATAAATGATTTAGCACCTTATTTGCAAGAGCAATGCTTCCATTTTATCTCAACATTGATTGTTTGAAGAACATCTTGCACATCTTTCAGAAGCTCTCTATCAAGAAATGAAAAATGAGGAGATGCCAGAAAAAAAATGAACAAGGAGACACTAGAACCGATAGTTATAGTGGAAAGGGAACTTTTCTTAGAAGGATTTTAGTTGCTCTCAGTTTTCATTCAAATTCCCTTCCACTAGTTCTTGGCTCGTCTCAACTCTAGTTTGTTGAGAACAAAGCTTCAGTTTCAAGGAAAGGATCTTCGACTTTCAGATATTCCAGTACTAATTTTGATTACCCTCTTCTAGACAGTTCTAGAAGAAAAATACTAATGAGAGGGGTTGGTTTGAAGTTTGAATCATAGGATTAAAATAATAGCACCAAATTGAATAAACTAAGAACTATGCACAATATTTGTATCAGAGCTCATAGCATGTGGATATTGTGGATAATTGAAGAGCTTTCAAGCATATAAGACTTTGGATTTTATCATTGGTAGTTGTTAGCAATGATAAGGAAATTAGAGGGTCAAATAGAATACACACAAATGTTGATTCATCAATTGTCCTATACACGAAGAATTGGTATAGACCATAATATGTGCCAAATAGATTTTGTCTATTAATTAGTATATCAAACTTAACTATTGTGCCTTGAAGATTTCAAGACTTGTGAATTTATTCAAATATGTTAGTGAACCTAGTGACTTAGGTTCCACTGCATTGTAAACATTAAACCCATACCATCCCTGCACTCCTTTCATTGTACTTTACATGGTTGATAGAAGAGCCACTTTTCACTTTATTATTGTTCATCCTTTTTCTTTACATGCTACTCTATTTTTTACACTCAGCTTCAAAAGTGATTTGCATTTCCCCCAGAAAGTGGAAGCTAATTTTAAGAGTTCAAATTCTAAAATTTGTATAGACAACTCAATCTACATGTCCCTTAATATCATTTCTATAGATAAAAGTAAGTTGTCCTGTGAACTATGTAATTTGATAGTGGAAACTTTGAAAAGAAAATATCACTTTTAACTTCTCATAACGGAAAAGAAAAGAATAAACAGACCTCGATTCCAAGTTCTCTATATAAATCCTTAACTTCTGCAACACAAGATGGATCTGCTTTTCCATAATTAGCCTAAAAAAGAACATAATCATTGTTAGTCAACAAGAAGCTAGTGCAAAATTACATAGATAGTCACAAATGAAAATGGACTTATCTGCATACATATAGTCTTTGAATTTGGCTCTCATTTTCCCATTCAAGAGCTTGCACTACAAGCCAGGATCATTTAAAGTCTTCAATGTTTGTTCCTATCTACATGTACCAACTCCAAAAATAGAATAGTAAGTCTGTGATTAACATACCTATGGACAAGAAACTTACTTTTAAGTTGATTTAATGTGCAACAAAAGAATCCAAGCATTATGAATTATTTACAGAAAAATGATTATAATGACATAGAATTGGACAAGATTCTATAGGTACCTTTTCTCAATTGCATCTTCACTTTCAAATTTCATTTTGAAACGCATTCCAGTAGATAATGGATGGTTGAAAATCTTAACATACTTGGTATAAGGAACCACAAATTCTATTGGACTTCTCCTGCAAAAATTGAAACATGCAATATTGAGAAATACAAAGAAAAAGCATCCAGTTTCCACATATTTATTATGCTCTATTTATATGTGAAACTTTGAAAAATTTATTGTGTGGTCATAATAAAGATCACCAATAAGATTGAACATTAATGAGTTACAACGAGTTTCATATTTATACATGAAAGAAAAGCAATGTGAAATACACACATTAAATCTATCCACCTGAGGGCATGGTTACAATATCGGTGGACACAATTTTTTTGACAAGTATCTCAAATATAAGGACACATAGTGCTCAGAGCCATATAAATGTGATATGTCTGCAAACAATACCTAACACTTTCCAGTGGCTACACAGTAGATGCTTCAAAATTAAAGGAAATGTAAATATATTATGTTATTTTTCATTTTATCTTTTTAAGCTTTTAAATATTTCCTTTTTAACCCTAACATCGGGTATTGTTCTACTTCTCTCAACTAGTCAATTACCATCTCACAACTTTTCAACTTCATCTACCAAGATTTGAGTTCCTTTCTCTAGTTTAGATTTGTATGATTTTTTTCTATTCCTATATCTATTGCTACATCAGTTCAACAAAAAGCAAAAGGGAGGAATTGTAAGTAGAAAACATAGTCCTATCAAGCTATTGGGAAAACTATAAAGAAGATGATACTAATTCCATAGGAAAATCAACTTCCTTCACTCAATTTAAATGTGGCTTCCATTATTTTCTACATGTTATAAATGTATGAGTACCATGCAAAAAGAATAGCTCAATTTTGTATCAAAACCATGTTCATTTCATTGGAATGAAAGACGTTTTGGAAAGATTTCAAGTCAGGAAATTGCAACAACAAAACCAAGAAAGGTCACTTGGACTTCAAAACACTCCACTTGTCATTGATAACAAAAACATCTTACAAGCTTCAAAATCAAGGGAAGAGAAAAGCAATCCCATTTTCACCATGATTGAAGGAAAAATATTTAAGGTAGAATAAATGAGAAAAAATCTTACACATTTAGTAAGATAAGAGATGAGAGAAACATTAGTTGGCTAGATAGCAACCATCAAATTTGGACGCAAAGTCCCAAATCTAGAAAATTTAGTTGTGGAAAGTACTAATTAGTAATTAACATACCAGTACAACATCTACAAGCACGTCATTGGTCAAATTCCAAATACTGCCTAAATTAATATACCTTTATGTTCCTTCAACTTAAAAACCAAACTCATCATGCATCAATTTGGCAGTTTCGTTAGATCCTAAAAATTAGATGTTGGTTAGATATTATAAATGTTGAGGATACATCAACATGCACATAATATGCTTTACATCATTTTGGATATATGGGAAATCCTTAACATAGATAGAAATTAACTATATCTAGAGAACAAATCACTTGTTTCCTTATGACACCAAGTCAACTCAAGTAAGTGATGAGGATGAAATTATAACCACTGAGGTACAAAGGACCCTGTCAAACTAATGGACCGCATAAACAAAATTAGGTCAAAGTTCAAACTATACAAAATATTTTAATTGGTTATGTATAAAGCTTGACCTGCAAGATGAATTTCCTCAATTAAAATGAAGTATGATGATACTCATTTACCAACATATAGTAGGAGTTTGCACAGTTTAATGTTGACATTTTATGTTTTGATATGAGCAATTGATAAAATGTATCTTCTAAATGGTGCCAAGTAGCTACAAATGCAAGAGAGCCACAAAACAAGTTAAAAGGTTAAGGAAAGAATTTCCATAGTGAAGGGAAAATATTAATGTATCATTCCAATAGAATGCAAATATGTCATAAAGATTGAATAAAAATGTAAGGACATATATAAGAAGCATATGGACAAGTAGAAGCAGATGAAGACCAGATTCATTACAGAAACTTGAAAATCATGATGAACATGCTCCATCTGTGGGATAGCCAAGCTTGAAGTGTAGAAGGAAAGATAAAAAAGAATGGATCATATGGCCTGACCGCGTACAGATTTGAAAAGTGAAATTAACTGAAACCATGGAAAGTGACTTACCACAAGATTTTGCACAAATCATGTCTGATGCAGAAAAATGGGTAGAGGTTGCAATCCAAAATCAGGCGTTGCGCTTTCACTTCTCCATTTTGGCGGGCTACCTTGAAAATAAGGTTTTGTCCTTCACTTCTCCATTTTAGCGGGCTATGCTTGAAAACAAGGTTTTGAATCACTTCTCCATTTTGGTGGGCTATAATTGAAAATAAGGTCTTGACGAAGGTTTTAGAGTATGTTTATTAAAATGAAAATTATGGCCAAGATTTTAATAATGAGCACATTTTCACATGTTATATATATATATATATATATATATATATTACTAGCAATTGCACCTTGGTGTGCAATAGGTATGCCGAAGAGGTATGAAAGGTCAATTAGAGAAAATTTTGGTGTATTTTTTCAAACATATGTGTAGTACATGAGGTCAATTGGTAGGTCATTTAGCAAATGATGTTGTTTATGTAACAAAGGTCTCAATTAGCATTCACTCAATAAATATATATTTTAAATATGATTTTTTATTAGACAAAATTATATATTTGTAATAGTAAATTTATTACAGGAGTTCAGTTTATTTTTTCTCTATCCACCTCTCTCCATTTTATGTCTTTCTCTCTCTATATCTTATCTCTATCTCTCTCTCTCTTTTATGTCTTTCTCTCTCTATAAGTTTGTCTATCTATATCAAACGCCATGCTACCTTGAGCATAACCGCCCAAGGACACATACCATTCTTGGATTTTTGGCATGAAACAAGTAATCAAAAGTTAGTTTTTATTTTCTCTATCTCTCTTTCCCTTTTTATCTCTCTTGTATTATCTCTCTTTTTTCTATTCCTTTCTCTTTCAATATTTCTCTCTGTCTATATCTCTATTCCTCTTTATCTCTCTACCTCTATATTTCTTTGTCTCTATCTCTTTATTTTTTTATCTCCATCTTTATCTCTTCTATTATAATTTAACTAATTTATATAATCATACTTGTAAACTATTTGTAATATCATTATTTTCCTCTAGTAAATGTAGAGTATGTAAACTTATAAGTAGCTTAGTATATATTTGAGAATTGTATGCATATTTATCTTCCACACTACATAGTTGGGCCCTTTGAGGAGTTGGGAATTCAATTTAGAAGAAACTTTAGTGTTCATATGATGACACCACAAAACAAAATATTTATTCCACAAAAAATATTTATTAGTAATTTTATTTGTAATATTTTATTATTAATTATGGCGGGCTATGATTGAAAATAAGGTCTTGACGAAGGTTTTAGAGTATGTTTATTAAAATAAAAATTATGGCCAAGATTTTAATAATGAGCACACTTATTTAGTCATTTTTATTTGTTTGATATTAGTCATTTATTTAGTCATTTAGTTGTGATCTTACCCAATGACCAAATTAGTCACTTATAAATGACCAAATTAGTCACTTATAAATGACCAAATTAGTCATTTATTTGCAAAATTCTACTAGTGTTAGCCATGTGACTAAAATTTTTAGTCACGTAGTCATTTATTTGCCAAATTCTACTAGTGAATTAAAACCCCTAAACAACCTCAAATAATCGAAAAACCTAAACATTCATATAAATATTTAAAAAGACCAAAAACAACCTCAAAACATTTTCAAAACACCAAAACATTGAAATATTCCAAAAATTCCAAAACCACCCATCCTATTTCAATTGCAACAGCAATAAACTTCCATCTATAATAAATCGACTGCCACACTCACAATTTTTTAACACAAATGAAAAACAAGTACAACAATCAATAAGGTAGAACCTCTAAACACAACAAATCAAACTCTTGATCATTAGCAATTATTTCAATCAAACTTTATATCAACGGCCTTTCAAACAACCTATCAACTTGCCACTGATAACACGTCCTAAGATGAATCCTTCCTACAATGGGTGTTATCATTGGCAATCATTTTGGATATTTATCCTCAACACACATTACACCTTTGACAAGAGATATAGATAACATTGATTGTTTATTTTTTTATCTTTTCTTATGATTTATCTTGTTGACCCACTCTCAGGACCTCTCAATGATTTAGAGAGAAAGGAATGGGACATCATTCATTATCTTTCGTTTGTTGTTCTTGTGGAGTATTCTTGTAAATTAATCTTGGTACACACTTGCTTAGTTGTGTGTAGGGAGGCCATTTAGAGTAAATTGTTGACTATTACGTATGCTTTGGTCCGAGATTTTCTAAACTTCTAAACTACATTCCAACAAGGTTTTCGTCTATCAAGGTGTGAACAAGAATTATCATATCTGTTTGCAAAGTCAAAATCCATTGCACTAGATACAACATCATCCTGGTTTTCAATACCATGATGCATCATGTCTATGTGTTATATCAAACATAAGGAATGACGAAGTCCCAATCCCAAGATATGAGCAAATCATTACTTTCATCACAATAATGTAATAAAGTCTCAGTGAAGCATAATCTTGTTGGACTTCTGAATCAATATAAAAATCACTAGTCAAAACCATTTTTCTTATTCTCCTATCTTTACTAACATTTCTATCCAAGTATCGAATTTGTGTGATATATCAAAATATACATGAGGCTACCCATAGTCGATGACTATTTGTACATCATCAAATCTATCTACATCAAACATCTAAGTTTTCTAGTCCTCTTTGAGTCGAACCTATATTACATCTTTTTCAAGAGATCAACCCAAAATTCAAAATTTTTGCCTGATCTCTCAAGGGGGTAGGGTGCCAGCTTATTTTCCTATCGTTGGGGCAACAATGGGGCATCCAAAAATTAGAATTTTTTTCTACTTTTTTATTTGAGCAACAGTTTTAATCTGGAAGCATCATTTTTTGAACCAACGTAATAGGTACCTTGCTTCAAAGAGGGGAAAATATAGACACTTAAAAATGTCCTAAATGGCATTACACACTTGAATCCAATATATTAACACCATTTTATCCTGAAATCCATCCTCTTTTCACTTGCTTGATTAAATTAACCTAGTCATTTAATCAAATGCCTCATCTTCACTTATTAATCTAATTGACCTAATTGGGTTAATTCACCTCCTCTTGCACTAACATTTCACCCCATTAAATTCCCTAAGTCGTCTTATTTAATTAAATAATCGTAAGCTATTTAATTAAATATCATATTACATCGCCCTTTTCATTAAATCAATTATTTAATGAATATCATATTATTCTTCCTCTTGCACATTTAAATTTAGTTTTAATTAACTAAATTTCTAATTATCCTCACCTTCCCACTTGCAAGGGAATATTCTTGGAATATTCCACTTTTTGCACATTCCTCCAAAAGAGAATATTCCTATGGAATATCCCCTTTTATGCACTCATTCCTCCAAAATATCTCTCAACATCTTCCTAATTCTTAGGAAGTGTGTTTGTTGAAAGCTAATTTGGACCATTGATTAAATTAGTTGATCCTTGTCAACTTTCAACTTTGGCCATGGATTGAAATCCTCAATCCATGTTTCATCTTCCTTTCCTTGTTTACCATTGATTGATCTTTTCAATTTGACCCCTTGATTTTTCATTTGCTTTCCTATAAATAGATCACTATTTAGAGACAAAGGGATCCATCTTTTGATAGCAAAGTCATGTTATTGAAACTCACACACATTTGCATACTCCAATTGTTATACTATATTTGAGGGCAATTAGATTTTATCACATCCATTTGAGAGCATTTGCTTCAACATCATCCAAGCTTATTTCAACAAAATGGGTTTGGTAAAGGGATGAATTCCACACTTGAAGCAACACCAATCTCCCAATGGGATGAGGTTTGTTGGGTTTAATTAGGATTCTTTGTGCAATTTGAGCTTTATTTCAAGTTTTAATGGCTTCCTAGTTTAAATTTGCAAAAATTTAATTGGAAATGGGTGATCCCACAAAATTGGTTTACAATTCCGTTGAGGAAGGAAAATTGCAAAAAATGCCCCCATTAAGAAAATTTTTGGTTTTTGGGGGTTCAAACGAACTTAGGATCCAAACGAACCCAAGAGGGTTTGCTCGAACCCCCCTTCGAGCGAACCCTATTAAATGATGGGTCCCTCATTTTTCATGTTTTCCGAAATAAAAACAAAGAGAAATTTTGAAAAAGGGGTTCACTCGAACCCCCGGCGAACCCCATTCATTCGAAAGGTCAAGGGGGGTTCAAGCGAACCCCCTTTTTCCCCTTCTCCCCCTCTTGCACCAAATTTTTTGCAAAAAAAATCCCTTTGAAGCTCGGGTTGAGGATGAAAATGGAGACTTCACAGACCCAATTGGATGATGGTAGTCCTCAAAACGAGCTATCCATCAAATATAATTTTAATATGTTTTGGTTTTATTATGTATTTTATTTTTTAGTTTGATTAAACATAGGATTTTCACTGAAAATCAAGCTCTTTGTTCTGCTCTTGTGGAAAATAGGAAATTATCAAAAAAAGAAAAAGAAAAATATTAGTGCACTATTTATTGATGTCCTTTATCCAAAAAAAAATTGAATTTTGATACATACAAAAAAAAATTATGCTTTAGCCAGTGAATCATGTCTAAATTGTAAAAGGTTTGACTTTGAAACTTAATTAAGAAAAAAATATTCAATGAAATGCTATGAAACCAATTCCATGCACTAGATATTGTAGTTATGAATCTAAATTTGAAAAAAATAAAATTTTATCCTTCATATAATAAAAGTTATGTGTTAGCCAGTGACATCACTCTTTAAAAATGGTGTTTACTATTAAAAACTAGGTTTCAGAGGGGATGGAAAAAGAAGTGCAATTTGATTCCAAAATTTTTGAAAAAAATATATTTAGAATCTACAGACAAAATGTCACAAATCACTAGTTTGCATCATCTTCAAATTCCTCACGGTTTAGTCACTATAGGTGCCCGAAAGTGAAGATTTAGTTAAAAAAAAATCAGTTCAATGTCTAGTTTGGCCAAAAGTTGTAAACCAATATTGTGGGATCACCCAAATGTAACTTGATTTAGCTAATTAAATTGTTTTAAATTACTTATTACAATCATGTTTAGCTTAGTTAAGATTTACATCCACAATCACCAATGAGGAAACCCTTTGACTGTCTAATATTGGATAAATAAACCCGGTATCCAACAACTTCTGTATAAAATTTTTTACTATATCTCGCACAGTTGGGTTCATCCTTCTTTGTGATTGTTTGATTAGTTTTTACACATCATTGATCTATATTTTATGCATACAAAGACTAGGATCTATTCTCTTCATGTCATGATATTCTCAAAAAAATGTTGTTGTGTGAGCTTGCAACATTGTAAGTAATTCAGATTGTTGGGAGACTGTCAATTGGTTATTGGCATTAAGTGTTATGCCTAGTGTTATTTCCATGGTATGGTAAATTTCATGATAGAAGTAACATCTAGGTCTGATAGGTTAAGGTTACAAATATGTAGAAGTAGTGTATGAAATAGTTGAGAAGTTGATTTGGAGGTAGTTGCAAGTATAATATTGTATAATGGGAAATGTAAACATGCTAGACAATAGTGTTGTTGTGGGTCCCTTCCATAAGAGTTTATCTTGAATTTTGACCATTAGACTTTGTTCTATGGTAATAAGTGTTTGTAGGGAGTATTGGTCACCTTCTTCCAAGTTTGGCCAAACAATTTGTTCTAATTTTGCATGTGGTTGTGCAGGTGGGTAGATGACTATTTTTTTAGTCACATTGCCATTAAAAATGATCATGTTTCTAGATCTACAACTAATAAATGTGTTTGCAGTGGCTAACCATGGTCTAATCAAGTTTAGGGGACACCCTCCAAGGTTGACCTTAGACTACAACACCATAATGTCCACTACCATGAATCTAGTGTGATAACCAAATCCTCAATAATACCTTCTGGCTTGATGGTTGATCTATTGCTAGTTGTAAAACTATGCATGTAAGTCTCAGATCCATTAGTTGAAGTTGTTACATTATTTCCCTAGTCATTACATTGATGGATACTCCTAATTCAATCAATGTGTTCTTGATGAGTGTGTCATTGTCTTTGGACCTTATTCGACATCAATTTCCACATAATCCTAGTTTGTCACCTTCTTCATTAATTGGGCATGTACCTGATTTGATTGTGACATATCCATCTTTAGTGGACAAGGAGACACATGAGCATATTTTAGAGACATCATCATACATGTTTACACTTCTTTCTTTAAATTCCAATTTGGAATGGGAAGCATTCTTGCATTTATACTTGGTTTTGTTTCTTCTGAAAGGGAGACTAGTTGTTTGTCGACATTGGATCATGTTTTATATTCAAGCACTTACCATTTTTGTAGGAGATTATGCATTATGAGGGGGCTACATAGTCTCTCTCTTTCCATCTTATAGGGGTTCATTGATTGTATATTCATGATGGATGTAGTCCTTGGGAGTATCATTGAGTCCTCCATGCATCATCCTTGATTGCACATTTTCTCTCTTTTGGAGAGGATATTTTTCTCATGTGGTTTTTCTCTTTTTCTAAATTTGTGAGAGATTTTTTATACATGGGTACCTAAAATGGCCTCATAGCTAGGACCTATCCTTGCATAATTTGCACAATAATTGCTTCTCCCTAAGTTTCACTTAAGTGGGGTGTTGGTGTAAATAGGTAATTTTCCTAACTAGTTAATTAGGGGGGTCCTATTTACATGTTAAGTTTATTTAGGTCCTAAGCATATTTATGTTGTTTAGATAAGATTTTAGCTTTTTAGATTTTATTAGATATTAGATTCATAGGTTATTTAATGATGGCTCATGTCATTTAGTAATGGCACCCATCATTTAATGTTTGGTACTTCATAATAGCTTGTCTATATAAGAAAGGTCTTTGTACACTTTTGTAAGATACCTCATCATCATATTTGGTAGATCTTAATATCAAGTAAGGTCATTTCTTGCATACTATCTTGTAGAAGGTGTTGGCCTCTTCTAATGGTTTAATAACTAAGCCCCTAGAGTTGTGACTTAGAGATTAGACATCTACACTAAGCAGTTATCTTACTCATCATGAAGGTGCATTTCATTGCCAACCCAGGGATGTGAACTTGAAATGGTTCAACACTGTATGTGCACTAGGAATCCACTGCAGTCATCCATAAACTAGAAAAGAAACAGTACTAAAAATAAAATGCTGGAAAAAATTAACATAAGCATTGAGAATGAATCAACAACTACACTGAGCATCAACAATTGGGCTGGAAAAGGATGATAGAAATAGAAATATTAGTAAATAGACAGGAAACTACTATGTTTTCCTTGGTTGCAGGAACAGTCATAGAACAGAGTTCCAATGGCTACAAGAATAGACAATTACTGAAACTGAGACTACTTACTGAATAAAAAAATAAATTTTAAACTAAATGGATGGAATTCTCACCAAGTGGGCCCCCTTGAATGAGTCTTCCCTAAGCTAACTCAAATGAAAAAAATCATAATATCATTTTATTCCTTGAAAACATGATTACAACATATTGGCAATATGAGTGTATTACTTAAACTAGAAATGCAAGTACAATCTCAAAACATCCAACCTTGTAAAAAGGGGCATCTAACAATTATTTATAGAGGGAAAAGCTTCTAATTAACCCTAACTAACCAGGCAATCGACTCCAGCAAAATAGGAGGATTCCAATTATTGAAAGCATGGAAAAGAGAGGGAGGAAGTTATGCATGTGCTAGATTTGGTCAAAGCAGACTTGCCCTAACGAGGATCCAGCACAACACACTTCCTATATTTTCTCAAATAAAAAACATGACCATTTAAAAGGTAGTTGCAACTTCCATACGAGCTAGGAATTTCCCTCCATTGGAAGTTTCCCTCCATTGAGATTTTTCCCTCCTTTGACCTCTTAATGACCATCTTTTTGACTTCCTTAGCAGTCGACCAGCTGGCAGGAACTTCTTCCACTATACAAGCTTCATTTATATCTACATCTTGATGTGAACCTGCATGATGAAATTAGCACGCACAAAACAATTGCGTATCCATAATTACCTTAAAGTAACAACCATTCAACCACATGTAAAATTAACATAGATAACCACATAGCATATTAATATCATCAAAAGTCACAAGGATAATTTCATGCACAAGGTTCATAAATCTAAGGAAATAACATAGAGAATGTCAATAACCAGGTGCCAAAATATATAGTATCAACAACAAATATATGATAAACCCTATCAAAATTGAGCCATTAATTGGACTCATCATCTCCCCCCAACCTAATGATCTATTGGTCCTCTAGTAGAGGGAGTTCTATTCATTTTCCTTTTCAAAGATCTAAAGTCACCAACTGCCAACTGTCCCAGATCAGTCCTGTAGTATCTGAATTGGGATCCCAATAGAACACCTGCTTATTTTCCAATCTGCTCCACCTTGGCCTTTTTGTAGCTATGTCATACTAATAGTATATGTAATCTGGTATTGGCCACAACAAAGTAGGTGGCTAAAATGTCAATGGAATCCAATATTGTTGCCTCACCCTTTCAATTTGTATGTACCTAGTACTTCATTTACATGTTGTAGCATAATTTTGCAAGGAATGGGGTTCAGCCTATTTCAACTGAACTATCAAACTATTCCATCACTATGATAGGTACCCCAATACTATTTTCCCTGTAGTATCAACTACCTGCTCATATTCCTAGTATGCTTCATCCCTAACAGGCATGATTCTATTTTTGTAGCTTAGACAATAAAGAATTTTGTGCCATGTATAGTAAATGTCTGAAGGGTTACTGGATTCAGCTCTAAGAGGCAAGGGGGTATGGAGTTCTCTTTCCCTATATATTTTAAACTGCTTCCCCCAACTGACTTCATTTCGGATCCATGACATGAATGCCCTCAAATGGATATCTCCAATGTATAACAATGGGTTCTAGCCATGATCATTAGGAACAACATAATTATGCAAGTACAATTCACACAACATATTTTTAACTTCAAGAGGAGAGGATTGGTAGGCTTGGAAAAACTCATGTGGGGTTTCAATAGAAGGGCTTAAACCTGAAATAGCCCTTGACAGTTTGAAGGAAATATAATGCTCCTTCAAATGTAGTGCATATACTCTTGGAGGAGTTCTGCATGCCATCATTTGGGGTATTAAAGCTACCACATTATCTACCTTATCCTTAAAGGAAACAATCTTTGCATTCTTTACCTCAATGTTTACATTTTATTTTTGACTTCTTCCTATAGCTTGAGTCTTTCCTTTTTCCACTCCTCCTCTTTCCTTTGCATTTCATTCCATAAGTTCATGGCTACAAGATTCCATGAAAAAGTGAAAGGTTTATGTTTTCCTACCAAGATATTTCCTCCCGCTGGTTCATGTTGTTCAAATGGCACCAGTTGCAGTGATTCTTGTTTTTCATCTTGCTCTAGTTGCAGTGGTTCCTAACTTTCAACCTTCCCTGCAACAACATCAAGTTGTACTAATCTTATGTTTTCTTCTTCCTCAAAAATGTCTTTCACCTCAACATTTACCTACCCCTTAGGAGCTTTTGTCTCCTTCCTAGGTGTTCTTTTGAGTATAGGGCTTCTTTTTGGAGGCATATCAGTAGTTGGCTTAGCTGGTTTTGATATCTTTGGAGGGATTTTATGTTTATTAGCGCCTACAGGAAGACCAATGTCATCAGCTTTCCATTTCCTAGGGCTTGGTGTTACTTTTTTTTATGTTTGCTTCTTGGCCTTCCCTTTTCTAATTTTTGTCTCTCATTTGTGCTTCCTTTTTTCTAATGGAAACCCTAGTACGAATTGGAGTTTTAGGGATAACATTAACATTAGATTCTGAGGATGAACTTTCTTTATCTGAATACTTTGATTCAAAGGAGCCAATTTCTATTGTTGATTTGGTTGTAGGAGGGTTTGTGCTAGGGTTTGTGCCAGAGGTTGAAGCTCCAAGAGTGGTTTTAGCAACCCTCTCACCCCTACTAACCCTACAAGCTTGGAGATGACCTCTATGACTCACACTTTCCAATTTGAACTAATCAATGTTCACAAATTCTTCCCATGACATACTAGACACTTCTTGTAAATATTTTTCTACTAAAAATTTTATCAAATAGTGATGGGAGACAAGATTGTCCCTACCTTTTTGTGTTTCAGCTGCCATGATTGCAAGGAGGTTGTACAACACATTGTGTACGTTCATCCTTCTTCCATGTCTCATATGGTTTAGGAGCTTAAAATGCACATAATGGAGGCATGATTGGTGACCCTCACAGGTAATATATTTGACAATGTAGACAACAACTGTTTTCCACTTTTCTGGCAGATAAGTTCTCCTTGTTCCTTGCTTATCTACAACAAGCAGAGGATCACTAGGTTAAGTGGATTTTTCCCGAGTTGACCTCACATCCCTGGAAGTAGGGTATGGCTCTCCTTTAGTAAGCAAACTCATTACTTCATCAATTCTCTCCTCAGTGACTATAAATTCTAGCCCTTTTACCATTGCCTTCCTATCAGAAAGTGTCTGTGCAAATTCCAAAGCAATGTCCTCATTGAAACCATCTAGTTTTAGAAAGTAGTCCAAGCATCCACAATTCCTACATTCAGCCAGAGAGAGTGCATCTTGCATTATCACGTCATGAACGGTAGGTTCATTTCTAATCAATTGTTCTCCCATTGTTTCTACCCACAATCAGGCAGACACTTCTGCAAAATTTTCTTTCTTGCAGTCCTTCTCTGAAAACCCAATTTCTTCTACTTCCTACAACTCTTCTTCAGTGCTAATGCCAATGTCATGTAACTCTTCAATTTACCTTTTTGGTGACGTTATTACTATGACTAAGGAAGTAAAGAAACATAAATGAGGGGTATCATCAAGGAAAATGGTGGCAGTTTAGTGTCACATCATACATGTAGGCCATCATTTCAACTATTTCAAATTGGATCATTTTAAATTTGCTGACATGTATGACATGTGGACATGTGGGTTCACACTCCCCCCAACCTAAATTAGAGCATGTGTCCACACATGATGGGATGTAATTATGATGTGGCAGGGCAGAGTATAAATATGTTCTATATGAAATATCAACATTAATATACAGTAATTAAATAAATGCATTTAAGATAATTAAGATAGAGCAAGTTGTTACACAAGTACCTAAAAATTTGGAGTGTCATTTGCAAAGAATGTGGAGGGAAGTACAAGTTACTTTAAAAGTACAGTTGAGATTATTAAATGCAGTGGTGATGGAATGAAGTGATGGTGAAGTGAAGTGATGGTGGAGTTATGGAGAGAGAGAAAGGATGGAGATGGATGGATGGATGGATTTATTGATGAAGAAGTTGATTCCCACAAAATTCGAAATCTTTATGATGATTGGATACATACCTTGACTAGTCAGAAGGAGGGACACTAGGTCTGCTTCCTTTGGCTATAGGAACTTCAAAGATTTGGTGTCGAATAAATTGTTGCATAAATTCTTGATTGAAAGCCGACTTATGATATAACCTGAGACGGTGACCATTGACTAGGAGCTTGAATCTGACAGGGTCAATGGTTGTGAATTGAACAACACCATTGGAGAAGACTTTTGCAACTTCATATGGTCCCAACCACCTGGTTTGCAGTTTTCCTGCATTATCTTGATACCTAGTGTCATAAAGGAGGGCCCAGTCACCTGGCTGGAACTTCTTTTCCTTTATGTATTTGTCATGCCATCTGATTATCTAATTTTTCACTATCTCAACATGATGAAGAGCTGACTTTCTCATCTCATCCAAGGCATTCAGCTGCATGATCCTATCCTTTTGTGCCTCAGATATGTCTATCCCAAGGTCTAGTGATGTTCTAAGAGTTTTAATGTCAAACTCTATAGGCATCATGGTTGTTTTTCCATACAATAATTCAAAAGGAGTGAAACTAGTAGTTGTCTTCCAAGTGGTTCTATAAGCCCAGACAGCTTTTGACAACCTATTTGCCCAATCTTTCCTATGAATTGTCACTATTTTTTTGTCAAAATAGCCTCTATTTCCCTATTTGTCACTTTAGACTGGCCATTGGCCTAAGGGTGATAGGGGGTAGATTTCCTATGCCTTACATTATATTCATTGACCAATTTTTTGACAAGAGTTGATGTAAACTGAGCCCCTTGATCTATAACTATCTCCCTAGGAAACCCATAACGTGTGAATATTTCTTCATAGAGGAATTCTCCAACTTTATTATCTTTGGCATGTTTCATAGCTTTAACCTCAACCCAGTTGGTCACATAGTCAATGCAAACCAAGATGTATGATTTACCATTTGATGGTGGATCAATTGGACCTACAAAATCAAGTCCCCATTTATCAAATGGTGTGATGACTACCTAAGGGCATAAAGGCATCTCATCAAATTTAGTTGGTTGGCCCATCCTCTAACATCTATCACACTTCCTAGTATACTTGTCTACATCCTTATGAAGTGTGGACCAATAATATCCTCTATTAAGAATCTTCATTGTTGTCCTCTTAGCTGCAAAGTTCCCTCCATAGTGTTCATTGTGACATGTGCATGTAGTATATCATATGTTTCATCCTCCCTTACATATCTCCTCATCACATGATCTAGTCCAATATAGAATAGACATCCTGCAATCCATGAGAAAGGAAAAGTTTTCTCAATAAGAACCCTTCTCTTTTTGAGAGAAATAAGGGGGAACTCTCCCTGTAACTAGATAATTGGCTATATCTGCATACCATGGTGTGTGCACATTGATGGAAAACAAATGTTCATTAGGGAAGGAGTCATCAATGACTTGAGTGTCCTCTTATGTAGTCAATCTAGAGAGAAATTCTGCCACAACATTTTCCTTAACTGATTTGTCAACAATGGTGATATCAAATTGTTGCATTAGCAACAACCAGCTTGCTAGCCTACCTAAAATCAAGGGCTTATTCATAAGGTATTTTATGGCTACATGGTCTATATGGACAAAGATCTGATATCCTGTTATGTAATGCCTAAACTTGTTAAGGGCATAGATGACTACCAACATCTCCTTCTCTGTCATTGTGTAATTAAACTCAGCTCCTTGTAGGTTCTTGCTGAAAAAAGTAGATTACATTCTCAATTGCTCCTTCTTTTTGGCCCAAGACAGCTCCTATAACATAATCAGATGCATCTATGTGAATATGGAAAGAGAGTTCCCAATTAGGCCTTTTGAGTATAAGAGCATGGGTTAAGACTTCTTTTAAATCAAAGAATGCTTTGTCACAATCCTCTGTCCACTAGAACTCAACATCTTTAGTTAGAAGATTGTACAGTGGTGCTTCCATCTTACTAAAATATTTTATGAAGCGCCTATAGTATCCTGCATGTCCCAGGAAACCTCTAACATCTTTTTGCTTGGCAGGAATAGGAAGATTGGTAATCACCTCAATCTTAGTTGGGTCCACTTGAATTCCTTTCTAAGAGATATAGTGGCCAAGGACTACTTCCTACATCATCATGAAGCATTTCTCACTATTCAGGGACAAATTATGGTCTTCACATCTCTGCAAAAATTTCTTTAGGTTTTCTAATGCTTTTGCAAAATCAACGCCCTAAGTAGTAAAATCATCCATGTATATCTCCATACAATCATGTGAGATATCTAAAAATATACTAATGACTACTCTTTGAAAAGTTGTAAGAGAATTACATAAACCAAATGGAAGTACTGAATAGGCATAAGTCCCCCAAGGACAGGTAAAATTTGTCTTCACTTGATCCTCAAGTGTAATCCATATCTGATTATAACCACTGAATCCATCTAGGAAAGAAAAATATTGCTTAACTACAAGTGAATCCAGTACTTGGTCTATGAAAGGAAGGGGAAAATGATCCTTTTTGGTGGTAGAGTTTAGTTCTCTATAGTCAACAAAAACTCTCCATTTACCTCCCTTTTTAGGCACAATTACCAATGGGGACACCCATTGGTTGTCTGAGATAGGGTAGATAAATCCTACATCCAATAACTTATGTAATTCCCCTTTTACAATCTCCCTTAATGTAGGGTTGATTCTCCTTTGTGGTTGCCTTAATGGTGTGCAATCATCTCTAATGTAGATCCTATGAGTACAGAGCTTGGGATCCAATCCTTTCATGTCATGGTAATCCCATGCAAATGCATGTTGATGGGTCTTCAATAGGTTTTTCAGGGATAATTATTGTTCTTGATTCAACTAGCTATTAATATTCAAATTTTTTCCTTCTGAAACTTGTACTTGTGTGGTCAACTCAATCATGGTTGTTTCACTAATGCTTGGAATTTTTAGTTCATGTGGCAACAATGTATGAAGCATATATGTTGTAGGAAGTTTAGGTGCAAGAGGAGCGGGCATAAGTGTCTTCAATGGACCTGCAGAACCAGATTCATGAGTGGATGATTCTTCATGCACCTCACAATGGTTTTGAATTATATGGGATAATACTTCATCTTCTTCCTAGAGCTGCATGAAAGGACTTCTGCCTATCATCATGAGTTATGCCACTGAATTGACTTCCTCAGCCTCTTCTTCAACATGTGGCCATATGGGGTTATCCATATTATGGGATGGTTGAGCAGGAGGGTAGAGAACAAGCTTTTTAGTGCTTCTTCCATTAGAAATAGTCATGTCCCTTGACCGACATCCAATGTAAGCATCTGTTGTGGCTAACCACGACCTACCCAAAATAATGGGATACCCTCCCAATGTAGCTTTAAGGGAAAGGATCATGAAATCTACTGGGTACTCCCAAAAGTCTAGGGTTACAATAAGGTCTTCTACTATACCATCTAGTTTGATAGTGGAACTATCAACAAGCTACAAGAAAGTAGGAGTAGGTCCCATATTTACAACATTTAGTTGCTGCATGATATCCTTAGTCATTAGATTTATTGCTGCTCCCAAGTCAATTAGAGCATTCTTTACTTGGATTCCATTTATAATGACTCCTACCACAGGACTACCTAGGTCAGTGTATTTAGGAACAGTAACTTTCCCAAGCATGATATTTTCCAACTATCGCACCACATGAATAGTAGTGGGGTCTTTATTTCTCCTCCCTGGCTTTTTGAGACATGCTTCCTTGATTGCTTTACTATATATGGGGACATATTTTATGGCCTAGAACAAAGGTATCTTAACACATATGTGTTTCAACTGATCTAGGATATCAAAGGTTGTTTCTTCCTTCTCTTCCTTTTGTTTAACAACTTCTAACCTTTGAGGAAATGGTGGGTCTTGATCAGACTGTTAAACTAGTTCAGGATTTTTAGGCACACTTGACTTAATAGGGACATTCTGATGCTCCTCTTCTTCCACAGGAAGCTCGGTGATGATAGGAGTGGAAGGAGTTGGAAAAGTGGTTCTTCAACGCAGATGAATGTCACTCACACTCACATCATCTGCAGGAAATTAGTTAGGATTTGCAGAATAGACTGGTTGTTGCTATGGTTTGTTATTTGGGTTAGGTGTGGGTTGAGCTAGTAACTGAGTAGGTCTAGGTGTGCTAGAACTTGAGCTAGTAGGAGGAGGTACTATGGAAGGTTGTTGAGGTGGTGGAGGTGGCTGCATATAACTAGTTTTCTGGTTTGGCCATTGTTGTCCTACCCTCCATTGGGATGTTTGCTGCCAGTTTCCCAGAGGTGGTTTCCAATTCCCCTTGAATTACTGCCAATTCCCTTGGGATTGCTGCCACTGGGGTGGAGAGTTTTGGTAATTGGGCTAGGTATTTGGAGTGTTGTTCCAAGGTTGAGGTGGATATCCTCCATAGTTGGATGGGTATGGGGGTTTCCATTGATTACTAGATGCATAGGAATTGAAATAAGGTCCACTTAAAGATAATGGATCTGGTGGCATACCTTGTAATGGAGCCCATGGTCTTATTTGTGCAATGTAGAAAACTTGATCATCATCAACCTAAACTAGCTTGAATTCTGGTGGAATTTGCTTGCTATCAATGTTGGCTACCATTTTGCATCTCCAGTCCTTCTTTTGTCTACAATGAGGACAATATTCTGCCAACATTACCTCTGCCTCCTCTTGTTTCTTCTTTGCTTGAAGAGTGTCTAGCTAAGTAGCCATATTTTTTCTGATATCCTACTTGAAATCTGCCAGCAAACAAGTGTTTTCCATCATTGAAACTCCATTGGTGGAGGATTTACCCGTAGAGGATTGATAACCTCTTCCTTTCTTTAGAGTTGCCTTGGAGTAATTCTGACATATCTTTTTAAATCATCCCAGGGAACTTGGGTGATATCTCCCCCTTCCATCAGGTCCAATGCATCAATGTAGCTCTCATTGATCCCTCTAAGGAAGATAAACTTTTGAGACTCTTCATTGAGTGCATGATGTGGAGATTTTTGCAGGAAAAACGAGAACCTTGAAATATAGTCCTCTAAATTTTTATCTTCCTTCTTTTGCATCCCAAATAAATCATCTCCTCTCATATCACTGATCTTGTAGTATTCTTTTTACTTCTCAAGAAACTTTGTTTTCATGTCATCCCAAGTCTCTACAATATTCCTACCTAAGCTCATAAACCATCTTAATGCAACTTCTTTCAAGGTAGTAGGAAACAATTTAAGCCTATGAGCATCAATGGTATATTCATAGCTTCTGCAAAGGTTATCAAACTCAAACAAGAAAGTGTTAGGGTCTTCTGTGACAAGCCCATAGAACTTAGGAAGAACTAAAGCAAGGATGTTCTTGAGATTATCAACTTCATTATGATGAGTGATAGGAAGTGGAAAAGATGGTTGGTTGGGTCTATTTGGATTTGCATGAGCCATATCTGCTTGATGGAGTGCCAAAGCAAATGTATTCTCAATCAGGTTTTGGGCAACTTGGTCCTCAGAGGAAGTTTCAGAACTAGTCAAATTGGGAAATGCATCAGCAAAAAGGATGTGCCTACTCTTCTTCTTTGTCTCTTGGCAGATTTTGAAACTTAACTAGTTGGTTATTAGGATTAGGGTCATTAGGAATAAATCTCACATGAGCATCTCTTCTCCTGCCTCTATGCATGCGGTATTAACTTAGTATCAGCCAACTCACATAAATAATTGGTGAAAAAATAGAATATCATCACTTTTCTCAAATGAAGGGTATGCTAAGAACAAACTTCAAAGATACTAAAGCAAGAAAGAAACTAGAAATGACTCCAAAGAACTTCCTAGTTTGACACCATCCCCGACAGTGATGCCAAAAATGTTGGCCTCCTCTAATGGTTTAATAACTAATCCCTTAGAGCTGTGACTTAGAGAGTAGACATCTACACTAAGTGGTTATCTTACTCATCATGAAGGTGCATTTCATTGTCAACCTAGGGATGTGAACTTGAAATGGGTCAGCACTGTATGTGCACTAGGATTCCACTACAATCATCCATAAACTAGAAAAGAAACAATACTAAAAATAAAATGTTGGAAAGAAATTAACATAAGCATTGAGCATGCATCAACAACTACACTAAGCATCAACAATTGGGCTAGAAATGGATGACAAATAGAAATCTCAACAAAAAGACAGGAAACTACTCTGTTTTCCTTGGCTACAGGAACAGTCATAGAAAAAAGTTTCAATGGTTGTAGGAACAAACAACTGTTGAAATCGAGACTAGTTACATAATAGAAAAATAACTTTTAAACTAAATGGGTGGAATTCTCACCAAGTGGGCCCCCTTGAATGAGTCTTCCCTAAGCTAACTCAAATGCAACAAATCAAAATATCATTTTATTCCTTGAAAACATGATTACAACATATCAACAATATGACTATATTACTTAAACTAGAAATGCAAGTACAATATCAGAACATCCAACCTTGTGAAAAGGGGCATTTGACCATTATTTATAGAGGGAAAAACTTATAACCCTAACTAACTAGGCAGTTGACTCCAACAAAATAGGAGGATTCTATTTATTGAAAGCATGGAAAAGAGAGGGAGGAAGTTATGCATGCGCCATATTTGATCAAAGTAGACTTGCCCCAACGAGGATCTAGCACATCACACTTCCTAGATTTTCTCAACTAACAAACATGACCATTTAAAAGGTAGTTACAACTTCCATACGAGCTAGGAATTTCCCTCCATTAAAATTTTCCCTCCATTGAGAGTTTTCCCTCCTTTGACCTCTTAATGACCATCTCTTTTACTTCCATAGCAACCGACCAACTGGCAGGAACTTCTTCCACTTCACAAGCTTCATTTATATCTACATCTTGATGTGAACTTGCATGATGACATTAGCACACACAAAACAATTGCATATCTAGAATTACCTTAAAGTAACATCCATTCAACCACATGTAAAATTAAAATAGATAATCCACATAGCATGTTAATATCATCAAAAGTCACAAGGATAAGTTCATGCCCAAGGTTCATAAATCTAAGGAAATAACATAGAGAATGTCAATAACCAGGTGTCAAAGTCTATAGTATCAACAACAAATATATGATAAAGCCTATCAAAACTGAGCCATTAATTGGACTCATTAGAAGGTTTTCATTATTTTTTGTAGGTCGTCTTGAGATAGAGTTAATTTTTATCTCCTACAATAATATCCCAAAAATTAAATAAAATAAAAAAAATCCAAAAATCCAAAATCTAGAATAATAGTAAAGAGAAATAATTCATTCAATGGTGTAAACCACTCAGTGGCACCTTGGATAAGTAGCTTGGTGAAATCCTACTTACAGGCACCATGCATATTAGCCTCATCTCATTGTCTAGTATGATATGATCCACTTTACAACCCATGATCACCCACATGATCCCCATCCCCTCATAATTTTTTAGTATGTGTATTAATCACAACACTCCATGACCCTACCATATTTCATACCACCTCATTTCATGAACCTATCATGGCTTGAATTGGTGTCACCTAATGCCACAGTCCACCTCACATGCATTACCACCCCATAATCACCTTCATGATCCTCATCGCATCCCACTACACTATTCTCTTCTAGAGAATCTCCATAATTTGTTTACAAATGCATCCTACCAAAAAAAATACATGAATTTAAACAACCTAAAAGGTAAATCCCTAGCCTATGATGTGAAAAATAAGTAAATTAACACTATTAAGGCTTAGTTTTTTGTCCATCTATTTTCATCATCCACCTCAAACTATTATTCCTTTATCCACTTCACCCATCCTACCCTCCACTATATTCAAATAGAAACAAGTGAATGAAACTATTACACCTATCTCAACATACTACCCTCCACAGGTGCATCAAATTGTTATGAATTAGTCACAGGTATATCCCAACATCCTATCCCCTACTGATGATAATCAAGGTGGCTTCCAAACAAACAACACAAATCCAACACTAGTCCACAATTATTTGAAACTTCAAACCCTCACAAGGGCACTTCTTCACACAAGCACTCTTCTTCTCTATTAGGTCTGCAGACCAATTTTTCCCACCTTAACTCTCAAAATCCCTTAATAAACTCTACAACAAACTACCATTTTAGGCACCCATTTAATCCTTCTTCAACATACATCAACCCCACATAGGATTCTTTTGGACTAACCTTCACAAAACAAGCAAACTACGCTGCTCAACATGGCCTATAGGCCTAATTTACAAAGAAACCACCTTTTTAAGATCTCACAAACCCAAAAAATCAATGGGGTAGCACTCACCAGCCTACAAAACCACCAATTTTACCATTTATTTGTAGAGACTCACCTTCCCTAACTCCTAATCAAGAAACTCTTGGTTTTGGATAATCTTATGAGGGTTTATTGAAAAACTATATCACAAACCTTACCAGACCTTGGCACCAGTTCAAACACCCTTATTTAAGCCTGCACATGCTTAAAAGTTCAAGAAATATCACCACCTCCAAATTTTTCATCAAACCCTAGTAAAAAACGACCATTTTCATGCTCTTTCCCACTCAATTTCATCATGGACAACAACTCAAACTCTACTAAACCCTTCTCCCTTCACAAAACCTTCATCCTAGCATCTAAACCTATCCTACAGGATTCATTCCTTTGAGCCATAAATTTTACAATAGGAGGAATGAGTTAGATTGCCATTAAAACTTCAAATTAACTTTGCAAGTTTAGACCGTCCTCTGAGATTTGGCAATAAAATGTGTTTTATCCAATGAAATTACTCCTCATAAATAGATCCAAATGAAAGATACAATAGTCCTCCACAATTTTCTAACAATTTTGAAGCATGATGCAGCAGTACGGGTCCATACAAACTTGGAAATGGCAAGAAAACACAAAAATTTAATGAAAAACAGGGGAAATTCTTATTATTCCCCTTCACAATCCTCCAACCAACATTTACATCAATGGATTTAACTTATTTAAACATTTCCCACCAAGGAAAAACTGAATAAACAACTTCCAACCAACTTTCAAACTCCCCATGACTGTTGGAGTTCAAAAATTGCACTTTTCTTTGCATTTTTGTTGACAACACTTAGCACTTTTTGCATTATTTGCAATTTAACTCTCCTAATCACCTAAAACATTAAGAATGGTCTATCTAGACTTCATTCAACCTAAGAACATGATCTCACACAAAAAAATGACATTTCACCCTCCTTGACAACTTTTGTCAAAATTAAAAACTTTTAAACATGATTTGCAACTTTCACAATATAGACTCCAAAAGGCACCAAAGTTTTCCAATTACATAAAAATGGTCTCAATTGACCTTATTTAGACTCAAAAACTCAAACAAGTTAGACTCAACACCTAAAATCAACCTATCGAGAAACAACTGGAGCAAATTCATTGAGATTGACTGGTGCTCCTGCACCACCTACCATACATCCATCATCTTCCCCACCATAACATATCATATCCCCATTACACCAAGCTTAATATACTTGATATTTTATGAAACAAACCACACGTTAGACATAAAATCCTATCACAAATCATACATAGACCCAATTTTTGAATAATAAATAATCATCATACCTATTGCCCATCATCCTTCTCTACATAATCATTTATGCCCTTAGGGATGTATCCTCCCCATGTTAGGAATAATCCAAAACATCACCTGTCCTAATTTGGTAAGAGATATAATGGTTGCATGACTTGTTTGTCAGTTGGTATTTTTTATTTTTATTTATCATTTGAACCATGACTATACCTATTTAAGACCACCTAAATCTTGTTATATCTTGGTGTGTTTTGATTGGTGTATAATACCGCGTAGTCTTTGTTGTGTGTCGTGTTTATGGTTATTTTTTACATAACTCGCCAAGGTTGATTACAACCTTGTGTGTGTAAGAATATCTTTATATATGTCAGTTATTCTTTGCATAGACCCACCAAGCCCACGTCTAAGACTTGTATGCATGAGGATCTCCTTGTATAATAAATCTTATTTCTCACATGACCACATAACATCTTGCATGTACTAGAACAACCTTTTATTTGAGATTCAAGTTCATGCAAATGTTACCTTGTCAGTTCCTTGGTTCTTATACCTTGGTGCATAATATTCTTTGCTAAATTAAAATCTAGGATTGCTCTCCACATGTCTGTATAACCTACCCCATCCATTCTATTCCCCACCCCCATCCATAATTTTTATACACAAATTGACTAAACAACCCAACTCATTCTCTTGACCTACACCATGATCAAACCCATATCCCTTCCTAAGGATCCAATTTATTTTCCTAATTCCTCCATACAAAATCACCATCCATTGCCATCCATGCTCATGTTGCATATCTTGCATCCACCCACAATTAGGTTATACCATATTCATTACATCATATATATATATCCATCACATATCTATACCATCATAATAAAAAATCAATCATGCATATCCATACTTATCATAATTATTCATAATCATAATTAGGCCACTAACCATCTAGTTAGTATTTCCATTACATTTAACCATATCCATATAAAAACATGTCATTATCATATTACAATTGCATAAATCATACACTATATAATCACATCATTCATACTATTTGACATTTAGGATACATAATCATATAATTTGTTCCTAAAAGCATAAAATATAAATATCATATGCATAATTCATCACAATACCTCATATACATCATAGAACATGTTCATCATAAGCATCACATAACACATAGTAAATTGATAATCAAAATAATCTCATATACAAGAAAATAATAGTCATGATACAATATGTCATCTATGTTTATAACTAGCTCAAAATATATCAAATGTATATACAAAAAATAGCTCACAAGAATGTAGTCTATTTCACCCATGTTTATTGATCTTGATCTCCCTGAATAACTGCTCACTGCAAATCTAGGAGCCCTCTAACTAGTAACTACTACCTCATCATATAAGGATTGATAGTATTAGTCAAGCCCACATAGCCTCCTCATGACCCTCTAACATGTCTAAATACCCCTATGCAACCATCATCCCCCTTGCCACATCTCGCTTTTGTTTGAGCCTATCTACATCCACACCACACTTTGTACCTTATAGATGCTACATCTTTCCCTATTATAGCCTTGGCCCTCTCTCCTATAACATAACAACCCTATCCTACCCATCTACCCAATGTTTAGCTTATAACTTGGCATTTTAAGAATCTCTCTTGCCCTATAAGATATCTCTCTCTATTTGCAACATGTTTTCTCTACCTCCCCATCTCATACAATGAATAAAGGCTATATCTCTTTATTATGTGCTTCACCACCTCCACTTGTATATCATCTCTCTCCTGCCAACAACTCTCCAAATCTAATAAAGTTTTTCTTATCCACACCTCAATATCACCCCCATCCTCCTCTTCCTCGCCCCTTGACCATCACCTATGTCCATATCCTCTCCCTCATCTGCTCCTTGTCTTGCAACTCCTGAACGTCTTGCCTCCTTTGCTCTTTGCTCGAGTTGCCTCCCTCTCCCTTACTCCCTCTCTCCTCATGTCATCGTCTTTGCCATACCCACAATCTATATCCTCTCCTCCCGATTTCCCATCACCTCCATCACATTCATCACCTCTTCCTATTGTTTCCTTTCCATCAAGGATAGTTAGTTTGACTAGACTATGGCTAGCCCACCATGTTGTGTGATCAAGTGTCATCTTACATCCTTTACCACCAACCATTATATCCAAATAATTGGTTGCATGCCCAACCATGATGATTTTTCCTAGACATGATCCAAACAAATCCCACATGCTTTGATCTCCCATGCTACATGTGCAAACACCAACTCCCTCCTTTGCAATATCTATTATATCCCAAATTGTCATAGTACCCTACTTAGTAGATATTGTTCAATGATATAGATAGTCCTCCTAATAAAAATCATGTAGTTTAGGTATATGATAGGTGCTCAATATCATCCTCCCATGCCTCACATGCTCGCCATGACCTCCATATAACTCCCTTAATATCATCAGTCACCTACCACCAATAGAACATGTCACCATCTATGTATGGTGCATTTATCATCCATATAGGTACATATACATGGCTACCTTGTTGCCCATTGTCTCAGAGATACTAACCTTAACACAAAAATGTGCTCCCACACTCATATATGTAGAAGCATCACACCACACCCTAAACTCCTACCACCTTATAAAACCACCATGTGCATATCTTTATGCAATTATGCTAGCACGTAATATCCATAGTCATATACCCCTCCCTTTGATAGCATCTTGTATAAAATTTGTGACCATCAAATAGGAAAGTATTGAGATCTCCTATTAGGCATCAATATCTTGCTAATCAATCTAGCTATGCAAAGGGGTAATTCTAGCAATGTATCCATCCCTTGTCCTAGATCCATCTCTGTCCATCTTATCAATAAATCATCCATCATAAATACCTACTCCAAGTATAGATGTCTAGTATCCATGTCATACTCCACTAACTCACCTCGAATGAGGATGCACAATATCCTTCATACATTCTCTAGGGTAATGATCATCTCACTCATTGAAAAATGGAAGTTTCTAGTCTCAATTTTCCATCTCTCCACTAGGGTGTTCATCATTGCCTAATGTGCCTTGATCTTTGTCCATCACTTAACCTCGTATAACCCTATTGTTTCCAAGCTTGATCTAGGTTTGTCAAATGTGATCACAACCTCATCATGACCAATCATCTCTCCTAAGATGGTAATCATGCTTCCATTCCATCCAAGTCACTCATTAGCCTTAATCATAAGACTACCTAGGTCTAAATTATCCATTCAACATAAGCATTATTCTACCTTGTGCATGTGATATTCAATACAAGCACTAATATTTCCCACTCAAAAACTACTCCTATGTGAGCGCTAATTCTTTTTGCATAAACACTACTTCATGAGCATAAATCCTTCTTGCATAAGCGCTAATATGTGCAAGCACTAACCTAATCAAAAACTGCACTAGACTAGCATAGTTGTGCATATACTTATGAAAGTGAACTTCTTCCTTGCATTTATGCTAAATAAGATGTAGGCACTAAACCACCCACTAAAGCATTACTCTACCCACATAGGCACTAGTTGCGACCACACAAGTGCTACTTTGTAGAGGAGTGCCTATGTTTTTACTACTTTCCCGAACATTTATTACCCTTAAACCTAACCTCATGACATTAGTTAGCTACACATATCAGTGCTTCTATGTTATCATCTTGTTTGTACATCCAAACCCACTATGTGTGATGTGTATGATATGATATTTACACCATTCCATCAAAGCCCATCTACACCTAGAGAAATTTGATCTCCTAAACTTGAGAGTTAAAATGAATTGAAATGGACCCCCCATGGCCTATTTATAGGTCCCACAAGCTCATTTTACCCCAAGCCCTAGCCCTTTTATATTAGACCCCTAATTTTTTTAAATGTTTCTCACCATTCGCTCCTTTTTCATCCTCTTTGCATTGTTGCTTCTCTAGTCCCCTATGTTCTTCCTTTTATCCACCTTCCTTCCTTTTCCAACCAACTCGAGCATGCTATTTTCTTTATTTGACACAATGCCACTTTTGTTTGTCATAATACCGTATCAAAGAGGGCCAAAATGTAGACACCTCGAATTCGACCATACCACATTATTAATTAAATTTAATTAATGAGTAACAATAATTAATTAAATCAACATTCCATTAATTATTAACCATAATTAATAAATCAATATTCAATTAATTATTAACCAAAATTAATAAACCAATATTCAATTAATTATTAACCATAATTAGTAAATCAATATTCAATTAATTATTAACCATAATTAGTAAATCAATATTCAATTAATTATTAACCATAATTAGTAAATCAATATTCAATTAATTATTAACCATAATTAGTAAATCAATATTCAATTAATCATTAACCATAATTAGTAAATCAACATTTAATTAATTATTAACCATAATTAATAAATCAATATTCAATTAATTATTAACCATAATTAATTCAATTAATATTCAATTAATTATTAACCATAATTAATATTCAATTAATTATTAACCATAATTAATATTAAATTAATTATTTACTATAATTTTTTAAATTAATATTTAATTAATTATTTACTATAATTGTTTAAATTAATACTTAATTAATTATTAACCATCATTAATATTCAATTAATTATTAACCATCATTAATATTCAATTAATTATTAACCATAATTAATATTCAATTAATTATTAGCCATAATTATTTAAATTAATATTTAATTAATTATTAGCCATAAATTCATTAAATTAATATTCAATTAATTATTAACCATAATTCACCATCTCCTACATCCGGGCGAATTGGTGATTTTGTTGTTTTGATCTAATTTTAGTTTAATGTTGCATTTTTGGAGTTGTGATCAATTTTGAAGTTCAATTTAATTCTAGTTCATGATTGGTTGTGGTGGAGTTGAGGGACATTATTGTCATTTCATTTGACCAAATGTCATCTTACAATTTATAATTTCCAATTTATGGTTCATTGGAATGAATTCAATTTGGTTTCCAATTGATCTATTATTAGTTTGTATTTTCTCGAGTATAAATTCTTCTTGTGGTTTGATTTAAAATTGACTCTGTCAAAAATAAATAATTGTTGATTTTTAATGTACTACAACCAAATCTCAATTTTAGCATGGGAAACGAAAGGGGTTACATCTGTAGAATATGATGAGACAACCAAAGATATTGTGTAGAGAGAACATTAAAAAGAGAAGAAAAAATGGAAGAGGAAGGGTCACATAGGGGAAACAAAGGAGAATAACAAATAAAAAAATGATTTTAGAAAAAAAACAAGTGAAGCACAACCAAGAAGGAGGGGGTCGTGTGAGGTGTGAGTAGGTACAAACCATGAAGGAATTGAGGCTTCCAAGTGAAGACAAGGATAGAGTGAAAACAAATAAGATATATAAATATTGAATAGATACACAACTGATTGGGGATTGATAGAGGGGGGTAACACATGAAGTGAATGAACATAAAAACCAAAAGAAGATTGCCACACAACTTAAAGACAATGGAGTGAATGCTAGAGAAAATAAAAATGCCACACAACAATAGAGAAGTATGAAGGGGTGCACAAGACTAAGCAAAAATAGTTTAGAGTGATGCGGGCTAATATTTGTAGAGAGGATATTGTGCAGAGTAAGGAATACACACATGTGGAATAAAATTGGATGGAGTAATAAAGAGATAGAGATTTAAATAAGGGAAGAAAATGTAGATTGAAGAGGATGCCAAACCAAAGAAATTAACAAAAAGATAAAAAAATTGAAAAAAAATTGTAGGAAGGGGTCAAAACACATAGTGTTCAAAAATGATTTTTGTGGGATTTCGGCTTGAGTTTTAGTATGATTTAATGGGTAGATAAATTTTGATCCACCTATATTCTTGTAGATGAAGGTGAAAATTTCAAATGTACAAGTTTTTAGAAAAATCAAAGGAGGACAAAAACCCATATCTGTAAATAATGAAGTCACAGCCATACTGAACTTGTGAAGCAAATGTCTACGAAAAATGAAGATAATGACAGTCATGTTCAAAAAATTTACTTACCCAGCTTCTTTTGTTTGAAATCTGAAAAGATACAGGGTTTCTAGCTTAAGAATACCAAACTTGTGGCTGTAAGATTTGGGATTTAAACAAAAGACAGTTTAAATTTGTTAGATTTTTGTCATGGCTGCAACTAAGTAGGCTCTTAGAGAGCTTTAAAATGAAGATAGAAAGGTTGAATTCATACAAAGTCTACCTTACCATGTCTACAATCTCCAAAATAAAATCTGCAAAGAGGTCGACATAAGACAATTTTCCAATCAAAACTTGAGCTTCATAAAACCCTCATGGCTGGCAGCAGCATAGCTTCTCCAAGAAGCTTCTAGCAAAATGAGAAAATATGCTCCTTTCCTTTGTTTTATTTTAGGGTTGAAACCCTATATTGAAGGCCAATAGGAATATAGTATTTTGCTTTATCTTTTACAAAATATATCATTACAACTAATTCCCCATTCCTTATTTCTTTTATGCCTTTGGCTTAGGCATTTCTTACTTTTGACTTAGTATATCCTCTTTAAAATGTAGGTCGATTACATAGAGGTGGGCTTTACTTTTATTTTTTGCATTACTCTATATTGTGAAGTGCTTGAAATTAAATGATAAATTTATAAATCATTTAATTCAAGTATTATGTTTTAAATGCAAAAATAGAATGTATGCTCAAATGCAAATAAGTCATTAGAAGCTTTTTAACGCGTGATAATAAGGGAGGAGATATGATTATATTGATGACTAGGTGACTAAGTTCTTACAACTCAGTAAGGGTGCAAAATTTAGTGATAACAATTTTTGGCACGCCTGATGGGACACACCCATCAATCCATTTTGCTAGTTTAATGTGCAGCCAGTGATTTTCAGACCTTTCAAGAAGGTTTTAGGTACATTTGACGACTCTGTGAAGTGCAACGATAGTTGCAACCAGTCCTATCATAGCTTATGAGAAGAATACAAACTGGAAGTGCAAAGGATTTCGAGTTTCTACAACTGTCACCACCCAGAAGATGGGGCATGACAGCGAAGAGAGCCCCTCCAGTAAAGAGAGTTCAGCTAACACCACCTGGTGTAAAACCTGAATCATTTTTCTCATCGTCGAGAAGGAGAGGCAGACCATCTAAGAAGCAAACTCTTTCTGCTTCACCAAGCTACATAATAGCAAGGTCACCTTCTAGCAGTCAAAAAAAGGTTTCATCTGCTATTTTTATAGGTTTTGCAACTTTTTCTTCATTAAGTTCTACTATTGCAACAATAGTATCAATTGTTGTTCTTACACATTTGAATCCACCTCAGCCACCTCCAATGGCTAGGAATCAACCCTTTGTGCCATTTAATGGAGGCAATCCATTAAATTTGGCACAACACAATGATATTCTAATGGCAACCCTTAAAAGCTTGCCAATTTTCACTGGGGAGGATTAGACTACCCCAATAGAACACATACGAGATGTTGCTTCATTGTGCGAAGTCCATCATATAACTCAGGAAGATGTTGTTGTAAGATTGCTTGCTGCATCATTGAAAGGAAAAGTGTTGCAATGGTACAGGGGTTTAGCAGTGGGTACGATTGCAACTTGGGACGAATTTGGAAATAAATTGCATAAACAGTTCCAAGATAAATCTGATAACTTGTCTTTGGTTGATCAGCTTACAACCATAAAGAGAGCCCCTCAGGAGCAAATGATGGATTTAAACTTCTGTTTCCAAAGAACTTGGGATAGGATTCCTGCTACGGTGAGGCCTTCACCTGAATATGCCTTTCTGTACTATCTCAGAGCTATAAATAGCAATATATCAGTTTTAATACAGTCGATGGGAGGAGTGTCTTTGCCAGATGCTTATGAAGTAGCAATCAGAGCTAAAAACAACCTAATACAGGCTGATAAACTTGCTCCTAGGCCACCAATGCCTATATTTCCAGATATTCATTCGAATACCCCTTTGCAGATACCGTATTTTGCACCTTTTCCACCTGTTCCAATAGTATTAGTTGTTGTTGCAGCTGGTGTAACTCAAGAAACTATTGTTTCAGCTCCTTCAAATGAGCTATAGGAGATCAAGAGTTTATTACATACTTTTGGTAACAAGCTAGTGAGCTTGGAAAAGCAACAATCGTATAACAGACCTTATCAACAGCAGAATCAGGGTCAACAACAACAATACCAAGGTAACAGGCAACCTTATCAAGGAAACTACCAAGGCCCAAGGCAGAATGCGAACACAAGACCTTTTCAGGCATATACTCCAACACCTGTTAGTGCAGCTAGGGACCTTGTCCCTGTTCAAAACAACTTTGTAGTAGACTATAAGTGGTGCTACGCTTGCAATCAACCTCACAATCAAGCCACCTGCTCCAACAGACTCATAAATCAAGCACTGATGGTGCAAAGCATTGCAAGCTCACAACAGAACATACATAATGATGGAGCTCCACAACAGCAAGAGCAACCTACAAATGATGCCACTCTACTGAACTGACAAGGAGAAGAGTTATGTGGAGTCAATGCAGATGATTCTATTGTAGCAAACACAAGAGCGAAGAAAAGAGCTTTCGAGTTTGAGAAAAGAACTGAAAATGGGAAAGTAGTGGCTGCTGAACCTTCCACATCACAATTACCTCACATTTTGTAGAGGAACTTTCAAGGAGCTGCCAAAGAGCATCCACACTTGCAAATTGATTCTATTGGTGTGAGGACCCATCAAAAGGTATTAAGCACAACCGTGCCTTTTAATATTATTGACAACATGAAAAAGATGAATGTAACTATGTCCATGTGGGATTCTTTAGCTATCCCAGGTCAAAAAGACATGTTACAGTCAGCTTTATCAAGTTTAAAGGTGATTGATGAGCCATCAGTTGGTCAAGTTAGGACTGTTTTGACAAATACCCCTCAGGATAGCAAGCAACAACTAAGTAATGAAGCGGGTAAGGATGTTAAACCTCCATTTTATGTTTCTTTGATCAGAAATGGTAAACTAGTCCATAATTGCATGGTAGATAATGGAGCTAGTAGTTTTGTAATGCCGAAACAAATTGTTGATAGGCTAGGTATTAAGTATTAGCCATTAGAGAAGGGTGTTGTCTAGCTGGATGGGACTTCCATTAATACTATAGGTGTTATTAAGGGTTTGGACCTTACACTCCATGCTTGCCCAAATTTTTTAGTGTCCCAGGACATATGTGTCATTGATCTACCCCCTTTCTTTTCCTTGTGTCTCTCAAGAGACTTTACAACTAAGATATGAGGTTATCTGTCTGTCGATTGGTCACACATCTTGTTTAGAAAAAGGTATGGGACTAAGGTTACCATAAAATATGAGAAATTGGCTAAGGATGATATAGAACCCTATAATCCAAGCATTATTAATGTTGTTCCTAGTGTTGCAGACACAAATTGTGTTGTTTTTAATGAAAGTGAGCTTGCTGTTGTTCAAGAACTGCAAGCTGAAATTGTTCCTGAGTCTTTTTTGCATGAGTGGGCAGCAAAGAATGTGGTGGATAACCCTAATGGTCATATTTTGGATGTTGGTATGGGTATTTATGTGTTATATGAACCTGATGCAAAAGTGCCTAATCTTGAAAAGAGTGTAGATCAACTGTTGTTGCAGCAAGATGAACTTTGGGAGATGTTTTTTGATGGTTCCAGAAGCAAGAATGGAGCAGGTGGAGGTGCAATGCTTGTTTCTCTAAAGGGGGATAGATATTTTTCAGCTTTTCATTTTGCTTTTGCATGCTGAAATAACACTGTTGAGTATGAAGGACTTATTCAAGGCCTTAAATGGGCAAGAAAAAGAGGAATTAAATGTTTAAAATTCTATGGAGACAGTGAACTGATCATCAATCAGGTTAGAGGCCTGAATGATGCCTTGAAGTCCTACAAAAATAGAGTATGGAACATAATTGAAGAGTTTGATGCCTTCAATTTAATTTCTATCCCAAGAAATCAAAATAAACATGCTGACAAACTTGCAGCAATTGGAGCACAGTTTGACATCCCAAATGAGATCAAAAAAGAGAAGGTACAACAATATGTTAAAGTTGTAGTCAGGCCATCAATTCCTGACAACAACGTTAGCTGGCAGTTTTTTGATAGTGATGAATAGATTTTAGCTTTTCTGCTTGAGGAGGACCAATTTTCTGTAGTGAACCAAGAGAAGATTAAACAACAATATAATGATCAAGTTATACAACTGAAGACAAATAAGCTTCCCAAAGGACTGGTTACCTTGGAGTCCATATTCAACATTGATGATTAGTTTAATAAACGCAAAGTCAACATTCAAGTAAAAGAAGATCATTATGAATAAGTTGAAATCTTTAAAGGTAAGCTTTTTAAATTAGGAAAAAATTGTTTTGCTGAAGATAAAAGCTTTCATTGCTTTATGTCAAGAGTATCATGATCTTTTTGCTTGGCAATACTCTAATTTAAAAGGGTTTGATCCTAACATTGCACAACATACAATTGAGTTAGAGCCTGGTGCCAAGCTTGTTAGGAAAAAATAGAGACCTTTGAACTCCAATCTTGAACCTTTAATGATCAAAGAGCTGACCAAGTTAGTTGAAGGAGGTACTGTATTTCCGATTAAACACACATCCTGGGTTTCTAACCTTGTTCTGGTTAGAAAGAAGAATGGGGAAATAAGATTATGTGTAGATTTTAGAGATCTTAACAGAGTGTCTTTAAAAGACCATTACCCCTTACCCTCTATGGAACATATTCTTCAAGTTGTTGTTGGCTCAGAGATATTTTCTCTTCTGGATGGGTATTCTAGTTATAACCAGATCTTAGTCAAAGAAGAGGATCAATATAAAACAATATTTACAACAAAATGGGGCACTATGGCCTATAAGAGAATGCCTTTTGGCTGATTTAATGCTGGTGCCACCTTTCAGCGAGCCATGGATATGGTGTTTTAGAGTTTAATTCAGAAATTTCTGCTTGTTTATGATGTAACTATTATTCCAAGAATACAAATGAGCACTTGTTACATCTCAGGAAAGTTTTTGAAAAATGCAGAGTATGGAATATCTCTCAATCCAAAAAAGAGTATCTTTGCAGTTCATGAAGATAAACTGTTAGGTGACATAGTGTCAAAAGAGGGAATTATGATTGACCTTGAAAGAGTCAAGGCCATACTTGAATTGCCATTACCCAATCACAAGAAAGGATTGCAAATATTTTTAGGTAGAATCAAATTTTTAAGAAGATTCATTCCTGAGTTGCAAACTTATTATGGCCTTTGACTGCCATGCTTAAAAAGAATGCAATTTTCAGTTGGTCTAAAGAAGCAAAACATAGTTTTGAAGAAATCAAGGAAGCTTTAGCAGAAGCCCCGACACTAGTAAACCCAGATTTCTCTAAAGACTTCATTTTATATGCTTTTGGTGGCATTAGTTCTATTTTTGCTATACTTGTTCAGAAAAATAGTGATAATTTAGAGCAACAATAGTTTTCTTTAGTCAAGGACTTGTTGATTATGAAGAGAGATATACATTTGTTGAAAAACATGTTCTCGTTGTGATCAAAAGCTTAAAAAAATTTCCAACAACAAGATTCATCTTTTAGTTGCACACCCAAGCGTGAAAGAATTTTTGTTAAGCAAAGATCTAAGTGAGAAAAGAGCAGGATGGATCACAAAACTAATGGAATTTAATGTTGACATCAACATCGCAAAACTTGTCAGAGGTAGAGGACTTTGTGAGCAACTTGCCTCAACCTCTGAAATGTACAAAAAATAGAATCAAGAGTTGTTTTAATCAATGACAATGAAATTTAGAATGATGCTCCTCTATTAGCAGCAAGTTGGGTTCAAGAAATGACCCATTTTCTTTAAACTGGTGAATGTCCACCAAGTCTAAACAAAGCAAAATGAAGATACTTCAGGTTGCAGTCTATTCCTTATATCCTCATTGAAAATATTCTTTTTAGGAAAGATCTGAATGGTGTCTTGTTAAGGTGTATTGATACTGATCAAACAGAAAAAGTACTTCATGTGTTTCATGACGGAGCTTCAGGAGGTCACTTTGCTCCAAGAACAACTGCTTGGAAAATCATGAGAGTTGGCTATTACTGGCCCAACTTATTTAAATATGCATATGCATGGTCAAAGAAATGTATTAAATGTGCTTTATTTGCAAGAAAGGAAAAACTACCTGCTATGCCTCTACATCCAATTCAAGTAGAGAAACCCTTCATGAGATGGGGCATTAACTTTATCAAGCCAATTAATCCGTCTTCTAGTGTTGGTCACAAGTGGGTGCTTACAGCCACATATTATTTTACATGGTGGACAAAGGCAGTAGCTTTGAAAGAAGCTAATGAATCTTTTGTTATGAGTTTTTATGAGGATATAGTCACCAGATTTGGAGTTCTTGACTCCATTATTTCAGATAATGCTCTTGCATTTATTGGATTAAGAGTTACAAATTGGGCTATTAAACATGGAATTAATTTGAATACTTCTTCCAATTATTACCCACAGGTAATGGTTTAGCTGAAAGTACAAATAAAAATATGATCTGAATTATTAAGAGAACCATGGAGGAAAATAAAAGGGTTTAGCATACCACATTGAAATCTGCACTTTGGGAAAATAGAATAACCCCTAAGAGATCAGTTGGTAATTCACCATATGTACTTGTTTATGGAAAAGAGGCTAGATTATCTCTATCTGTAGAGCTTCCAGCTCTTGACATCACATATCAGTTGGAGATGTTTGAAGAATATGACCCAATGTCTATAAGATATGCAGAGCTCATGGAGCTCGAAGAAACAAGAGACAAAGCAATGAAAAATTTGGAGTATCATCAACTCCAAACAAAGAGAAATTTTGATAAGAAAGCTACAACCAAAGTTTTCAAGGAAGGTGATATTGTTCTCAAGTGGGATGTGCTAAAACGTGGACTGGGCAAACATACAAAATTTGACCATTTCTGGACTGGCCCATTTATCATCATTGAATGCAAGAAGCATAATGCATTCCAGCTTTCAAACATGGATGGAGAAATGTAACCAATCCTAGTTAATGGGATTCACCTCAAACACTGTTTTGAGGTATGATTTATCATTGTACATATTAGGTTAGGTTTTATGCTTTCAATAGTGCTGTTGCACTTTAGATTTCAATCCTAGTTTCAATTCCCTAAGTGTTGTTCTAGCACAGTAAATAGTTTCATTTTAATATTTTCCTGTTTTCAATAAATTTCCAAGTGAGCTACAACCTTGAGCAAGTTGTTTTAGGTTTTTTTTTGAGTTTTCCTAATAAATCCATGCCCAATGGACAAGTCTAGGCTACCGGTTATATGTTTAGTATGAAAACATCCAATTGATGTCGCCAAAAATGTTACCAGATTTTCACCTACAGGTTCAATTAGGTAGAACCTTCTAAACTTTCATACAAATGGTACATTTTTAATCTCCCTATGTTACATTCAATTATACAAATGAAACAACTTTACAAGATTACAAGAACACAAAACTATTACATTTATACAAGTGAATGAAACATAGAAAGATTGTACAAATCTTTTTGAAAATGTAATCTTTATTGAATGTAATTAGATATATTTGTTTCACACAAGCTATGAAAACTAACTTTTCTTATTCAATGCACATCAAGAATAAGTTATACATGAATAAGTAAATGTTTAAAGGAAAACACATAGGGAGGATAACCAACCATTGCTTGAATGACTGGTTCTTGTTGACTATTTCAGTTTCTGTTGATGTTGCCTTGCCCCTCATAGCTCCTTCTCGTCCTTAGTGTTATGGTTTCCTGCATAAGATGGTAAGCAATAGGTTAGAACTATGTTCTAAGCAATGAAAGGTCATACTCCATACATGAACATTTACCTATCCATTCACAAGTTAGTCTTGATGTGCATTAAATAGAAAATGCATTAAATTGAAACATCCATGTACTTAATATATCAGAGAAAACATTGAAGCCATTGAAACAACATATCAAAGTATAAATATTTTTCTAACTTGTTTGTTTCATCTGCAACTATAGGTACAATCATATTTTCAAATCAAATGAGTGGGGTAAATGTGACTCCCACAAGGGTTGAGCCTAGCTCATAGTAATTATTGCATAATGATAATCTATGCACAGTCTTTTATGAATATTTTAAGTGCATATGGAATTATATTGCAAAACGATTGATATCAATCATGATTACTTCATGATCATAATGCATAGGATCTTGTAGTGTCATAAAATTAAGCAGTGGTATTCATCAACCATAGAATGATAATATCTTTGTTATTAATAATAAGCCTTTGCTTATTAAACTACTTGAAGAATCTTAAATTCAGCTTGATTATTCAAAGGTGCAGTCTTCTAAAAGACATTTTGTAGTGAGAGGAAGGTAAATACATCACAAAACATGCACAAGTTGAGTTAATGTCATAATTATGTACAAGGAACAAATGTGCATCATCTTCCTCATTCAACCATTTAATATCTATGAGAGTATTAAAGGTTTGTAAATGCAGTCCTTTAACCATGATGAGAAGACAATGAATAGCTGACAGTGAAAAGATTATAGAGAAATGTCATAGCCATGAAAAAATCTTCAGCAATATCTTCAAAGTACAGAATATGTTTGATTATTTGCATTTAAATCAGAAAATATACTCTCACAAGAAGACAGTCACAGTAATGCAAATACAGATTTGAAGATGAGTCATTGATCCAAGACTTATATACAAAAACATGAATGTAGACATATCATACATATAGAGGTCATGTTTACTAAAGTAATAATGTGAAAGGAAAGGAGGTTGTGATAAAGAATGGTTTAATCACTACCTTTGTTGAGAAACAATCCCAAATGGATAGTGTATAGTGAGCAATAATGGGTAAAGTTTCTGGAGTGGCTATGGATCCTGTAGAGGGATACTGTCAAGTATAGCAAGGCATTGCTACATATTTCATGCAACCATTTTGTAAGAACCTCCAATAAGGTTTTGGAACCACAATTTAAGAATGAAACTTTAAAGGGCATAATGAAGAATGAGAGGCAAACAACAACACTTATTAGTTTGAGCTTTCAACCTAATATCAGAGTGTACATATAGTTATAAATTGAATCAAGTTGGGTTAAATCTATGGACAAAGTCTATTATGATATATTTGAATACCCATAACTGGAAATCAACAAAAAATGCAAATGGAGATCACAAATACAAAGGATGGGAATAACTCTTGTTTCAACCAACAACATATATCATAAAAACTCATTCATATTATGACCTAGCACGATCTTATAATGAGTTACAGGTGCATGGTTGCGGCCACAATGAATGAGATTTTTATTTTTTATGTCTTCTACAACAAAAACAGAGATCAAGCTAGTAACTGAGAAACCTTCATCATGAGCCCACAACCTGTAAGCAAGTAAAGCAAAGTGGAGTTACAAGGATAAAAGGGATGGAACAAAATCTGTTTAGGCTCGAGCTCTTTCTTTCAACAAGGAGTTCAGATATAAGATCCATGGCAACCCAAAAGAGAAGATGATCTTTGATACTAAGGAAAGCTCAACTATGGCGGCTATGAGAGTACAATAAGAAATAACCTTCACCATTATTTCAAAAGAAAAACCCAAAATCTTGTTTTGCTGAAAAGAATGTATAGATGCATATGCTTCCTATAGAAAGAAACCTTACCTATGCATTCGATTACACTGGGGAATCTTCATAAAAGCTTTCTCAGGAAGCCCTAATGGTGGCACAATCCTTAGCCATAATAGAGTCACAAAGGACAAAGAGAAGAAAAATCAAAGGAGGACAAAAACCCAGATATGTAAATAATGAGGTCGCAACCATACTGAACTTGTGAAGCAAATGTCTACAGAAAATGAAGATAATGACAACCGTGTTCAAAAAAATTACTTACCCAACTTCTTTTGTTTGAAATATGAAAAGATACAGGGTTTCCAGCTTAAGAATACCAAACTTGTGGCTGCCAAATTTGGGATTTAAACATAAGACAATTTAAAATTTGTCAAATTTTTGTCATGGCCGCAACTAAGTAGGCTCTCAGAGAGCTTTAAAATGAAGATAGAAAGGCTGAATTCATACAAAGTCTACCTTACCATGTCTGCAATCTCCAAAAAACAAATTTGCAAAGAGGTCGACATAAGACAATTTTCCAGTCAAAACTTGAGCTTCATAAAACCCTCATGGCTGGCGGCAACATAGCTTCTCCAAGAAGCTTCTAGCAAAATGAGAAAATATGCTCCTTTCCTTTGTTTTATTTTAGGGTTGAAACCCTATATTGAATGCCAATAGGAATATAGTATTTTGCTTTATCTTTTACAAAATATATCATTACAACTAATTCCCCGTTCCTTATTTCTTTTATGCCTTTGGCTTAGGCATTTCTTACTTTTGACTTAGTATATCCTCTTTAAAATGTAGGTCGATTACATAGAGGTGGGCTTTACTTTTATTTTTTGCATTACTCTATATTGTGAAGTGCTTGAAATTAAATGATAAATTTATAAATCATTTAATTCAAGTATTATGTTTTAAATGCAAAAATAGAATGTATGCTCAAATGCAAATAAGTCATTAGAAGCTTTGTAACGTATGATAATAAGGGAGGAGATATGATTGTATTGATGACTTGCTTCAAAAGAAGGGAGGTTATTTTCAGTTTGGGAACACAAGGAGGGCATCTAGGAGCTAATTTGTTGAGTTTTTATCTTGGATATGGTCAAATTGACCTTTTCAACCTTTTATGAGCTCTTTTAGAGAAGATTTACATGCTAGATTTTAGGCTTTGTGAGTGCTTATGAAAATGAGGTTTCTAGAACCTTATTTTGTGGAGCAACTTAGGAGCTTGGCTACTTAGCCACATTTGTAACTCATTTGACAGTTAGTTCTGATTATGCAGATTTGGGGAGTTAGTGATTTTTCAACAATCTTTTCTCAACTTATGTATGCTTTGTAACTCATTTGGGAATATAAAATACATAAATTACCTTGGAAATTAGTGTTAGTCTTATCTTACCTTCATTCTTCTTTAGAATTATGCAGGTTGTGAATTGTGCTTATTAAGTTTGCATTTGAACTTTTAAAGTTATGGAATTCATCTTTCCTTCTTGAAAATATATGCAGATTAAGCCTTTTCATGAAGTATTCGTGCATAAGCCTACAAAATTTATGTTGTGTAGATGCAATAACTATCATTAGTTTTCAAGTGTATGATCTATTTGTTTCATAATTCCTATCAGTTAGGTGTATCACCATAGGAAATAGTTTCTACCATTTCTGTTTTTTGCTTTTAGTAATCTTTCTCCTTTTTCCCAATCAAGAATCATTAGCATAGGTGATAACCAGTTAGGAAGTCGGCCTTTTCCGGAGGTTGATCTCTGATTATTCACAGTCCCATAATGTTAGAGATCTTCCCATGTTTCACTAGGTGACTAAGTTCTTACAACTCAGTAAGGGTGCAAACTTTAGTGATAACAAGAATACCAACACAAACTTTGTATAACAAGCAACCATATGTACCAAAACAATTATAAATAATTTGCTCAAACTCGTGATCCATGTATAGATCAAAATGAATAGGGAAGGGTGGACACAACCTTGCTTAACCCCAATGATACTTCAAACTTCATTTGTCTCACCAACAATTCTATACACTTTGTCAACAATAAACTTGTAAAATATTTAATGAGTGATATCATCAAATCGAAAAATTCAACATTATAAAATTGGAAATAAACAATCACTGAGAAATGATGTCAAAAGATATCTCATTTTTTATGATGCCAAAAGATATTTCCATAAAAATGTGATATAGAAAGAAAATCTTCCATTATAATTTAATACAATTCTTAAAAAAAAAAACACATATAAATTTAAAAAAACTATAGAAAAACTTGATATTAAAACATACGAACATAATTCTTTTAAAATATGAAAGCATTTGAAAATCTAACTAAAACCATTTGGACTTTGCTCTTTGCCACATAACAAAAAATAAAAAAATACTATATAAAAACTTATATATTAAAACATACAAACATAATTCTTTTAAAATATGGAAGCTTTTGTAAATCTAACTAAAACCATTTGAACTTTGCTCTTTGCCACATAAGCATTTGGAGAGGTTGAATTTTTTTCAAGGAGGCCCAAATCAGCGAAAATAAAAGCCAATGGCCACAACTAATGCCGGCCCACCCCTACGCACATAGAAGCAACCTCGTTATGTCCGCCGGGGTCGAAACCTGGAGCCCCCTTTGCCATACGTCCACCCGCTTAATCTTCTGTCCCTACGCTCTCCTTCGATGACTGCGATGTTCACTTCTCCCTTTAATAACTACACCCAAACTCTTGTATGAACGATCCGCTCTGCTCTTGTCCTGTTTTCTCTTCTCATTTCATCAATGGATTCCTGCGCGCTCTCATTGCGCCAGGGTCAAATGTTGCGATGTGATCACCACAACGGCCTCTTCACCCGGGGGATCGGGGTTCGAGTCCTCCAGCAATCTACAGCAACAAGTTCGCTAACTGTAGTGGCTGCAAACTTTAAACTGCGCAGGGGCAGGAAACATAAGAGAGAGATCGAGTATCCTTGGCCAGATAAAATTCCCACCGATGACAGTGCAAAGCATCCTTTCACCTACGTTAACAGATTTAAGCCGCTCACAAAGCCGCCGAAGAAAGTTCTTCTGCCTTTTGAGAGACCGCTTGCCGAGGTGCAGAGGAAAATTGAAGAGGTAGGCCAAATTGGAAGCTCTGAAGATTTTTTTTCAGCCTTTTGGGTGCATCAGATTAGCTTATTGATAGTTTAAAGTTCTGCTGAAATTAGTCCAGAGAAATAAATCTACAGCTAAATTTGAATCGTAAGATTGATCTCTATTTTATGAAAAATAAATTTTCACTTCTTTCAGTTTTTCTTTTACGCCTCGCGTAATAGTGGCAACTTCGATGTGCTGTTTGATTGTGTTTTAGGGTTTTGGTAGGGATTTGAAATTATTTTACTTCCATTTAGCCTGTGTCAATTGAGATCACAACTTTCGTTGACGAGAAGTAATTAATCAGTTCAATCTATGTCCCTGTTGAAACGATTTTAATTAATTTACGGTTTAAACATGATTACAAAGCCACATTGTTGATTATGGAAGGAGATGATTGCGAAAGTGCAAGGTTTTTGAAATCCCTGTGAATCGAGTGGAAGAAGATTCAATTTTGACACAGGGATTCCCGATTTTAAAGAAATTTACATTTCATGAAAATGAGTGACCATGTAAAGTGGTTTTTGGTTTACAGATATTCTGGGTATTGAGTATGTTTGGATTCAATTATTAGTTCTCTATGTAATATTTTGATCTCAATATTTAAAAAAATATATTTAAATTCTGAAACTCTGAATCTCGTCGAATACAAGGTCTTTGACTTCTAAAAACATGAAGTGGAAATCATATTCTCAATAATTTTGTCAGAATAAAAACCTCTATACCACAAATTCCAAACAAAAAATAAATGAATGACCGAACTTCTGTATCAAAATGTAATTTTTTTATACCGTCACGCAGATTAAAGGTGTGAATCAGGATTCCTAGCTGCCTTTCAGAATTCAATAGCTTTCATTTTCTTGTTGGAAAGCCGTTTAGAGTTAGTTGAAATCTACTTACCTACGGTCTTGGGCCTACAATAAATTACAGGTACATGACGTGCAGATCCAATTAGTGTGATCACTGGTACATAAATGAGGTAGACTTTCTTCTCTGTGTGGGCCCCCCTAGATGAGTAGTAAGTAATCTCTAAAGAACAACTTTTGCCTTTTCTAATAAGTTTTCCATAACCATCTTAATCCACCTGAAAATGGGAGAAAAGCTAAAGCCTTCTGTCGTGGACGCAAGTGCTATTTATTTGTTAACGGTTATTTATTATTAGCTGGCGAGCTTGAATTTGACGGTCAGTCTCGCCTGTCAAGCAAATTTTGGAAACGTTTGTTTCATTCACAGCTTCCTTTAAAATGTTATTGCATACTTCATTTAAAAATAAAAAATATCAAATATATATATAATTTAACTGTCCAAAATACAATTTTTTTTTAATTTTTATTATACTTGAGCAAAAATGTATGAATATGGCTATCAACTCAACCTCTAATTACGTTATCAAATTAATATAATCTATATAAATCTAACTCATGATTGTGATCCATTTTGCATTTTGTAATGATGGATGATTAGAACAATACATAATTTGACCACTCTAAAATGTAGAATGTGTTGGGACAAAGACTGGATTCAAGACTAAATGAGCCAGCGCTTCTAATCATGAGGTGGACAGGGAATGGATGGCATATTGATTGGGCTGTCCCGACAAGTAGCCCACCAATAAAACCTAAATATTCGGCAGGTTTATGAATTCATTGCTCTCCAAGAGAAACTTGCCTTCGGTTGGTCTAATATAGACACCAAACTTGAATATTCATGCTTCGTTAAATATTTTTTAAAAATTGAATATTCAAATTTGGGACAGCCTTAACTCTAATTCTAACTCTAACAGTAATATTTTAATTTTTGAATAGTTATAATTATAATTTTACCTTATTCTTAATTCTAATCATGTTAATTATAATGCTTTAAGATTATAATAATTTATAATAATAAATTAGAATTAGAATTTAATTAATAATTATAATAATTATAATTATTTTATTTTAATTTTTATTTGTATTTATGTATATTTTGAAATTAATAATATTTAGAAAATAAAAAATTGAAAATATTTTAATTTTAATTTAAGTTTTATTTATTTATTTTAGAAAGATTAATGAAATGTTATATAAAGCAAAAAATGAAAAATCATTTTTTAAAAAAATATTAAAAAAATAGTTTATCTTGCTTTCTCTACAAATTTGTCCATAATACCCCATAGCCAATTATGTTCAAGGAAAATAATTTTTTACAATTTTTAAAGTTAAATATTTAACATGTTCACTTTAAAAAATAAATAAATTTAGAAGAACATATTTAATTGGTTCAAAATCAAGTTATTAATAACTAATTAACAAAACTGATTGCAATAGCACCATGCACAAGTACCAATTATAATATTTTCAATACATCTAAAAATAAATAGATTACATTATTTTATTTAAATACTACATTTATTTTAATATTCAATATAAATCCTGTGATTATTCAAGTACTAATTATAATATTTTCAATACATGATTATATTATTTTATTTAAATACTACATTGATTTTAATATTCAATATAAATCCTGTGATTATTCAATTAATTATTTGTGAAAGCATTTATTTAGATGCTATAATTTTTGTTGAAAGGGGAAGTTCGGAAATATGAAGTTTAGAACTCACTAGTGAACAAATATTTAATACCTATGCTTAAACCCCTTACCTTACAGATATCACTAGAACGATGACAAACCTCCCTTAAAAATTGTAAATGCCAACGGAGAAAAAAGCGACAAAAAAGCAAAATCTATATAGAGATGAAGTGTAGATAAGCGCGAGCACCCGTCCACGTTCACATCCGACCCCACGCTAAAAAGCTCCTCGGCAAATCCGCCGGGAAAGGCCGGCACGCCATATGTCCACCCGCTTCACCAACTCTCATCTGTCCAAACTTAATAATAACAATTTATCAACGTTGCCAAATCTGTTGTCCGATTAATAATCTTTTCACCCCTTGCTGTATTTTCATATTTCGCAATGAGCTGCCCCGTGCTATCATTGCGCCACGGTCACATGCTCCGATTTGACCAGCACAATGGCTTAACCCTGCTCCCCCTTCCAATGGAGACGTCCAGGGTTCGAATCCTCCCGCGATCTACTACAGCTTCGCTAAACGTTGTGGCCGCTAACCATAAGCTTCGCAGGGGAAAGAAGTTTAAAAAAGATAAAGAGTACCCGTGGCCTGACAAATTTCCCACGGATGACAGTGGACCGCACGTTTTCACCTACATTAACAGATTTAAGCCACTCGAGAAGCCGCCAAAGAGGGTTTTACTCCCTTTCGAGAAGCCCCTTGCAGAAGTACAAAGGAAAATTAACGAGGTATCCTCCACTCAGAATTTTTAAATTTTTGTTAAAAGTTTGATTAGTTCTCCATCTTAAAACTTGCAGGTAAATTTTCAAGAGAAAGACATTTCCTTTTTAAGTAGTCTAGAACAGTAGGTCAATCTTTCCATCTTCAAAAGTGAGGTTAATTTTTAAAGAAAAATCAGGCAGACTAATTTTAAACAGAAGATTGGCTTTTAAAGAAAAAACATATTATTTGCCAACAGCAGTTGGAAATTTGGTGTATAAGATGAAATGTAGATTTTATACAGAACTTTGGCAAATGTTCTTCGAAAGTTATGTCTCAAATTAGTGATTGCAAGAAATAGCCCATATAAAGTACCTTCCTTAGTTGTCTTCAAGTGATGGGTATCTCTTCTGTCAAATTTACGTTGGACTTAAATCTGGCTTCATTTAGAGGTTAGACTATAGAGTTTTACTCAATTCAACACTTCATCTTGGATCTTGGAATCTCTCTTTAGTTCGGGTGTCTTCCCTGTCAAAATTTACCTTGGATATACAGCTAGCCTCATCGGATGAGATAAATCACAGTGCACACACAGTGAGTTGGATGTAGTATTTTATTTGGTTCAACACTTCACATTTCTTAGATTTTGACCCTCGAACTCCATATTAACTCCAGTATTTGCTAACAGTAGTTGTAAATTTGATGTATAAGATGAAATGTAGATTTTTATACAGAACTTTGGCAAATGTTCTTTGAAAGTTTTGTCTCAAATTAGCCGATTGCAAGAAATAGCCCATATAAAGTACCTTCCTTAGTTGTCTTTAAGTGATGAGTATCTTTTCTGTCAAATTTACGCCTGGACTTACATCTGGCTTCATCTAGAGGTTACACTATACATGCTGAGTTAGATGTAATGTTTTACGCAATTCAACGCTTTATCATGGATATTGGAATCTCTATATAGTTCAGGTATCGTCTCTGTCAAATTTTACCTTGGATTTACAGCTGGCATAATCGGATGAGATAAATCACACACAGTGAGTTGGATGTAGAATTTTATTCAATTCAACACTCCACATTTCTTAGAATTTGACCCTCGAACTCCATTATGAAATGAACCGATGTTCTACTACTTGAGCTCATTCCATTCGGTCCAAGCTTTTAATTTTATTATTTTTCAAGTGTTTTTTTTTTCATTTTTCTGTATTTCACTTTGCAATTCATTTACGTCACAAGTGTTTAGAGTCTATCTTCTAGACCCCACTTGATCATTATGCTCAATTTACTATTTGAAGATTTCTTGATAGAATTTGCCTTGGAAGTTATGTAATTGGCATTTTGGAATACAAATTCAAGTTCTTAATCTAAAGTTTTTTAAAATTTTAATTGGATTTCACCATGCCGTTTCTTTATATTATCAACATACCTCTCTTTTCGTAGAATAGAATGCTTATGATCATTTTTCTTTTTTTTCAGATTTGGGACAAAAATAGTGTAGTAAAACTATTTGATTGATGTTTCAGACCTAAGTTGCCGAATCGGGTATGGGTACGTGGGTACAGGTACGGGTACGGTAGGCCGGTATGGCAATTTTTTTTTTTTGGGTGGGTACGTCCGTACATAAAACATATAAAAATCATAGATATAGACATATTTGCAGCCTAGAAAGTAAAAACAAGAATTAAATTTAGAATACCACATATCATGCATATGCTAAACAGTTGTTAGAACTACCATAAATATAACAAATCTGAAATACAATTATACTAAATTAATTTGATATCAATTTTTCAAAACTTGAATGTTACGATAGGTATATAATTATATTGAATTCATTGTTCATCGGTTCAACATTCAAAACAAAGTAATACAATTAACAATAGGCATCATATGGCTCATCAGGAAGATTAAGATCAACATCATCATTGACATTAGATGATGTAGGTAAATAAGTAGAACCACATGCAGCCCCACTAGCACTCTCATTGGAAGCATGCTGGGTATCCGACTCCACAGAAAGTAAAGATTGTGTGGCAGCTGAAAAATCCAAATCAGTTCGCTCTGGATCTACATCCCACAACCTCATGCCTCCTTCCTTATACTAATTCTTTTTATGAGTAAGAAGGCACAAGTTGGAATGCACATAAACAAGCTCTTCCGCCTTACTTGCTGCCAATCGGTTGCGTTTCACTGAGTGGATAAAGGAGTATGTACTCCAATTTCGCTCAGCTGAAGAGGAACTAGCAACCTATTGAAACAAAGTGAGAGGAACTTACAATTATAAAATTGTAAATCAAGCTTTAAATTTGAAGTTAACCATTTTATTATTTTTAAAATAGTAAACAATATAAATTTAGAGAGTGCAATAAAACTAAGTAACTTACTTGCGATAAAACTTTGATCGCAAGAGCTTGGAGATGTGGTGTTGTAAAGCCATTGATATACCACCAAGAATGAGCATCCATCCTATACTTGTCAATTGAAGCACCAATACTTTGATTTTCGCCGGCTACAAAATCAGCAAACTCAGCTCTAACTAAATACTCCGTTTCTTGATCGGGGAAGAGTCTACTAAGTGCTGTCCTACACCCAACACCAACTTCTAGATCTGAATATGGTTGCACTCTTGATGGCAAAGCAAGAATCTCATCACTATAAAACTTGGGAGTCAATGCAAATGCAAGAAGATGTAGTGGGGTGGTCATTTTGTTCCACCGCTCAACGCAAATTGTTTGCACCTCTTTGAAGAAAGTTTCTTCGGGATCTTGCTCTTTTTCGTTGATGACAATTTTCATTTGCTCGATCATTGTATCAATGCCATCATATACCTCTCCCAAACATGGCTTATCCATGTCAGTAAAACGGATCATACTCATGATGGGCTCAGTGAATCTAAGAAGATATTCTGCTCGTTCCCACCAAGTGTCATCTAGGATCATCCGTTTTACATTTGTTGCCCTTTCAGTATTGGATTGCCTCCATAGGGACCAACTTTGACTGATAACCATGCTAGAAAGTGCCCCTCGCACCTTCACAAGTCGCCTCAAGACAATCGTGTTTGATGCAAATCTGGTTTCGGCAACCTATTCAAAAATTTAAAATTAAAATTAAAATATAAAGAAGGCATTCTTGAGTTTAAAAAATAAATTAGTAATTAGTAATTACTAAAGTGAAATGTAAAATTTAAAAGTTGAAGTGTTTCAATTACCTTCAACAACTCCAACACTGAAAATGATCTAAAAATGGCCTGTGACATTTGATGGTTTGTGATGAACATTTGGATCTCTTCAGCTTCAGCATACATTTGTTTGATCCAATTTATTTTCGCACCCAACTTTTGTAGCATGAGGTTGAGAGAGTGAACAGCACAAGGTGTCCAAAATATGTGCTCAAATCGTGTCTCAATCAACATACCTGCAGCTCTACAATTCTTTGCGTTGTCTGTTATTACTTGGACAACATTTTCAGGACCCACATCCTGAATGCACTGTATAAGGATGTTAGCAATAAATTGTGCATCCTTTACTTGTCCTTCACAATCCACGGTTTTCAAAAACATTGCCCCTTTAGGGCACATTGCAATCACATTGATTAATGGCCGGTTTTTAGCATCCTTCCATCCATCAGAAACAATTGACACCCCTGTTTTTTTCCATGAATTTCTAATGGGAGCCAATGCATTGTTTATGCCTTTTACCTCCTTTGCTAGTAAGGTGGTACGCACCTTCTCATAACCTGGCCCTGTGTACCCTTGTGGACAGTCACTTGCCTTTCTCAACATATCCTGCCAATATGGTGATCTTACAACATTAAATGCCAAACCGTTTGCATATAGACATCTTGCAACGGCTTGATCTGCAAGCTCTCTAGCTTCAAGCTTAAATGCTTTTTCTAATGGCCCCTTGCTTCTCTTCACACCAACAAGATCTTCACTTCTACCCAAAACTGGGTGGCTCTCTACAACATCAGCAAAGTCACTATGTGTTGGAGAAGGAGGAGGCCTCTTTGATCCCCTTCACTTCCTCTTCCTCTTAACAAAGGATGGTTTGTGGCACGACCAAGTCTTGCATCTGCTTCCTCTTGCTCTTTAATATATGCTGCTACTTTGTCAGGATGTAACTCTTTACCATTTTCCCTTGTACATACTGCAATTCCTTGTTTAGGAATGGCACATAAATGGCATTTCATATGATTGTATGAGCTAGTATACTGAACTTGACAATGATTGCATATCCAAACAAATGTTCCTCCCCCTTTCACTTGTTGTATCATTTGCACATGTTTCCATAAAGGTGAATTTGGGTCAGTTTTAAAGGTGGGTCGAGCAGTAGAAGTAGAACTAGTTGCCATTATGCAGCTACAAAAAATTAAAAAAACAATTATTGAATAATAAATGTTAAATAGTAAATTGCAATTAATAAGACTACTATCAATATATTTAAATTTGAATTTTGATTACACTTCTATAATTTACAATTTACAATTTTTAAGTCTAGTATATTAAATTTGATTATATTAATTTATTAATAATGTAATATATTATTATTTATTATTAATATAAATTAAATTAAATAATAAGTAATAACTAAAATATAGATATTAATAATTAAAATAATAAATAAAGACTTAGAATTATTAAGTTATTAATATTTTAATAATAAATTAATAATAAATAATTCTTAATAAACAAACATTATAAACAAATATATATAATCAACATTACATAATTTATATTTTAATTCTATAATCTATAATTCTATAATTTATATATATAAACAAAACTATAATCTATATAATTTTAATTCTTTAATCTTTGATTTATTAACATTACAAACATTATAAACAAATATAAATGAAAAAAAAATCCAGAAACCTGGAGTTTTTGCGGGTGCGTCAATGGAGACCAAGATATTTAGCGCTGCCTGCAACCACGCCTCACGCGTTCCTTGCCTTCCTGCAACCAGTGGCGACGCACTTGCAACTGTCTGGAGAAGCCAACAATAAACAAAGGTACAAATAAAATCGGCCGCCTTAGGTTTTTCGCTCAGAAGGAGAAAACAAAAAAAGGTAGCTGAAGATAAGAAATGAATGATTTAGGGTTTATTTGGGTTCCATTTCATTCAAAAAAGTTGCAAAAAGGTTTCGATTTTTGTGCCAAACGCCTTGAAAGCCCCGCAAAAAATGCCACGTCATTTTGAAAACGTTTAGATTTGCCAAAAAATTGTGATTCGTTTCAGATGTCAAAAAATCCGACTCCTGGTCACTTCCGCAGGGATTCCAGGATGTATCCGTTTTGATACGTCCCGTACCCGGATACGGCAGGTAAAATTGCCGATTTCGGTAACTTAGTTTTAGACCAAATAAATTACTGTGACCTGAAACGTCATTTCTGGACTATCTTGTATTCATCTTTTCAAGCTATGAAATGGTTATCACCATTTTGCTTAGTTTGTGTTATTCATTATTTATTAAAGTTTTTAGGATAGAAATTGCCAAGGGGATTATATTATCAGCATTTAAGGCCACTATGATTTATAATTTTATTCAATATATCGTGATTAGGACAATGAATAATGGTATGAAATGTTAATTAAACAAATTCCTATCATCTATGCAATTTCTGCCTAGAAATGTTTAAAATAATATCCCTAGATCATGGAATCTTGAATTTTATTTGTTGAATTTGTTTTTTCTTGACTCTGTGTGGAGATTAATTTCTGGATCTGATTGTTAAATTAATAGTTTAGAGCATAGTTGGAAGACTCACCCCAACCAAAAACTCGCCAAGGGAAAAATTGGAGAGTTTTTGAAAACTCAGCAAAAAACTTGGGAAATTGAAAAATTGCTTAAATTTCATTAGAAACACATTTTTTTTGCAAAATTCAATGACAAGATGAATCCAATGAATTCATAAATGAGTACAAAAGTGTTTTCTATTAATTTTCATTGACTTTAATGTAAATTGATTACAAAATTGCATTCTCATGCGTAATCCTGATGGCTAAAAGCCTGAAAGTCTGATACATGAAAATAGTAAAACTAGAACTAGAAGCAAATACTAAATAGTAACTAAATACAATATGCTAGGCTTTCCTCTTCCCTAGTCTAGCAGCAGCTAGGGAAGAAGGGCCCTCTGGTCCCCGTCCTGCTGCGTGTGCGTGGTGGTGGTGGTGGTGGCTGCGGTGCTATTGCTACTGGCTCCTCAATTGGCATGGAAGGCTGTGTTTGTGGCTCTAGCTGAATAGCATCCATATCCTTAGGAATGTCCTCCAACCCTACATCTCCTGATTCACCCACATCCTCCATTGCCTGTCTCTCGAAGTCCAGGAACTCGTTCGTGCTAAACAATGGAGGCTGCTCATCTCACCCTGTCCAATCATTGTAAGGATCTATCTCATTTAAATCAATAGGATCCAGTGATTTTTCTTTTGCTCTCTTTGTGCGTAACCGAAGGTTGTATTGCACAAAGACTAGGTCATTGAGGCGCTTTTGTGCTAACTTGTTCCTCTTCTTCGTGTGAATGGACTTGAACAAGCTCCAAATGCGCTCACAATTGGATGCACTACAAGGCTAACATAGAATGCGAAGGGCAATTTTTTGTAGATTTGGGGTTTTTCCACCCCAATTTTTTCACCAAACCTCTACAAAAAGAAAAAAATATTGAAGAGTTAGAAAACAAAGTCAAAGACTCAAAAGTCAAACTCAAAACACATTTTATCAAATTATAAGATGCATGTGAAAATTGAAATAAACTTAGAAGTTAAAGACTCCCAATTTTATACTTGGTGGTATAGTGGTTCTTCCTCTTACACCCAACTCCGAAGAAAAGAGATTACTAGTTGCTTCACTGTACATATCCAACTCCTTGACAATGAGGTCTCTCATTGCAACGTTGGATTCCATCCTCTGAATACATGCTGTGAGCCCCTCCATAATCTCTCCATTAGAATCGGAGAAGCTCTTTGAGAAGAGATAAGAAGGGTTGAGGTAGTACCCTGTTGCGTGGATGGGTTGGTGGAGTTGATTGTTCCACCTCCTATCAACAATCTCCCATATGGGATCAAATTTGAGGCTGTTCCCCATGTAGTAACTTTTGATAGCCTCCTTGGCCCTATCCATGGCCTCATAAATGTATCCCATTGGGTTTTCATCCCCATCTACCAAGCGGAGAACTCTAACCAAGGGCTCTGACACCTAGATTAAAAAAACAAAAAAGATCAAAGTTAGAAATTTATAACGAAAGGCTTAAAGTTAAATTAAAAAATATATATATTTATATTCAACTTGAGTTTAAAATTAAAATCAAAGTTTTGAAGTTACCTTCACGATCTCTGTAGCTTTTTGTGTAAACAAGGGGTCAAAGACTATTGCAAAAACTCTCTCTCCTTTGGCCTTCTTTGAATATGAGGAGTCATTCCATGCTTGACTCATGAACATTTGTTTTAGAGAGCCCAAAGAATCCAAAATGCTTTGCAACATTAGGAAAATCGTTGCAAACCTTGTGTCACCTGATCTCACCAAATCCTTCCCTCATGTATGCTCTCTCATCAAATTAAGAACCCAAGGGTGATTGTAGATATATTTTGTGATGCTCCTTGCATCATCTACAATCGGTGCCACCCAAACAAGTTTGCCTATGTCCTCCAAAAGAAGGTCAAGGCAATGGCCGCACAAGGTGACCAAAAGAGTGATGGATGTCTACTCTCAAGCATTCTTCCAGCTGCCACATACGCTGCTGCATTATCTGTGATGACTTGCACCACATTAGCAATCCCCACCTCCATCACAACTTCTTCCAACAACGTACACAATGTATCTGCAGTTTTTATCTTGTTGGAAGCATCCACCGACTTCCAAAACACAACTTCACCTTTGGAAGCAACCAAAAAATTAAGGATGGTGCGGTTTCTCCCATCCGTCCACCCATCAGAAAGAATTGAGCAGCCAAATTTCTTCCATTTATTTTTTTGCTCTTCCACCACATGCATTGCCCTTTCGGTTGCATTTGTGAGCAACCTGCAAGTACAAAGTAAAATAATTAAATAAGTACAAAACTGTAAGTTTTAAACAATAAATAGCTTGAATTCAACATATGTGATATGTCATAAATAATAAATTAATTTCAAAGTTAAATTAAAGAACATAAACTTGGCATAAAAATTAAGTTGACTTACCTCCCACTCAAATCTTTGCGAGAAGGTGGCTTGTAGCCTTTTCCCTCAACTGTCAATGTAGTGACATATTGTGCCAATAGGGACTACTCGCCACATTGAATGGTATGTTATTGAAATACCAAAAATCAGCACATGCCATGTCGACATGTTGATGCACCTCCTTGTTCCACCTTGTAGCCTCCAATGATGTCTGTGCTCCTGGTGTGTTTCTTGGCACAAAAAAAACTCTGTGGGTTGTGTGAAGATGAAGGTGGTGGTGGCACTGGCACTCTACTTGAACTAGAGGAAATGGGGGGCCTAGAGAATGGTGTGGCAGTGGCAGTTGTGCTATGATGGCGAATCCGTGGACCACGAAGAGAGCCCACAATGCTAATAATATCTGCATCCTCATGTGACTCTATCTCTATGTGCTCGGCCCCGTGCTCCTGAGTCTGACCATGGGCAAAAGCATGTCCACTGGCTATGGTTGCTGCTATGGCTTTTTTTGCCCTCTCCCTTTGCTTTTTTTTTCCTTAGCAAGTGAAAGTAGGGCAAGCATCTCTCTTCTAATCTCTTCTTTGGGCTGCCCACAAGCCTTGGCATCACGCTAAGGAATGCCTGCTAGATGGTATTTGAGGCGATCTATGCCTCCATGATATGTAATTCTGCACTCACTGCAAACAACTGTTCTAGGTACGGGCCCTCCGACAACATATTTCCATGTAGGGTCTCTAGCCCCTAGAGGACAAGTGCTTGGAACCCATGATGATGGTGTGGGAGGGGAGGAACTTGGTGGGGCAGGGGCGGAACCTGATGCTAAAGCAGAGCCATAAGCCATTATAGTGTGTATTCAATGATCAATGATCAATCTACACATTCAAAAAATATGTACAACAAATTAGTTTTTTAATAGAAGAAAATTTGAAAAACAACCTAAATCATAAAATTAAAAAAATCTAGAGCTAAATTTGATTTTAATTGATACAAATGTGTTTAAATGAATTACAAATTAACATTATTAATTAATCTTATCATTCTACACAAAAAATGAACCTAGGTCTGAAAATTTCAAGAAACAGTGAAAAAAATCAGCAAAAATCAACAAAAGATTGTGATGAATTTGTTTTTTGGATTCTAAATGCAAAAAGCATGTTTCTTTGTGCTCTATCATGTCTTTTTTTCAATTTGGAATGAGTATTTTTTAAGAAGAATGAAAGAAAATGATTAATCAAAAACAAAAAGCAAAAACAAAAACCCTACTTGTGAATCAAATTTCCCTTGAAAATCCACACAAAATGGCATTTGAATCCGCTCTCCTCGATGGCAGATTGTTGGAAATGATATCTCCTTGCTTGGAGGGGGTTTTTAGCTCTCCACTCAAACTTTTAGATGTTTTAGAAATGAAATAAAACATAAAAAGATGTTTTCAGCCTTTTAAGCCTGCGTGACTAAGTATTTTGCTTGCACTCATGAGTATTTGCTACAAAAACTCGGAAAAACTCGTTTTTGGAGCCTGGCGAGTTAACATCGAAAAAACTCGCGAGTTTTTGAATACTCGGTGAGTTCTCTGTGAGTGTGCCAACTATGGTTTAGAGTTATATCAAAAACTGGCTCCATCCCTTGGGAATTCAATTAGCCAATCTTGAACTCGAGAGAAAAATTGGTAATATTAAATTTAAACTGGAGGTGTTTCTGCTTTTAATTTGTTTAGGCTCTACTACATTTTAATCTCCAAAAACAATTCACACAGTCAAATTGCATCTGGACTCTACTGCCTGAAAATATTTCTGACTGAAACAAAGATAAAAATGCTAAAATACAGACAAATTCTGTGTGTAATGGATCTGGAATGAGCCAAAAAGTAGTGCTTAATTCCCTGGAGACATTCACGTAGACATCCAGATCCACATTGAAAAATTGTGCCCAAGTGCCAGCGCACTCCATTTAGACATCTGGAACATTGCAAAGCATCCTCTTTGAACATTCCAGCTATGGCCAACATGCAAAATATTGACCCACTTTGCCAATGCTCAACAATGTGGGAGCATCCTAATTTTGTAGGACTCACCAAAATCTTGGTCTATTAACATCCTTTTCTTCACATCTCTTCTGTTATTATCAGACTGACTGTGTTGAGGTGAGAGAAACTTACATATTTGTTAGGGATCAATCCCAACTTTACATAAGCCTTGTTTAGTTGTAATGGAAATTTAATTTGTGGATTCTTGCAGTTAACGGACCTTGTGAGCTTTGATTCTATCACAGTTGTTATCAATGTTTAGTTTCTTCATTGCAATTTGTTTTTAAGCATTACTTTTTCCTCTTTTTTGTAGTAAAACAGAGTTGGTTTGTAGTTTTTGTTGTTTTGGTAGACAGAGTTCTTTCCTTCATTTTGGTTTGGGTTATATTGTATTTTAATTTCTGCATGGTCTATATTGTATGGATTTTGGGCTATTGCTTGAGGATACATTTTATGTGTATGTTTACTTATTGTTTGTTGACATTTTCAAAATTGCTGTTTTCATGAAGTTTGGGTGTTAATAGGACAGTAATTTACCAAAATCCTTCTAGTTTAGATGTTTTTGTAATTAGATGTGTTTGCAACTCTGTTACTGGGTTCATCATGTGCCTAGGGCATACCTGTCTTGGATATGATCATATGAATCCTTGTCAGGTTCATTTCTGGCTACGCGTTAATTCTTGCACAACTGCTCGGGTCCATACAAGGTTGTCTGAGATGAACCTCGGCTGAACCATAGTACCTGGCATCTGTAACTGGATTAAACCTGGATACATAGGCCCCACCAAGGAACACTAAAACTAACTGCCTACTATATTAACAACACTAAAAAAGGGAAAACAAAAGCAGGCATCACTTATCACCTGTCATTCCTCATGCAAAATAAAAAATTATCAGTTGTGTTCTATATTCAATTTTGTAATTGTTTTTGTAAATTTTAGCTATTTTTAAAATTTTAATATATATATATATATATATATAGACATATCTAAGCTGTATCAAACCTGGGTAAATAAAAAATAGTGAACTAATGTACCTGCACCCCAAACCCCTATCTGAACCCAAACTGGCAACTTAGGTTTGCAACTGGTTGTTGGATAAATGTTTGGTGTAACTATTTATAGCATTTAATAGTTGTTCTTGTCGTTGAAAAAAGGGGCGGCTTTGCGAAGACTCTGGTGACTTAAGTGAGATGTTTTAAATTATTTTTATATGCCAAACTCAAAATAGTTAAAGCTGTTTCTTGTTGTTTATCAAAACTGGGGTTTGTTAAAAATTAAGATATGTGATTCTTTTATCCTTGCCAGTATTGTGCTGATACAAATCTGCTCTTTTGTCTTGGGGGCAACAGGTTAAAAAAATGCAGAAGGAAACTGGCTTACAATTCGAACGTTATATTCAGATTTTGGAGATTCAATACAATGAGGTCCCTTTTTCTCCACCCTTATTTGGTTTTCTATTAGTTGCAGGCTTCAGATTTTCAGGTGTTTAGCTTGGTAGGCTGAGAAAGTGCATGTGATCTTATGTGGAGTGCAACATAGGTAGTCATTCACTTGAAACAAAATGCTTGAAATAAACTAACATATTAGTTGACTTGTTATTCTATTATCATCTTTCTAAGGGTAATCCATCCAATTGAGTTTTATTGAATTATAAATGCTGTAAGCAAATGCATCCAAATATTCCACTTGAACTTTGAGTCCTGCCATTTACATATTTATCAGTTAACTGTATTCTGATTATTCTTTTTTTAAGGAGTTCCAAAGCTATATCTTCCCCTATTATATGACATTTGATGAGGGACAAATGATTTCTGTTTTTTTTCCCTATATCCACAACTATGAGCAATTTACTTTTGAAGGAACTTCATTAGTTGGAAGATCTATTAAAGTATTATTGTAATATTTAATGGTCATCTTAGTTGTTAGTTTACTTTAGTTAGTTTTAGCAATTTTTCAGTTTAGTGTTTTAGTTCACGATTGTTTATTTTTAGAAACATCGTCTTGTAAACTATTATTTAAGGAGTATCCCTCTCCTTGTTTTATAACGAATATTGAATATCATTCAATTACCATTTCATAGTATCAGAGCATAGGCTCATTTTTGAGCAATAAAAATTCTTGTTTTCCTAAGAAATTTTTGAAATTTTTTTAGAAGTTTTTGTCCGATTTTTTTATAAAAATCATGAACTCTCTTATTGATTAAAAAAATCGCAAGGATTTTTATCAGTTAGGAATCAAGGTTTTTTGGCAATTTTTTTTGTGACAAAATTTGTGGTGAAGTTTTTGCACGATTTTTTAATAAAAATCGTGGGCCCTCTTTTTGACTTTTTTGTGCAGAATTTCGAGGGTTTATTAATATTTCCTTGAAATTTTGAGGGTTTTCAGAAGAAAATTTTTGAGGGTTTCATCTCTAAAATTTTGAGGGTTTCTTTTGTAGATATGTTGCTAGAAAAGTTCGTGATGGATTTAGAAGGGTTTCTGAGTTTGTGCACTATGAGAAATCGCGGGCTATTTTTGTGAGGGTTTATCGTCCTACTTTTGCACATGTTTTTTTGCAGCATTTGGAAAGAAAATTGCGGGCGTCTAGCAAGTGTGTGGTTTATTTCCACATTTTGTGGGTTTTGACGGCTACGACCAGGGTTTTTTGAGTTTTTTTGGTGGATTTTTATTAAAAAGAATTCGTGGGTTTGCAACAAGTTTTTTAAAGATTTTTTTTCTGATTTTTTTTTTTGCCTAGCCTTTTTGACGACTTTTTTGCAAAAATCATGTCCTGCGACCTAGGGTTTTGTGCATGTTATTTGATGGGTTTCTACAACTTGATGGGTGTGCAAGAGCTTTTTTGATAGATTTTTTCTTGAAATTGTTTTTGACTTTTTTGCTACCTAAGGTTTCTGGGCGAAGTTTGCAATTTTGTGATGATTTTTTGACAACAAAAATCGTGTGTTTGTTTTTCTCGCTTTTTGGATAAAATCGTGGGTTTTTGAGCCTTTGTTTGTTTGATGATTTTTTTAAAATCATGGGAGTTGTGCCAGCTGATCGCCTTGGGATTTGTGCTAGCTGATCATCGACTTTTACCTCATTTTTTCGTGCTTTTTGAAAATGGGAGGGCATCATTGATCAACATCATGTTGGAAGGTAGCCAAAGGTTCAATGGGAAAAACTACAACATGTGGAAGTAGAGGATGCTTACCATATTAGAGTACCGGTGTTTGGATTCACTTGTTCTAGGTACAAAAGTTTGCCCCACAATTGTGGGAAAGGACCAGGACAAGTATGATGGAAGTAATTGGGAGGCGGTTATGCTTCTCAAGTTGTCTGTCACCTATGAGATGCTACCAGAAATACCATTTGCTAAGTCTACTGCGGAGATCTGGAAACACTTGAAGGATCTTCATGAGACCTCAAACAAGGGCAAAGCGTTCTTCCTAAAGAATATGCTGTTTTCCATTATGATGGATGACAAAATGTCTTTGCAGGATCACCTGATGAAGATCAAAGACATTCACAATCAACTGGAGGCCATTGGTCGCAAGATGGAAGAGGAGGATATGGTGGTGATCATGTTGAAAAGCTTGCCATGATCCTACGGGCACTTCATCGAAACTCTCAACATTACCTCCACCAATGTTGACTTGAAGTTTGATGAGCTATGCAACAAGCTCTTGTAGCAAGATAGGTGGAAGAAACAATTTTGGGAATAGCAAAGACACCCCCAGTGTTGAACAATCGTTTACTACCAAAGATGGCAAAGGCAAGTCCACTTAGTAGAAAAGACAAGGGAAATCGGAGGATAGCTCCAAGTAGTCTTTCACATGCCATTATTGTGGTAAGATTGGTCATATGCAAAAGCACTGCATGAAGCAATTGGTTGATTAGAAGTCCAACCAGGAAGGGTCTTAGCAGAAGGCTCATATTGCAGAGCATACTGAGTAGAAGGAGTCTTCCTTTTATGCACTCATAGCCAGAAGACCATCAGATTACGGGTAGACTTAGTTTAGTTAGTAGAATGACCATCAAGGGAGAGTATTAAAGTATTATTGTAATATTTAATGGTCATCTTAGTTGTTAGTTTACTTTAGTTAGTTTTAGCAACTTCCAGTATAGTGTTTTAGTTCATGATTGTTTCTTTTTAGAAACATCGTCTTATAAACTATTATTTAAGGAGTATTCCTCTCCTTGTTTTATAATGAATATTGAATATCATTCAATTACCATTTGAAGAACAATTAGATGCCTGCTTGAACAAACTTGTCAAACTAACTTCATTTAGTTGGAAGAACAATAAGATGCTTGCTTCAACAAACTTGTAAAAGGAACTTCGTTTAGTTGGAACAATGATCGTATGCCTGCTTCAATAGACTTGACTTCTTTACAAAAGGATAATGCTTGCTTTTGCAGACTTGGCTGCTTACTAAAGGATAAAAGTTTGCAAGGGATAAACTCACTTTTTGACGTAGTACCTATGGCTGTAAAACTATCTATTTTGGCTAGTTAGCCTAGAAATTGCACCTGTTTATAACTCTATAAAGAACTTCCTTGAGATTGGAAGCCCAGTGGATGGCTCAAGATTTCTTTAACATCAGATTTGAACAATACCCATTTGGAACAAAAAAATCAGCATATTTTGTTCTACTTATATTGTCCCTTGTGTTAGTTTTAGATCAGATTTAACAGAAAGCAAAAAAGTAAACATAGAACAATGAACACATAATTTATCCTGGGAAAACCCTCCCACTCGAGGGAGGAAAACCTAGCAGCAATTTATTCTCTTACAAATCAGAAATAGAAGTGCAGAAATAGCACTCAAAATCAGGCCCTAGAAAGGCCGAATCTCATACAATAGATCAACACTTAAAGATAGTGCAAATTCCTTAGATACACAAAATATCAACTCTTCTCCTTGAAGTTAATCTACTCCTCTTGAATGCGAATCTGCTACTGAAGGAAATCGAATTTAGAAATGGAATGATTGATTGCCTAATGTGGAGACTCTATCTCCATTATATACCAAACTAGGCAAGCTCTCCTCTTGAGCCGACCTAGAAAACATATTATTTGTTTTATAATAGAAAAGGCTGACTTGCCTTGAAGCTTCATTCTTAGGGAAAATACCTCACGTAGCTACAAAAACACTAACACTCCCTCTTAGCTAGGGAGGTATTTTCAAATATCTGGTCATGGATTCTCTCAACATGACGTCCACAATGGCTACACCCAATTGTGGAAAACACAACTTAGTCTCAGAGATGTGATCTGTACAAGGGATTTCACCTCATATTTCTCAGTCTCAGAGAAATATATACTACAAGGGCTTTCACCTCATATTTCTCTGTCTCAGAGAAATATACACTACAAGGGCTTTCACCTCATATTTATCCGTCTCAAAAAATATACATTACAAGGGCTTTCACCTCATATTTCTTTGTCTCAGAGAAATATACATTACAACAAATCTTAATGATACTGTGACTCCCTCTGGAGCTCCAAGTACTCGCATCAACCTCCTGACCTCCTCGTCCAAGATTGCCTGTGCCTCAGAGAAATGGTTTCCAACACACACTTCTGACACTACTCCTAGCAACACCTTTAACTGACTTGTGAGAGTCCAGGACTTAGTCCTCCTCGACCTCATCCCAGATCACCCTATTTTGAATAGGTTTGCAGTGCTACCAATGTCAAAATAAGGTTGTCTGCCTTGTGCAATTCCGTTCTCTGCAGCTGAAGAGGCCTTCCAAAGACTTCGCACTTGGCCTTGCAACACTGCAACCCACTTAGCTGACACCTTCACTTCTTTTCAGTGAGTCACTCTAGTTCCTCGTGACATAGGACTCCATCTTGCTGAACATAGAACTCCCACTTGATCCCTGCCTCAATATAGAGATTACAAAAATCCTCTAGAAGTGAACTCCCCTCCATTGATTGATCTCAAAACCTTAATCCTCTTCTCAGGCATGTTCTCAACTACTGCTTGCTAGGGTTCCTCTGGATAAACAATGATGTCTTGCCAGTTCCACTTAAATCTGTTGTGTCTAGTTGATCTGGCACACTTGTCAGAGATTGTTGTTTAGTGTCTTCATCCTTCTCAATCTTCTTTGCTAATGCAAACTCTCCATCCAAAGCTGACCCAACTTGATTTTCTTCATGGATAGTGCATGCCTCAAAGCTGATCCTCTTGGCTGTCATGTCATGAAGAAGTCAAGACAAAGGATTGTTGTTGTAGATCAGAAAATCATACTGCACCTTGTGCCCTCGAGAGATATCTTCAGAAGGATTACTGTCTTCTCTTTCACGAGGTTGGGCATCAGAAAATCAGACCGCACCTTGTGCCCTCGAGAGATATCTTCAGAAGGATTACTATCTTCTCTTTCACGAGGTTGGGCAACGACTGCCTTCCTCCTTCACTCCGCCATGAGAGAAACTAGAGCAAGCATTCAAGTGCGGACAAACACAATGTCTTTCCCTTCAAGCCTTGCAAGATAGGGGATCAAGGATGCGTGAACATGACTTAACTTCGTGAATTCCCTGAACAAAGGATTTCCGAGATCCCTTCCTTCCCCTTTCTTCACTCCCTCAAATGCTTAAACCATCATCGGCGTCTGAACACCAATCTACCATCCTTTCCACTCCTGAATTCCTTATGCAATCTTTCATAATTAATCCATCATCCTTTTTCTCCTTGATTCATCTTGCATTTTAAAGAGATTAACAATAGTTCATAAAATCAAACTACCTTGATACAAATGAAGCATGTAGTCAACTAACAAATATCATTAGATAGAACAATTAAAGGAATGATACATAATAGAACTTATCTTTGTTGATTTAGTAGCAGCCATTTGTTTTTCTCCTCCCGACAACCATCATCTTTGTCCGATGATGTACCCTGTAACACTCACACATTTTGGAGAGATGGTCATTATCCATAAGGTGCTGCAAGTAGACATCCTCCATCATAGGCACGGTTCTTTGAAACTCTTGAAGTTGATGTAGAGGACTTCTTTCAAGTGCTCATCCTTTCCTTCGATCTTCATTTTCTCCTCCAAGTGATGTGGTCCACACATAGCTCGTTCATGCCTCCATGAATCAACTTCTTTAAAATTTGTCCTTAGGTTTGCAATAATTTGCCTTCAAGTTCTGCCCTTAGGTCTGCAATAATTCGCCTTCAAGGTCTACCCTTAGGTCTGCAATAATTTGCCTCCTTAGGTCTGCAATAATTTGCCTTCAAGGTCTGCAATAATTTGCCTTCGCCTTCAATTTGCTCAACCATTCACTTTAGATTTGCATCTAAAGTTTGCTTTAGATTTGCTTCGAATGGGAATGATATTCAATGAAGAATGCTTAGTCAAATCTGATCAGATCTTTCCTAAACCCGCTTTGATACCATGTTAGTTTTAGATTAGATTTAACAGAAAGCAGAAAAGTAAACATAAAACAATGAACACACAATTTATCTTGAGAAAACCCTCCTACTTGAGGGAGAAAAACCCAGCAGCAATTTATTCTCTTATAAATCAGAAATAGAAGTGCAGAAATAGCACTCAGAATTAGGCCCTAGAAAGGCCGAATCTCATACAATAGATCAACACTTAAAGATAGTGCGAATTCCTTAGATACACAAAATATCAACTCTTCTCCTTGAAGTTAATCTGCTCCTCTTGAATGCGAGTCTGTTGCTGAAGGAAAATGAATTTAGAAATGGAATGATTGATTGCCTAATGTGGAGACTCTATCTCCATTATATACCAAACTAGGCAAGCTCTCCTCTTGAGCCGACCTAGAAAACATATTATTTGTTTTATAATAGAAAAGGCCGACTTGCCTTGAAGCTTCATTCTTAGGGAAAATACCTCACGCAGCTACAAAAACACTAACACCTTGGATGATTGGATGTTTACATATATATATTTATGCTTGGAATTTATCTTTTCTTTGAAGGATTTACATCAGCTAAGCATTAGGATTATAGTTAAAGCTCTCCTTACCTAGGTAAGAAAAGAAAGAACCTTTGCCTGCTCTTGAATGGGCAAAGAATTCACATCCTTTTGAAATCATTCAAGCTTAGCTTGCACAATTAGAGCCAAGTCTTGTCTCAAAAATGACAACTTACCCAAACTGAATGGAGTGATGTCTAAAATTAGCTTGGCATCTTGTCCTCCAAATGAAATTGTTTGCCGCCTACCAAATTGTATGCCATGGACTCTAGGTGCCGTCCATGACCATCCAAGAATTTCCTAGCAGTCCTCAACAAAAGAGAGGGGCAGTAGAAAAGAAATTGAATTCAGCTTGTAATCAAATCCCAAAACCCTCTAGCTGTTAAACATTATTTTAGAAAATATAGTTGGCTGTCTCCTCTCTTGCACACCCAATGCAAGAAGCATCAGCAATACCAACTTTATTTACTGCTCTTTGACAACAAAAGTTTGATGCATTACTATCCATCCTAAAACGTTTTGTTTGAAGGAGGTTCTTGCTTTCCAAATGGCTTGATCATCTTGTTTCCATCTACATCAACACCCTTTGGCTGACATTACTTGTTCAATTGAGGGGCAATTGCATTTGATTGTCTCACCAGTTTATACGGGTCCTTTGTCTTTAGTTGAAGGATTTTATAGAGCTCTACATCCAATCCCTGTGATACATGCAAACAATTTGTATTTACAAATTAACTAGACAATGTTTAGGTATAACTTTATAGAACACTTCGAAATCTGTTTGGGCTGTTGGTATTAATAATTGAGTTGTGATAAGTCCACACTAATAATGCCATTGTTTGCTGTCTTTGTTCCAGAAATTTATGCAATAAAATAAGCCCTTGCCATCCTTCCACCAAAATAGAACAGGAAAAACCTAGCTTGTCCATGCCATAAGATGAATGCACAAATAGACCATGTGGCAATATCACAAACATCTAAGAGAGAGAATCTAAGAGATTTTTAAAAACAATTCAAGTACTCTTAAGTGGTGCAAAACCAAAAATCAGAAAAGTTCAAGCATTATCAATAATGTCAATGACACCTTGATGTTTTGTAGTTAGTGTAAATTAATGATTCTGAGGTGTATAGAGATTTGCCACGTGGCTCTGCCTTCCTTTACTCTTGGAATCCACTTCCCTGCAGGTGCTATTCACCTTAGAAAAGTGCGGACATCCCAAGAAACAAGAGGGAGCCTTTTCCTCTGCTTTGTCTGCCCAATAAAAACTTCTAAGGTTTTTCTAAAATATTCCATGAGCTTCTTTGAGCAGAGGCTAGAACAAATACAAGTAAAACATGACCATTTTGTCAACAATCATAGTCTTGTCAATATTAGGTAGGGGTTCTATAGGGTCATAGACTCAATATCTGATGAAGTAAGAAAACAACCCTCATTAACATACTCACAAAAATCTGAAAATTCAAATTAGAAATGGTTTGAAACAACACAAAAATCTGCAAGAAGTATTCTTCTTTGTTCTTTCAAAATCCCGTTCAAGTACATAACAAGAAAGCATTTCTAAAAATGCATTGTTTCACAGCCATATGGGCTGATGAAAAACATTATAAATCTGATATAAGATTGAAATATGACAACAAAATCAAATACAAAATGGTTTTACTCAATCTCTCTTCTTTCACTCGATTCTAGCTCCTTCAACCTACATTCATCATTAGAAATCACTGCTGAAAACAAACCATGAAACCATCAATCTTCTTGCTTCCATAGCACACCTCCAAACCTGCAACAAAAATGTCTTCTTGGTCTCTTTCAACCTTCTTTCAGCTGAAGCTCTCAAGCTCCCTTCACACAAACTTAACTAGCTCACTATCTCCCAAAACGTGGAGCTCACTAGCACCCTAAAACACGGGCTTCTATGCAAATAGAAATATGCAACAATGGAGTCTTCAAATCCTCATGTCAATCCGGTATCATCTCCCCATCTCACATACAAAATCTCCTAAAGCCATCTCCCCAAATAACAAGGCATCATAATATAGAAGTTTTAGAATGAGAAAACCACTATGGTTTTCCAAAACCATAAGAAAAACACGCCTTTGGAAAACCCACGCCCCATTTGGAGAAATAATCATAAAAATAATAAAATTACTCAATGCTCACATGGCCTTCACATGAGCATCTAAATCATGGCCAATCAAATTTGGTCAATTATGGCACCACCTTTGATTCTCGGCGGCTCCGATGACTCCAAATACGGACATGCAACAACATGCAAAGCTTGTGGCACAAACATGTAATTGCATGCAAGGCATATAATTTAACATGCAAGAACATGCACCCCAAGTGGTCCCCACTAAGAATGGGATGCCCAAAAGGAGTATTTTCCCAATTTTGCCTTAAAAAATATTCATAAATGCATAATTGATACCAAAATTATAATTACAATTTCACCCCAAGGGAAATTACAAAGTTGCAAATCAAAATATTTATTCCCCTAACCCCTAAGCCATAAACAAAATTGAAATAACAATATTTTTGGTGATGCAAGATTGCTAGTACCCCTAGATGCTCCTATGTCAATATCTCACAAGCAAAATGCAGGGAGCTAAATAAATTGCAAGAGGCTATCAAACTGTTCTAATTAACAAAGAAAAACTTCTGACTACAAACTAAGATAAGCTTGTTCAAAGCCTCTTCATGTTTTACAAGGTTTTAAGCTCTAAGTACCTTACAATGAGCAAGGGAGTCATTCATTTTATAGAAGACAAACAGCCTTATCAAATGTATATGGCTGGCTAACTTATCTTACCTATTAAATGCATAAAATGACAACTACTGGTTCAGCTTGCACTTTCTGAAAGTTCTATAAGTGGAATTAATGTCCTAGGTAATATTTTGGAAATGAAAATAATTGTAACCTAATTAAACTTGATGTAAGGTGTATACTACACTAACAAATCTTCCCAGCAAGGGGAAGCTCAAGCTTATTCTGAATTAATAGCTTCTTTTTATAATTCTTCATGATCTGATGACATTGCTCAGCCATACTGAGTTGAATGCCAAGCAAATGCCCAAATCTTGAAGTAGTAATTACACATGGTTTTGTGAGTTTTTGGTCTTTGATTCAGCCATGAAGGAGTCATGTTGCCTATTGAACTAAAGTTATCTTTTTACTTCACTCATTAGTGCATGGCAGCTTTAGCAAAAATTAGTACACAAAGCATAGTGCCTTTAATTGACTGGTAAATAAGCCTGGGAATTAAATCTGATTCACCAGAAAAGTGAACATTGAGGGGCTTGCAATCACCTGGCAAATAAATTCCTACAATTTAACCCAGATTATAGCTTCCTCTAATCTATATATTTAAGAGCATTGGCCACAATGACCTAGAGTTAGATAGTTGAATGACATTTTTTTCAAATGGATCTCTACAACTGAATAGGATATGTAGGAATACCATTCACACTAACCCTTGTGGAAGAATGCAAAAGAAAAAAAAGAATCTCCACTGCCTTCTGTAAGAAATGTCCAAAGCCCAACCAATCAAGCATGTTCAAATGAAATTCCACTTTTTTTTTTCTGTCATGCATGTTATTGCAGTTGATTTTGAAAAAAATCTGTTTGACCAGAGTTTCTTGCCCTAGTCTATCCCGTCCCATGCAATGATAAGGTTATCGAGAGTTAATCTCCCCTCTTTAAAACCAGTCTGCTCCCTTTGTACTATTCATGTCACCAATGATTATATCCTTCCAGAAGGGTTTTGGCTGGAATTGTATAAGAAACATTTAGGAGTTTAGTAGGACGCTAGCTGCTTACCCACTCCCCATTGGAGCCCTTTGATATGAGTGTGATCATTTTGGCCTTGACTAATTTGCCCATGCCTCCCCTTTTGACGGGTTCAATCTTCAAATAGATGGTAGGCCACATTTTCTTATAGAACTCTCTTGAGAGAATATCATGGCCTGGGGACTTGTCTTGTCATTCTTTGTATCTTTGATATATGCCTCCAATTCCTCAAGCTCAAGCTTTCTATATAGAAAAATTATCTCATAGCTTTTGACCTTTTGAGGTACTGCTTGCTGGACAAGACCCATGGAGGTGTTGCATAAGGGATCAGGACTAACTGAGTTAAATCATTGAAAGGAGACTTAAAAATCTATTGAATTTGAAATTTATACTCTAAGAGTAGTTCATTGTTCTTTGTCTTATGCTTCTTTTTTAGATATTGAAGATGGAATCTGGAGGTACATCACCTTCTCACCCAAATGTAGGCGGCCTATGTAGGGTGGCCTCTTATTCTAGCTCCCCTTGTCCTATACTCCACAAATTTCCTAAGTTGAGAGTCTAAGCTGGTAGCTGTTTCTTGTCTTTCAGCATTGAAGACATTTTCCAATTCCAATTGTATGTGGTTTGTTGAAGCTGAAGTCATATTTCTAGTTCTTTCCCTTTCTGTGCTCTAGCAATTATCTGGCCCCGACCTTAGAGGAACTTGGTCATATGCTGTAATTATTTTCCACTCCAAAATCTACCCATCATTACCTCTTGGATTTGGTGCCAAGAGAAAATCCTAACAAGAGCTCTTAAGCAGCCTTCTGACTTGGGAAAGGACATAATCTTGTAAGAAAAATGCAAAATATCTTGCTTTATATCCTTATAATTGTGAATGGTAGAGAAAATAACATTCTATTATTAACATGAGAAAAGTTACATTAAAAAGAAGTGCATAAAGCACTGTAGATATTTACTATATCTACCTACCTATTACTGTAGAAACAGTAAACCTAAGTTAAACTAAGCTAAACTAACATTGACCATTAACAACAAGAGAATATAATAATATATTATTCTAACACCCTCCCTTAATGGTTAATCCATCAACAACACCAAGTTGCCCTCTGAATTTTACAAACTTATCCGGGCTGAGAGACTTGGTGAGAATATCTGCAGTCTGATCCGCGGTTGGAACATACTGCAGCTGAACTGATCCGTCTTCTACTAGCTTGCGGATGTAATGACAATGAAGCTCGACATGCTTGGTACGTTCATGGAAGACTGGATTTTTGGCCAGTTTGAGCACCCCTTGGTTATTAGTGTACAAGGGAGAAGGTCCTGCTTGTGACATGTGCATGTCAGAAAGCATCTTACGAAGCCAAATTGCCTCACATGCTGCTTTAACGGTTCCTCGATACTCTGCTTCAGTCGAGGAAAGAGCCACTGCCTGTTGCTTCTTGTTGGTCCATGTTATAGCACCTGTACCCAAATTGAATACATACCCAGAAGTAGATTTTCTGTCATCCACTGAACCTGCCCAATCTGAGTCTGTGTAACCAATCAGCTTTGGATCCTTGCATTTGCCATACAAAATGCCATAGTCTGAAGTGCCCTTAACATATCTCAGCACTCGCTTCGCTGCAATCCAATGATCAACTTTTGGAGCTGTCATGAAGCGAGAAATGTAGCTCACTGCAAAACTGATGTCAGGTCTAGTGGCAGTGAGATAGATGAGACTGCCCACTAGTTGTCTGAAGGTCGTTTCATCGATTGGAGGTGAATTAGAGTTGGCTGACAACTTTAGCCCCTTCTCCATAGGTGTGGAGGCAGGTTTGCAATCCTGCATCCAGAATTATCAAGCAGACTATGAGCATACTTAGACTGAGAGATAAAAATACTATCAGTTGTCTGCCAAACCTCAATACCCAAGCAATAATGGAGAAGCCCCAGATCTGTCATGTCAAAAGCCTGATACAAATCTTGTTTGATTGCCGCAATCAAATGTGCTGAACTACTAGTAATGATCAAATCGTCAACATAGACAACAAGAAATAGAATATCATCACCAGAGTTTTTGACATACAAATTAGTGTCAGAAGGGCTGTGCTGAAAACCATGATCAACCAAGTACTGATCAATCTTGATATACCATGCACGAGGCGCCTGTTTTAGTCAATAGAGTGCTTTCATGAGCCTATATACCTGATGTTCTTTGCCGACAACCTTGAAACCAGGAGGTTGCATCATGTAGACTTTCTTCCTGCAAATCACTATTGAGGAAGGCACTCTTGACGTCCATTTGATGAACTGTCCAACCAAATTGGGCTGCAATAGTGAGAAGAAGAATTGTGCTCATCTTGGCAGTAGGAGCGAAGGTCTCCTTGTAATCAATTCCCTCTCGCTGTGTGAATCCCCGAGCAACTAATCTGGCCTTGTATTTATCTAGAGTACCATCGGCATGATACTTGACCTTGTATACCCATTTGCAATTGATAGGTTTCTTCCCAGGAGGAAGATCAGAAAGAACCCAAGTGTGATTCTTCAGAAGACTATGATATTCTGTTTGCATAGCCTGTTCTCACTCTGGAATTCCTTTAGCCTCTGAATATGTATGAGGCTCATAGATGCTGTGGATGTTGGCCATAAGAGCGAAGTTGACTCTGTGTAGCTGCTTGTTCTTGCTACGAGTTGATCTGCCCTCAATGAGTTCATCATCATGAAGATTGCCGAGGGTCTTGGCCCACCACTTAGGCCGACGAGTAGAAGTACCAACATCTGGAATAGGAGTAACAACATCTCCTGGGAGTTCTGGAACAAAGTCATCTGGATGTGAGTCCTGAGGAAAATCAGGTGGTGCTATATCATGATCAATAGACTCCTCATCTTCAGAGTCAAAATGCTCTGAAGCCCTCCCATCATGGGAACCAAGAGGAAGACAAACACCCTCATCAGGAACCTTCATAGATTAATCCGCAGGACTGGTGGTAGGAACAAATGGACTAGTAGTCTCATCAATCACAACATCATGGCTGAATATGAGACGATCTGTCTCCACATCAATCAACCTGTAGGCTTTGTGATTGTCGCTGTAGCCAGTAAACATAAGTGTCTGGCTCTTGGAGTCCAACTTGGCACTTTTGGCATCTGGAATCCATACATGAGTGGTAGAACCGAAGACTTTCAGATGGCCCACTTTAGGCTTACGTCCTGACCAGGCTTCTTCTGGAGTCATCTTCTTAACGGCCTATGTAGGTGACCGATTTAGGAGGTAGACTGCAGTGTAGATTGCTTCAGCCCAGTATCTCTTAGGGACATTTCTGTACTCGAGCATAGAACGAGCCATTTCAGTAATGGTGCGATTCCTACGTTCAACAACACCATTCTGCTGAGGGGTGTAGGGTGTAGTGAGTTGACGCTTAATGCCGTGTGCAGCACAAAAAGAAGAGAAGTCAGCTGAACAAAACTCCCCCTCATTATCTGACCTTAGAGTGACAATTTGAGAACCCGATTCTTTCTCAACTAAGGCTTTAAATTGCTGAAATGTGTTGAACACATTTGATTTATGTTTTAGAAAATACACCCACATTTTCCGATTGAAATCATCAACAAACAATAAAAAGTACCTGGACCCAGTAACAAAAGGAGTATTCATTGGCCCACATACATCAGCATGAACCAGTTGAAGTACCTTGGAGGCTCGCCAAGAATCACCATCTGAGGACGGTGTCCGATGCTGCTTGCCAGCTCGACAGGCTCTACAAACTCCATGATTTTGAGTTTGGATCTCAGGTAGACCAGCAACCAAACACTCCCGAGATAGTTGAGAGAGGTAGTGCACATTCAAGTGCCCATAACGTTGATGCCAAAGTTTGCTGATGGTTGTACTCCTGGCAGCCAAAGCGTGCTCCTGAGAATCATCGGAATCGGCAAGTCTATACAGACCATGATCCTCAAGTCCCATCGCAATTGTAGTATGAGTCTCCCGATCAATGATGCTACAAGTGGAGGAACTGAAAAGAACATCTAATTGGGGAGAATGCCTCATGATTTGATTGACTAAGAGGAGATTATGTTCCATGCCTGGAACATAGTAGACATCGAGAAAGAGTAAATTTCTTCCTCCTGAGTGAATCTGGACAGTGCCCTTACCGGCAATTGTGTACTCTTTGCCTCCTCCAAAAATGACAGAATCAGAGAAGGGTTCGAACTTTGTGAACCAATCCCGACGATGAGTAAAATGTCATGAAGCCCTTGAATCGATATACCAGGTAGAAGAATGTAGCGGATCTGCTGCTCTCTTGGCCATAAATGCATAGAATGCAGACTCTTTTTGCTCAGTGTGCTCGGCAACATGTGCCTTTTGTTGAGACCCTCCCTGCTTCTTTTGTTCAGAAGCCAACCGAGTGCGACAGTCAGCCTTCATGTGACCGTACTTATGGCAATAATTGCACTGAACGTTCTTCTTCTTCTTGCTATCCTGAGAAGAACCAGAGCCTTTCGGCTGAGAAGATTGAGCCTTCCCTTTGTTCTTAGCAGAAGATTTGGTAGAGAACACTTGTTCTGTGGAGGACAAACTGGTACTGGTTCCAAACTGCTGTCTCCAATGATCCTGTTGTAGAAGCTTGTTACACAAGTTTGGAAATTTCAAGTCAACGTTTGTTGAAGTAATATTGAGCGTCTCAATGAAATGCTCGTAAGATTTTGGCAAACTTTTCAAAGTAATGACGACCATGTCCTCTTCCTCCATCTTTCTACCAATAGCTTCTAGCTGGTCGCGAATCTCCTTGATCTTTGTCAGATGCTCTTGGAGAATGGTGTTCTTCTTGTCCATCATTATTGAAAAGAGCATGTTCTTAAGGAAGAATGCACGACTCTTATCTGACGTTTCATGGAGATCCTTCAGGTTCGTCCATACCTTAGTAGTTGTTTTACCTGACGGCACTTGTGGCAACTGGTCGTCAGTGATTGAAAGCTTGATGAGCATAACGGCTTCTTGGTTGCATTCATTCCATTTGTCCTGATCCTTTCTGGCTACAGCGGGACGAGTTGAGTTCCCCAAGACGACCTGATCGAGACAACGATATTCAAAGATCGTTAGCATGCGCTGCTTCCAGGTGTTGTAATTCTTCCCGTTGAGCTTTTGGCTACTTTCGAGCATTATATTCGTAAGAGATGCCATCACGTACCTTGCGGTCAAACTGGTGGCGACAAAATAATGCACAGAAAACGGAAACAGGTTTGGGAAAACAAATTCCAAGGCAAAAAACCGAAACCCTAGCATGGATTTCGAGGTTTTACTGAGAACCCAGAAAATATTAATAAAAAACCAGAAGGATTGAAGAATACCCAAAAAATTTTAACAGCACAAATTTTGAGGCATGAAAAACGAGGTACCCAGAAAAAATGAACGACAACCCAGTTGAGATCTCGGAAAACCCAGAAGGAATCTGCAATCAAAATAATTTTTCGACTTCAAACTGAGGGTCAAAACCTTAGTCGAGCTGGCAGAAACCCTAGGCGGCCATTAAAAAACCAGAAAATGTAGAAATGAGCCAAAATCTTCACAAAAGTGTGGCAAACAAGATTCCAAACCCTAGGCGACGCTGGTACAAGCAAAATTGCAAATCTTTTAAGGGAAGAAAACGCGTTTAATATAGATCAGAATAAAAAATAGAGAGAGATCTTTTGTAAAAAATGCGACCAAAAGATAAATGCGGGCAGAAATTTGCAGAGGTCGCATTCAGAAAATGTGTAAAAATGCGACTATAGAAAGAGATATCACGGCCTCAAAAAGAAATCGCGGCTGGAAGGCGTTTAAGAAAAACGCGTTCAAATTCCTTTAGAGCAAACCCTGTTACCAGAAGATCAAATCACACGGCCAGTTTTCAAAAAACGCGAGCAGGGAAGAGGATTCAAGAAAATGCGTTACAGAAAATATAGAGATTCCCAAAAACCGACGTAGATAGAACAAAAATGCGTGTTTAAAAGACCCACGATTTGCAGAAACGCGCACCCAGGTGAAAAAAAATCGCGTTTTCAAAATACCCGAGTTTTGTAACATAAGGGTTTCAATTTTTTTTAATGAGTGAGACTCAAAAAATCGAAACTCAAAAACCCTCGATTCTGAAAAGAACTGGAAATGCGAATTTCAGGAGAATGCCTAGAAACCCTAGAGGCAAAAAACTTCGAATTACGGCTGTAGACAAGCCCACAAATTTTTAGGGGTTTTTTTTTTCTTCCTAAAGCTCTGATACCATGTGAATGGTAGAGAAAATAACATTCTATTATTAACATGAGAAAAGTTACATTAAAAAGAAGTGCATAAAGCACTGTAGATATTTACTATATCTACCTACCTATTACTGTAGAAACAGTAAACCTAAGCTAAACTGACATTGACCATTAACAACAAGAGAATATAATAATATATTATTCTAACAATAACAAACATGCTTTTGAGTTCTCATATCCTTTTTTTCTTTCCTGTAGCACTTCTGAAGTGGAGGTAATGAAATTCATATAGTTTTCATACATTATCAGCATACCATGTATTTTCATTTTTAACAAAACCGAATCATTATATGTTGACTTGAAAAACTGAATGAATCTTTTCTCCTTGAATTCATGTACCAGGTTTTCCAATTGACTTGGCAGTGCAACAAGTCCAAACAAATTGTTGAGTAACACCCTATAGTTCTTAATCTTAACTAGAGATTAAAAGTTTGCATTCACCCATGCAGTCAATGAATCATTCTGTCTTTTTATGAAAACATTGTTACACTTAGTAACTTATGCCCATTCCAAGATTCTTTTTGTGACTCCTTCCTAGATGCATGAGTTGTGAGTCATTGTTTGCAATTGAGTGCAATTAGTCGATAATTTGATATGCATCAACTGATGCTATGTAAGTAAATGTTGATTTTGTTGGGATTGGTTTTGTGAGCATTGGTTATTGTTGTGACCTTTTCACACATCACCCCATTCAAAATGGGGACCCCCTAATTTTTGCTCCATTCTGGTCTTTTGGCTTGGGTTTCTCTCTCTCTCTCTCTCTCTCCGTCTCTTTTCCGTCTGCCTTTCCGGGGATTTCTCTGCCGATGAGCTTAAACGTGAAATTTTGGCCTAGTCTGAAAAATTAGGGTTTCATCTTTCCCGGTCAATCTGAGATCGAATAAAGTGAATAAGTTGAAAACAGAGCTTAACATTGATGTCAGTGTGCTTCTAGCAGGCTCTCAGCAAATTTTCATCAAATTCCGGGTACTTACTATTTTTAGTAAGTGTGAAATTATAGGATGTCCTTCAACATTTTTGAAATTCCGACTGTCACACTGCATTCAGGACATGTCAAGCTGCTCGCGTGCAAAATTTGAGCTGAACAGACAACTTTCTATTTTTTAGTAGTCCAGCTTCCGGGACAAATTTCAGGGCTTAGATGAAGAGTTTTTCTTTGCATGTCTGGATATTCCTTCTGGGTTTTTCGAGACCTTTGCAACAGTATGACATGCAAATGGAGATAATCACTCAGTAAGGAACTTACTATTTTTAGCAGGTGCGTCCCGACAGCCGCTTCCCAGCACTTCAGAATCACGAGCTGATCGCAATGCAACAGGAACGAGGACAAACGAAGATCATTTGATACGCATGCAGAGCAAATTAGGGTTTCCAGCTTCGGGACTTGAAAAGAAGGGTAAAACGTCAAATTTTTTGAAAATCGGTGTAAACCACTGCGATCAGCATCCTTCAAGCTATCTGTTGGTAAAATTTGAAGACAAACGGAGCACTTACTATTTATAGTAAGTCATTTTGGAAACAGGCTAAAAATAGCAAATCAATTGCATGCGCTGAGGTCAGCAGTAAGGTCACGTGGTGAGGAGCACGTCATTCAAATTTCAAGTTAATCGGAGCTGTGGAGGTATCAAAAGCAAGCAGTTACTATTAATAGCAAATCACCTTTAGAAATGGGTTAAAAATAGCAGGCCAACTAAAAATAGCAGTGTCAACAGGGTAAAAAGGTCATGAGGATGTAGTGTTTGAAATTTCAAATTGTTCTGAGCTTCAGAGATGCAAAAATCGAGAGACTTACTATAAATAGCAGGACATGGAGAGGTTGGCAGAGGTCAGGAAAAATGGCTAAGTATTGGACTTCATCCTGCAGCTACTTGAAAATGCGCCCTGCTTGATGAAGAAGTGAAGATGTGATAAAAAAATTCTAAGTATGAAAGCTCGTCCTCCTACCTAGGCAAAATGCGCCCTGCTTGATGAAGAAGCAAAGATGTTCAAGAAAAAAAAAAAAATTCTAAAGATCCGCCTCCTATAGCAAAATGCGCACATGCAACAAAAGGTCAAGGAAAGTCAACATGTTTCATCCCCCTCACCCATCAAAATGCGCCCACCTTGAGAGAGTTGATAACAAAAATTGGCTAAGGAATGAGTTTTATCCTCCACCACCCCCTAAATGCGCCCATCCTGCACATAGGTGGAAATGCGCCCAAAAAGCAAGTCAAAGTGGTCAACATGTTTCATCCTTCAGCCATGGCAAAATGCGCCCAAAACAAGGCATGTAAAGACAAAAATGAGGAAGGTGAAGGGTCACATGCTAGGCGTTGGAAGTTTCATCCACCACATATGCTAAAATGTGCCCAAGAAGGATAGCAAGTCAAAGGAGTCAAAGAAATTCGTCCTCCTCACCCATCTAAATGCGCCCAAGTTCAAAGAAGTCAACAAGTCAACAAAGTTCGTCCTCCTTACATGCCTAAATGCGCCCAAATGAGGTCAAGTGAAGACAAAAACAGGGAAGTTGAAGAGTCATCCTTCATGCAAGCCAAAATGCGCCCAAGTTGAAGATAGTAAAAGTGAATGTAGGGTGGTGAATAAGGTAAAAGGGTGAAGTGAAATACTCCAAGGCGTGGTCAAAACAAGGTAAATGCTAGGCATGGCTAATATTCTTCTTCAAGTGTTAAATGCGCCCAAGGTGGTAAGTGCCAAGGTGTTAGAAAATATTGCCAAGGGTGAATAAAATGCTAGGCGTGGTTTTATTCTTCAAGTATGCTATGCGCCTAGGGTGGTGAAATAAAATACAAGATGGTGTTGATAAATATTGCTAAGGCGTTGGAGTTTCAAGTGAAAATATTTTTCAAGTGTGAAATAAAATGCAAGGTGGTGAAAATTCTTCTTTGGGGCACGAGCAAACTTCTCAGTGACGGAATTAGAATGATGACAATACAGGATGAATTTAAAAATTTCTCAAGTCAGAGCAACAGGATGTTCACAGAGATGAACGGATTTAAATTGGTGGAATAATATTTTTCTAGGGTTTAAAAATTTAAAAATTTAAATGAACTCGTTCGTTGTGTACCCATGGATTCATCGCATTTCAGAGAAAATTTTCTTCTGGGTACTGGACATTTGTAATGAGAGATGGATTTCCATGTCTTCCGCACTTCGCCGAGGCCTTCAGCATGAGGAATTTGATCAGTGCTCAAATTGTGAATTTTCCTAAGGGAAATTTTTAAAATTTTCTAAGGCAAATTTGAATAAAATGATTTTTGAAAGGAAAATGCTTCGAACGATGAATTCGAAATGAGTTGCCTAGATGATTTTAATCCAGTTCTTCACAGATGAATTTTCTAGAGCAGGAGAGAAGTAAAATTCGAATTCAAGTGACAGAGCTCCGGCTGGTGAATTCAAAGATGAATTTCAATTAAATTTTTTTGAAAGTAAATTTGAAATGTGGTAGTCAAAGTTGAACTTCTAGAAGGTTGAGATTCTCAGACAAGTGTCGAAAATGCCAGAGAGGGAAATTCAAACGGAGTAGTGGAAATTTAATTCACTGGCTAAACTTAGCCTCTTCTAGAAGTCAATTTTGCTATAAGAGCTGAGAAGTTTTTCATTTCTCCTCACAAGTTGAGAGAATTCTATTTTGTTCTAAGGCTGAAGCTGAGTTGAGTGTGAAGCTGAAAGTTGCTAAGGCTGCAAGTGTTGAAAAGTTCGAATTTTTTTTGAAGCTTGAGAAGTTCAAAATTTTGTTGAGGACTGGAGAGTTTGCTGAAGTCTGAAATTTGTGAGTTGCTGGAGTTGAGAAAGTGCGCACTTGCTGATTTGCTGAGTGTGAAGTACGAATTTACAAAAGTTCAATTTGCTGATTGAAGTTGCTGAAAATAGTGAAGTTGCTGAAGCTTGCTGGGAAATTTGTTTCTAAGTGATTGAAGTTCGAAGTCTGTTGGAGGAGAAGTTGAGGTTTGCGAATGAGAAATGATATTGCAGCTTCTCAAATTCTTGAAGTCGACTGGCAGCCCCTGCACAATATTTTATTTATTTTCTAAATTAATTTACTCATGGATGTTTAGTGTTTTGCAGATGGCTGAAGCAAGGGCGACTGGCAAAGACAACAATGGTGCATCCAGGCAAGCAGTTATAAAGAAGCTGAGCAAGACATTTATGCCAGAGTCAAAGTTCATTTCAAAGTTGGGCAAGCTAACAGATACCAACTTGGGCTCCGTCAACCTAGAAACTTTCAAGAACAGAATGCTGGGGATTGGTAGTCATTGACCTTCGAACACTTCGCACAACATTGTTCGAAGCGGGTTATACGCAACTGCTGGTTTCCCACCAGCCATTCAGTGTTTAGAGCTGATGATGGAGTGCGCCAACTGTTATGAGAAGGATCATAGGTCAATCATGTCTCCAGATGGACAAGTGCTCGCCAACCTCACTCCTGCTGCCATTGGTGAAGCCTTTGGAATTCTGGTGCACAGGAATATGATTTACAAGTCCAGAGAGCGAGCTGAGCGAATGTATGCTTCTGCATTCGAGAGATGTACGGAGACGATCAATACTCACTGGATGAGCAATCCCAAGCCTTCTCGTACGAAGCTGCCAAGACAAATCATAGCAGATGACTTGAAGCAGGAGTATTGTGATCTTATCATGATGCTAAGTCGAGTTGGAGGCTGCCCGCAGTCATTTATTTTTGAGCCATGGATGTTCTATTACATCAACCTCGTGCTGGAAGGAAAGGATTACGTCAACTGAGCTGCAATGATCAGTGACAATTTGCATGAACAACTCCTGAGCTTGAGAAGAACTAAGACGTTCTATATGAGCTCTTACATCATCTACATGCTGGCCCGTATTATGAGGTATAGAGGGATTTCATACAAGGAGCCTATTGGTTGTGGCTCTCACCAGTTTAAAATACATGAGGCTTGTCCACAGTTGCACCTGGCAAGTACTACCTATTACAAGCGTGTCAATGACGCCTTCACCATGCACATCACGAGATTGCTTCAGGAGCGGATGCATCACAAAATCTCGAGAGAGGCCCAAGAATTGATTGAAAGGTATGGGTGCTGGTTTATACAGTTTCCGAAGTTTTCTTACATAAGGCTGCAAGGTTTTTCGTCATATCCATACAGATTGCCCTAAGTACGCAACCAACAGAATATTGATGTTAGAGATATCTAGGCAATTGGTTGCCTACGATAAAATTCAGAAGAAAAAGAAGAAGGGAGGTGTTGATTTCCTAATTGTCATGGGCAACTCGGATGAAGTGTGTCCTTCATTACAGGCAGCTAGAGAAGCCGAGAGTGAGCTTCAATTTTATCACTTTTCATATCACACCAGCCGACAGCACTATGATCTGCATAATAACATCAAATGGGTACTGTCAAAGGAGTTTAAACACAAGGCAAATATTGAGGATTATTGGAATGATGCATCAGATGAGATTGAAGTCAGGAAAAAAATGTTCTCTCGGTTGCCAATTAACATGATCAAGGAGTGTGAAGTTGTTCCGGTTCCAGACCAGGTGAATGAGGATATGGACGTTGTCCATCCATATTATGCAACAGTAAGAGATACTCCGCTTTCGCTCCCGGATTGGTCAGAACCGGAGGTTGCTGACTTGGACACACTTTCTATTCCAGTCCTGACATTTACTAGAGCATGGGTTGACAGCGGGTGAGCAGATTGAAGAGTAGGTCAATTGCTTTGACTTACAATTTGATGGGAGATCACAGGACACCCACCACCGGCAGGAAGAAACAAATCACACGAGGTCCGAATCCAGACGGAAAGAGCCAGTTCGGCAGGGGCCCGTTCAGCAGGAACCTCCACGAGTTGCAGTTGAATCACCCACGCCATTGGAGACACGTTCTCCAAGTATACAGGAGGTTTCTTTATTTGCTGATCAGAGGAATGCATTGAATTAGGTGCAAGCAGTATGGGAGAATAATCAGCCACCACGGAGAGAATCAGTTGGCCAGAGCATCAACGCACCTAGTAGAGTTGATCAACAAGATGATGAGGGGACTACTACTGACCCTCAGTTTTAGCAAGAGTTAGAGGCGGCTATGGAGGATGATGATGATATAGTTTCAGGAGACACTCAGCCACTTGAGGACGATGAGCCTCGCCAGAATGATGTAGAGGTTGAACAAGTTCGAGAAGTAGAGGCACGAGAGCAGCAGCCATTTGATATACAGTATACAGTGCTTGATTGGCTCAGAGATAGGATGAGAAGAAGCCCCAGCGAGGAAATTGATCCAGCAGTTGAAATGGAAGAGTTCTTGAACAGGATCAGTGCACCTCCACAGAAGAAGAGAGCACGGAAATTTTCGAAGATATCAACTGATGAGGATGGTTCCCGCACCCTTCATGTAGCCGTGCCACAGGTTGATTGTGACCGAAATGAAGCAGTGCCGGAGAATTACGTGGTCACAACTTTGGAGTTAGGACGCCCCACAGGTGCACAAATTGTAGAAGAATGTGATAATTCCTACCTCGCCCTCAAGGACAAATTATTCAAGAAGGAAGGAAAGTACAAGAAGTTGAAACGAGAGCATAAGGATTTGATAGGATATGTGCAACAGTTGTCTCGTTCTCGTGGGCAGGAGATTCCAGTGATAGAGCCACCAGCGGAGATACCTAGAGAGTCAATCAGTGGCTTGATGGAGTTAGGGAAGATGGCACAGGAGGCAGACAAGTGGGTCACGGGAGTTCGTGTTGAGACAGAAAAGTTTATGGAGGACCTTGCTCTTGCTTTTCAGCAGGCTTCCAGTATTTTGGCACGAATGGAGGCATTTGATCGGGCCTGGGGTGATGCTTCTGTTTATCAGAGTAAAGTAATTCAGCGTCTTGAGGCATTGAGGCATGTCCCTTTGCAGTTGCTGATTGATGGAGGGGTCATTCAGGAGAATGACAGGTATGACTTCTCTAGATGGTATTCTTTAGCAATCACAGGACGTGGTTTCTTCGAGGCGACACAGGCAGATTTAACCAGGGTATGAAAGGCTATGGCCAATATCATTGATGGAGTTCAAAATACTTTCGAGGCCATATTTGCTAGGCGGTTGAATCCAGATGAGGTAAATGTTGATAATTTGAGGGGTAGGTTGGTGCCTTTCTTTTCAGAGGTAAAGACCTTCGTACAAGATGATTTCGAAAATACTTCCACTTTCTCCACCTTGATCCAGAGCACGCAGGATTCCTTAGTTGCTTGGAGAAAATCTTGTGCAAGACATGAGTAGTCTGTTACAGTATTGGAGTTCCAGCTTGATTGCATTCCACCTATTTCAGTTCAGGAGATTGAGGCTGTACTTGGCAGATTCGTTGAGTTCGCAACCAGAGAGGAGAACGGGAATGCACTTCTGGATGATGATCTTCTAGAAGACTGATTGTGGGCATTAATTGCCTTTACTATTTTTGGGAGTGAGTGGGAATCTTTGCTCATTTATTGCACCACTCCCCATTCTGGCAGTTTTTAGGGTTAGGGTTGAGGTGGCTTAATCTTAGCCACTCTTTTGATTGTAATCTTAGCCGTCCAGTGGACTGGGCTACCTATAAAAGGGGGAGACCCCTCATTTGTAATGCATTAGATATTAGACTAGCATTAGATTTGGAGATCAGACTAGAGAGTAGAGCAGAGTAGATATTTTGCTTGATAGCTTAGCATAGTGTGGAGAAGAAAGAAAATTTTCCCTTTGAAAACTTTTGTGGAGATTGTTGTGTAAAACTTTCATGATAATAGATCTTTTCATTGATGGTGGAATTCGTCTTTGTCATGGATAGCTAGCAAGGTCTCTTCTTCCTTTTGGATCCAAGTAGCATAGTTTTTATCTCATGCAAGTAGTTTACTTTGATGTGTGGTGTTTTATTGAGGTAGCTTCATTTCATTCTGTACCACTAGCAACTTGTTGATAACAAGTTCGCCTTGCGTGGTCCACTGGAGATTATCTTGAGTTTAACTTTGATTGTGATTTGTATACTTATATGCGTCGTTCTGATGGTGTATGTATGCTAAATTGTAATCTGAACATCTTTTGCTATCCCTTTGAAGATTGCACTAATTTTGTTGAAGCTGTCCGACGTGAGGCTAGGTGAAATTCTGTCGAAGTCTGCCGAAATTGAGCTCTACATATCTTGCATTTAGAATAGCATATAAATCTCTTAGGCCTTATACTCATTTACTTTCCGCATATTTCTGGTTAGCTTTAGGAAAATATACCTTATTGCCAAATCATACGTGCAAAATCCCCTTCAAATCATCCATCTGCTGTTAACTGCAAGAATCTTGAACAATTGTGTAAGTCCCTTCGTGAAAACAACAATTCACATCAAACCAACTGAGGGTATTCTAAGTATTTCGGAACCTTGGAGTTGGACGTGCGAACTTTCTTGCAATCTTAGTGCACGGAATACTTTGATCAAGAGAGAATGGAGTAGCCTTCGGACTATTTTGTTCTGCTGATTGGTGCGGTCATAAAAATCACATCAACAGTTATACAACCCTATTGTTAACCAATAGTCAAAGACTTATCCTTTCTGCTAATCATTAGGACAAATTTGTAGGACATTTACTTTAGTCTTATTTAGTATAATAATACAAGGGGTTTATGTCTTTCTATCATTCGTTTTGATGATCTTTTTCATTCTTTAATATTTGTTGCACATTTCTCTTACAGATCATGCAAGATATATATGGAAGTTTGACTCCATTTCAGCGTCTAAGTGTTGCACGACATCCCAACAGGCCTACTTGTCTTGAACATGTGTCAAACATTAGCGATAAGGTAAATTTTGTCTCCCTTAATTTTATTTCTTGTGTTTTCTTTGCACATGGTGGTTTCTCAGGTTTTCTCTTGCTCTTTTTAGTGGCTGGAACTGCATGGAGATCGTGCTGGATATGATGATCCAGCTATTGTCACTGGTATTGCAAGCATGGATGGGGTAAGCTTCATGTTTATTGGACACCAGAAGGGCCGGAATACAAAGGAAAATATTTTTCGGAACTTTGGCATGCCAACTCCACATGGGTATGTCTATGTTCCAATATTTAACAAATAGCATATGCTGTTTATTCAGGTTCATAGAAGGTGTATTTCTTAAAGTTAAATCGGGTCAAATTTGCACCAGGCAGTTAGCTACTAAATCTAATATACGTGTTTTGTTGATAGGAAATGTTTATATCCTATATATGTGTATATGCCTTTGAAGGAAATTTTCACCATTTCAGCATCCATGAATGTCAGAGGGACACCTTAAATGTTGTATCCAAAAATTAGTTTTGGTTTTTGAAGCTTGAGTTTTGCAATAGAAGGGGTTTCAATTAGTACTTTCATTTCTACCTTGTGATTTAATAATTTGGATCTTCTAAGCATTTTACTTACAGATACAATTTTTTTAAATTAATAACAATTATTCATGTTTAGGCTTCTCATTCAGTTCTCAGTTTGCATCTTTGTAGAGCTAAGATGTTTTCATTACAATCTTCCAAAATTGTATAATTTCTGTTTATCTATTACAATTTATAGTTGATGGAAGATCAGTTAATAGTATAAAATACTTGGTATTGCAGCTATAGAAAGGCTTTGCGAATAATGAACGAGGCTGATCAATTTGGTCTTCCTATCGTTACATTTGTTGATACTCCAGGCGCATATGCAGACATTGAGTCCGAGCGGAAAGGACAAGTATATTCAGTGAACTTTGTACCAGGCTACTTTATGTAATTTATCCTTATGGATTCTATAGATATGTTGGTTACACTATTTTTTTTGTTGTTTATTTTTCATTATACTTGCAGGGGGAAGCAATAGCACAGAATTTGAGATCATCGTTTGGCTTACGAGTTCCATTTGTATCAGTTGTGATCGGAGAAGGAGGTTCAGGTGGAGCACTGGCTATTGGGACTGCTAATAGAATGCTCATGTTAGAAAATTCAGTGTATTTTGTTGCAAGGTGGGTTTACAAATATTATTTTCCAGCAACAGCTGTCAAGAAAGTACTTATAATATTTAATACTGTTTTGTGAGATTAGACTTTAATTCATTTTTTAAAAGTTTGAGTGTCGTGTTTTTATTTTATCAAAAGAAAAACATATTTTTTATTGGTCCAACATCAGTAGTAATCACTAATTGTAGTATATCTCGTATCTGTGGCCACCCATCTGGTACTTTTCCACAAGATACACCGTTACAAGATATACGCAGAAGAAAAACCAGGTGGTCCACAACCAGAAAAACCTGTCATTACTAGTTTAAAAGTCTTTAGAAAAATCTTCATAGTATCACCACTTACACATCTGTCATACATGAAGAGAGTTTGAACTAGCCAGCAAATTTACTACTGATTCAAGCAACCAAAGATGAGAGATCTTCTAAACAGAAGAATTAACACATACTACTGGAACTCTTGAAGATATTGAAATCTTATTACTAGTTTTATGTTTCTTGAAAACATCTCACAAAGTACATGAAGTAACAAAAACCTTCTTGAGAAGACATGAACGACAATCCAGGCCAAAAATAGTTTGGGCATCGGTCTTGGCTAGAATACACTCCTTCAACTGCCAAAGAAACAAGGCTCCAAAACATAGCCTCATGTAATATAGCCTCCTCTTAGCACCTAACACTTATTTATGATCACTTCTTGCTGAAGGTCTTTTTTCTTTACATATGGAATAATTTTATAATATAAGAAGTGCACCCAATAAAATATGAATTTTGAGGACCCCCGTGAGTTGCTCTCTTATATAATGCATCTAATAAAACAAAAAATCTTGTGTTTGTCTGAGTTTCCAGGATGGAGGGATGCTGGAGGGGGTTTTAGGGACCCTAAATTTTTTCCTATATTTTAGAGATCGCTGGGGGATGGCTAATAAAATAATATTAAAAACATATATTTAAAATTTAAAATTTAAACTGTGTAGCACAAAGTGTAAGAGCTGGGATTTCAGTCATATCTGCTGTTCAGTGTAAGAGCTTGGATTTAAAGTAACACTATGTATAGCACAATTTTTAATTCTGCTCTGACATGTTGTAGTACAATGTGTAGCATAATAAACACTGCTTTCTGTCATCAACAATTTTATCAAGTATCTTACGCATAGAGCTGAGTTTTCTGCTAAAAGTATCCAAGCTGTATCTCAGCCTGACAAATCTCATTTTGGTGGCAATCCAAGTTTCAGCAAAAAGGTCTTCTTCCTTTCTATGATGTTTCTGATTTGTAACCGTACAGACTAAAACCAATGTTAAACTTACCGCTAAAGTAAAATTTTGCTTTAGACATATGACCAAATCTTGTTCCATGGATCTTGAGCCACTTGTCATCATTCCACCCTAACTCTGCAGTCCATTGTTGACTTGCTGTAGATTTTAGTTACGAGGCGTTCAATCATAACATTTACTAGAGCTCTTTGTGGCTGCAAGCTTTGGCAGATTGCATGGATGTCCAAGCAGACATCTTTAACAGGAAAATGATAAGCAAAGGAGCAAAGCACTAGAAAATGAGGTAAGAGGTTTTTTCTTGCAGAAGTAAAATGGATGACTGCAAGGGATGTCCTGAAATCTCCGGGACATCATGAGGATGTCAGGGATGGCAGGCCATCTCCACAAAGTCCCCCTTTTAGGCCATCTCCACAAAGTCCTCCAAAAAGGGGGATGTCCCAAGAAATGTCCACCACTTTGGGGAGACGTCCCTCCCAAAACAGGTGGGGGGATTTGAAGGGGACATTCTGTCGTCCTCAAGACATTTCCCCTCCTTGAAACCTTGAAAAAATGTCAAGGATGGATCCCTAGGGAACACTGAAAAAATCTTAATGGATCAATAGTTATTAACAATGTTCCACGAAGTCTCGGGGACGGGGACGGGGGGACGGCGGGGAACCCGTTTCCGGGAGGGGAGACAGGGGGCCTAATTTTGGGGACATGGGGGGGGGCGGCGACGGGGGGGCGGCGCTAAAATATATATAGTACTTGAAAAATTAGTTATAAAAAGATGTATAACAATATAATTCAATAATTGTAGAAGCCTAAGGAATAAGTAAAATTAACACATAAAAACAAAACTTTAAACTTAAAAGATTAATTGTTTAAAACTTTAAACACAATAACACATTGCAATAATATATCATTTCATTGAACTAGTGAACCACTGAACATTGAAAATCAAAATGAAAATATAGACATTGGAAAATGCAACAAGAACTAGATGTTTCATAATTTGAGTTTCATAATCATGATTCATGAATCATAATTACAATCAAGTATCACTGTATCATCAATGTTCAAACTTCAAACTTCAAAAACATAGTACAAGTAACAAAATACTAGTAAATACTAATAGTAAATGGCTCTAAGCTAATGGCCTAATGCCTCTAATGATCTAATCATCTCCAAGCTCCATGCCAATCTCCTCATCACTGGAATTGCTGGACTCCACATGTTGAAGCTCATCTAAACCAATACCAACCAATCCTGTTTGTGTAGGATCATCATCTATCTGTGCTGGCTCTTCTGGCTCTACATCCCATCTGGCTACTGGACTCTCCTTGTATGTAGTTGTATTGCGGTCAAATAGACGTAAGGCACTATGTACAGCCACAAGCTTCTCTGCCCTCCTAGAAGTAAGCCTGTTCCTCTTAACAGAGTGAATGAAGCTATAAGTGGACCAGTTCCTCTCAACAGCAGAAGAACTAGAAACCTAGGACAACAAACAAATGGCTAGTGTAGTAATCAAAGATCTAGACCCATGCATAGTCCACCACAACTTGGGGTCCTCCTCTTAACTAGTCTCCAAATCTACCTTGGCCGCCTCTGAATATCCCCAAAGAGTGGCAAATTTTGTCCACTCGGTACGAAGCAAGCTGGCCTCTACAGGATCATACATTCTGTCAATGGCCTTGATGAATCCTTCCTTCACCTCAACATCCTCTATAGGTGTTATTCTGCCGGGACGTGGCACATACCACTTTGGGTTCAATGCATAGGCAGCCATGTGTAAGGGAGTGTTGAGCTTCTCCCATCTACGCTGAATGATTGGATAAATGTGCTTGGTGTAGAATTGCATTGTGGGGTCCTTCTCTCACACTTTAGCCTTCATTTGATCAAGCATGGAATCAATGCACTCGTATACCTCTCCAAGGGAAGGTGCATTAGAGTCCCCAAATCTAATAACTTTGAAGACTGGATCAATGATGGAGACAATATATTTGGCATCAACCCAAAAGACATCATTCTTCACCACCTCCTTAACCCTCAACCCCTACTGTGTCTTCGACTCAGGCCATCGGTTCCACTCTGCTATCATTACCATTAGTTGCAATGGCTCTTGCAACTCAAACATCTTCTCCAAGAGAATAAAGTATGATGCATATCGAGTCTCTATAGGTTTCAGGAATTCCTTCTTGGAGAAGGTCCTGAAAAGTGCATGCGAAGTATGGTGGTTGCAGATAAACATCTGCACATCTCTAGCATCACTCACAATTGATTTGATCCAGCTGATTTTACCCATGTCTTTAAGTGCATTATTCATAGCATGCACACAGCAAGGAGTCCACCAAATGTGTCTATAGGCTGCCTCAACCAACTTCCCTGTAGCTCTACACACATGGGCCGCATTTGTCACTACCTGCACCACATTTGTGGCCCAACCTCCTCTATGGCATCCTTGAGGATCTGGAACTGATAATGAGCATCCTTGTTATGCCCTGAACAATCAATAGCCCTAAGGAAATAAGGGCCCGTTGTAGATGTGACCATGATGTTGATGAGTGGACGATGCCTAATGTCCATCCACCCATCCATGACTATGCTGCATCCACTTGTGACCCAGGTTCTCTTCATTTTCTCCATCAAAATATTAATCTTGGAAAAGTTTTGATCCAAGATTGTTGTCCTCAATCTAGTCTCCCCTGGTGGCACATATGATGGTCCCTCCCTTATTACCTTTGACATAGCTTCCTTATAATAAGGAGAGCGAGCCACATCGAATGAAATGCCATTGGCAAAAAAGAATTTGCCAATAGCATCATCTGCCTCATCCTTCGCTTGTGTATTAAATAAATCTACCAATGGTTGTGAACTTGAAGATGCAACTTTACGTTTCCCCTTAGGCTCTCTTGCACCTGAATTGAATGGATTTGGTGGCCTTTGACTCTGCAAAGTAGAAGTAGAAACTGCTGCAATCTGATCACTCTTACTCCTTTGTCCCAGTGTAGCAGTCATAGGTGTTGCTTCCTCATTAGTACCCCATAATTTTAAAATTTCAGCTCTATACTTCGCATTTTTTTTTCACCTTTTTGCAAACATCTACACCTTTGCCTCGAATAAGAAGTAAGTGAGCATTAGTTCTAGTAATACTCCCTTTCCAGTCAAGATGACAAAGGTGGCACTCCCACTTTCTAGTGCCCCCACGTGTCCTAGGCTATGTCGGCATCTTAGATGCAAATTGTTTTAATGGTGATTTTGGATCAAAGGGGCCCTTGGCATATCTTTGGAGGATTTTTGAAGGGCATTTATCTTTTCTACTCCCAATAGAACCTGTTTCAGCTTGAGTCTGAGTATTTGAGTCATGTTCACCTTCATCTATTTGAAAATCTGAATCATCAGATTCATTTTCACTTCCACTTCCAATTTCTGCTTCAAGTTCAACCTCTTCACCCTCAACCTCATCGTCACTTCTATTGATTGGTGAACTCATTATGCCTTATCGTAACCACGTAATGTCAAATGATGCTGCAAAAAACAATTTCAAAACAAAATCAGACCTTTATAAATTTAAAAATTTTAAAAAGAAAAATAAAAAAAACAGTATTATCATTATGATATTTAATAATTTATATAATTATATTATGAATTATCAATTTATCAGAAATTCAGAATCTTAGATTAATGATTCACAGAAAACTGAAAATCATATAGTGTTTGAGATTCAGATTATGAATTATGAATTTATGATTATCAAAATTTCTGAAAAAAAAAAACAGTATTTAATATTCATATAAATATTTTAAAATCAGTATCAGGCTTCAGAAAATGTGGAAGCATAGTTGTAGGCATGTGAAATTTTTGACAAGATGCCTCAAAGAGATGTCATCTCATGGAATGCAATGAATTATGAATATGATAAAAATAATAAAATTTAAATTATTTTTAAATTTAATAAATAATAATTTATAATTTTAATTTTATTTTTTATAGGGTCTTGTTTTTGTTTTGCGCTTGGCTTTGTAGAAGCCCGCTGCATTCCTCCAGCGCAGGCATTCCCAATCCCAGCCAAACAAAAAAATGAAAACGCCAGGGCACAAACAAAATAAAAAAAATAAAACAAATAAAAAGAAATCAGAAATGAAAACAAAAACTGATAAATCTAACCTGGTGGTGGAAAAGGCCCGAAAATTCAAAAAACCCTACTCTCCAAGTCTAGTCTCCACTTCAATCTCAGGCTCCAAGCTCTTACGGCAACTCTTACCCCAGGTCGCACGACCTAAAAATGACCAAAATATCATATTCTAAAATATTATACCATGTCATTGTTTAGATTTTATTTTTTTAATAAAATTATAAAAATATTATTAAATTGCAAGTTTTAGTTTTGGAGGGGACTTGGGAGACGTTTCCTAGGAGTTTCCCAAGTTTCCCAGGCGTCTCCCTTTGAGAAACTTCAGGGAAACGTCTCCCTCATGGAAGGAAATGGCGGGGGGACTTGGAGACGGCGGGGGGACGGCGGAGGGACGTTTACCAGGCGTCTCCTCGTCTCGGAAACGTCCCCGTCTCGGAAACTACATGTTTTTTGGGGGGGACACGTCCCCGTGGAACACTAGTTATTAAAGAAGTTCCATGTCATGTCTTTGCCGATTGACAAGGCCCTATTTCAAATCTTGGCGGTAAAATAGTGTTTTTGAACATCTCTCTGAATTTTATAATAATTAAATATTTAAAAATAATAATATTAAATAATAAATGATAATATTAAATTTAAATTATTAAAAATAATATTTGAATTTAATGTTTGAGGCAGACCCACTCGGGAAGGCGTTCTGGAGTGAGTATTTATACTGGCTCGAGGCTTCATGGAAGGCATCATGAATTTGGAGCGCTTTTGCCTAGCAACCAATGAGGATGTAGTCTCTCATTGCCACACTTGGATTTGGAGGTAGTCTCAGAACCTAGGAAATTTGTGTCTAGCAGCCTGTTCACATTCATTTTTGACCATTTGTTTGCATTTCGGTTTATAGAGAGGAGATTGAGATCAATTAGTCTTTAGAGGATTGGCACAAAGGTGTTTCATTGCCTTGGCCGAGCCTAGGCTTTGGCCAAAGTGAATTAGAGTGCACCATCCAACATAGTAGATTGATTGGCAGTCTCCTCTACATTGGGATAGTGATAGGCTCACCTTATTCTTGAGACAGTTGCGCATCTAGGAATTGTCACATCATCATCTCCAAGAGTGGTAGAATCCATTGAGCGATCATCAGACACTTTACAGAACGGTGCGATTGATCATCCAATCGCATCACTCTTGGGAATCGTCAATTACTTCTTGGTCGAGTCTGTGAGAGGACATTACTAGAGTTGCATTGTGAGTAGGACCTTGCATAAATCATGGGGGTTGAGATCTCTGAAAGCTACACTCAAGCTTGGTTCCCAAGCTAATTAGATCTCTGAACTGAATCGCTTTGTCCACCAAGTCACAGATCCTCTTCCTTGGAAACTCTGTATGTCAATCCCCATGAACAAGTCTTCAAAGATCAGAAGAAGAGACGACATAGCTACCAAGGTAGCATCACCCGACACCACTACCCAGAGTTTGCATATGTTCCTGCTCTACAGTGTTTCACCCACACTTACGCAAAATCACTCACTCACCATTGGCGATCAATTAAGCAAAGGACGACACATTGTACAAAAGGAATCTTTGGCACTCCACTTTGGAAAGCCGTGAACCTGGAGCAGATAAGAGTCAATTTTGGATCAATATGAGTTTTCAGTAATCCTTTCGATTTTGGCATCTTTACTGTCACTCCAAATTTGCCAATCATTTGCAAGTCTGGGAATTCATACGTTCTGTGCATCTATATTATTGTGAAGCAATATTTGAGTTATATCTATTAATCTTGGGTGGTTATGATTCGCTCTATTCTGCGGTTTTGAGACAATTCAGGATGTGATTTATATTGCAAACTATGAAATATTTGTGTTTTGAGTTAGTTCAATTTGCAGCTAATTTGGAAATTAGTGTTTGGGTTTACTATTTACTGTGCTTTTAGATCAGGCACTTTACAGTGGTATCAAAGCCTCAGGTCCTGCCAGCCTGAGGGAATTTTATGTAAGGAAGCGAAAGGGAGCAGCGAGCCATTGAAAGGGCAAGAAGGAAGGCAACAACTGAGTCTTTCGGAATAGGAGGTAGAGGTAAGAAGAAGATGAAGTAGCAGAATAACGAAATCAAATCCTTCATAGAGAAGTAGCATAAAGTGAATCAAACGCTGCTGCAAATGATGCAGATCCTCACCGCTGCAATAACCAACAACAAATCAGGGCCTAACGATGAGGGTAACTCTGAGCGATCCGGAGGAAGGGAATAACAACAGAGCTTCAAGAGGATCCACCTTCAAACCCTCCTAGCCAACCTTTTTGCCTAGTTTAGAGCCACCATAGGGAGGGGAAGATCAGGGTTAGTTTAGCATTAGCAATGTGGTGGAAGATTACAAGAAGTTGGATGCAGACGCTCAAGCAGCAATCGCTTTTACTGAATACCTCAATGCTAGGAGAGGATTTGGAAATTATGGGAGACTGTGTCTGCAATGAGGGAATAAAGACTTTCAATACAAAATCAGCAAGCTCACACTCCCTACATTCGACAACTCAGAGAGGGTTACTGCACGTGCATGGGTGCAAAAGCTGAATACATATTTCTCCCTCAGCTCTATGACTGAAGATGAAGCTATCAAATTCGCCATTTTGCACTTGGAGGGGATAGCTCATAAATGGTGGCACCATGGTATTGTGACTTAGGGGTTTGATCTTGTAGATTTCACACAGAAGCTCATGGAGAGGTTTGATAGGAAAGATCTGGAGGTGTACTTCCAAGATTTGACAAGGGTTAAGCAGTGTGGTACAATAGATGATTATGTTTCAGAATTCCAAAGGCTAGCTATTATGGTTCCTGATGTTTCCGACAAGCGACTCATGTTCCTCTTCATTGAAGGGCTATCGAAATCTCACTGTGGCTTGGTCAGAGCTTTATAGCCGACAACATTGGAAGAAGCTATTTGGAGGGCATTGAACCTTGAGGACTCTACCACAAAGAGTAAGCCTATGATCAAGAATGTGTCATTAGGACAGCCAAAGAAGGCACCCCACGAGATTACTCCTCAACCGATGAACCCCCTGCCATGATCACATGAGAAGAACTTATTGAGGAATGAGCTTCGAAGGTGAGGGTTATGCTACACTTGTAGAGAATGTTGGACAAAGGATCACAGGTGTATGGGAAAAGGACATGTCTACTACATTGAGGTAGCCTTTGATGACGAAGAAGGTGAAGCCGTTGGCACTACCAAGGAGGATGAGCTTGGGGTGACATGGGAGGAAGGATTTGCCGGGGGCACTCTTGCAACGCTTTCTGGAGCACCTCGGTATCATTCTCTCTGCATTTGAGGAGACTTATATGGACAGAGGGTAACAATACTAATTGATAGCAGAGCCACACATAATTTCATCGATGAGAAGCTGGTAGCTAAGTTAAGCTTAAGGGCGGAAGATTTCAAAGGATTTGATGTGATAGTTGCAGATGGGTACACTATTCCATGCAATCGTCAGATTTGATAGATGGAGTTGACCATAGGACACAAGATGTGAGATGATTTCTACGTAGTTGGCATCGGTGAGACAGATGTGGTCCTGGGAGTGCAATGGCTGCACTCACTTGGGGAATACACAACAAACTATTAGACTCTAGAATTAAAGTTTAAAGCTGACGGAAGGGAGGTCATTCTTTGAGGTCTCCCCAAGGAAGGTCCTAAGCATGCTTTGAATCAGGCATTGGAGAAGACAACAGCAGGAGCCAAGACACCACTAGATCTAGGTCTAAAGCTGCTTGAGGGCAGGCAACATCTAAGCGGGGAGGACTGCCATGTCCCCACTAATTGACGAGGCCCTATTTCAAATCTTGGTGGTAAAATAGTGTTTTTGAACACTCCCTCTGAACTTTATAAAAAATAAATAATAATTAAATATTTTAAAATAATAATATTAAATAACAAATAATAATATTAAATAATAAATAATAAATAATAATATTAAATTTAAATTATTAAAAATAATATTTGAATTTAATTTTTGAGGCCAACCCACTCGGGAAGGCATTTTGGAGCGAGTATTTATACTGGCTTGAGGCTTCATGGAAGGCATCACGAATTTGGAGTGCTTTTGCCTGGTGACCAGTGAGGACGTAGTCTCTCATTGTTGCACTCAAATCTGGACGTAGTCTCAGAACCTGGGAAATTTGTGTCTAGCAGCTTGTTCAAAGGCATCACGAATTTGGAGCACTTTTGCCTGGTGACCAGTGAGGACATAGCCTCTCATTGCCGCACTTAGATTTGGACATAGTCTTAGAATCTGGCAAATTCGTGTCTAGCAGCTTGTTCACATTCATTTCTGACCGTTTGTTTGCATTTCAGTTTATAGAGAGGAGAGTGAGATTAATCAGTCTTTAGAGGATTGGCGCAGAGGTTTTTCATTGCCTTGGCCGAGCCCAGGCTCTAGCCAAAGCGAATTAGAGTGCACCATCCAACATAGTAGATCAACTGGCAGTCTCCTCTACAATGGGATAGCGACAGGCTCACCTTGTTCTTGAGATAGTTGCGCATTTGGGAATTGTCGCTTCATCATCTCCAAGAGTGGCGGAATCCATTGAGCGGTCATCAGACACTTTACAGAAGGGGGCGACTTATCATCCAATTGCATCACTCTTGGGAAAAGTCAGTTACTTCTAGGTCGAGTCTATGAGAGGACATCAGCGGAGTCGCATTGTGAGTAGGACCTTGCATAAATCGTGGTGGTCAAGATCTTTGAAAGCTACACTTGAGCTTGGTTCCCAGGCTAATCGGATCTTTGAACTGAATCGCTTTGTCCGCCAAGTCACAAATCCTTCTCTTTGCAAACTCTGTATGTCAATCCCCATTAACAAGTCTTCAAAGATCAGAAGAAGAGACGACATAGCTACCAAGGCAGCATCACCCGACACCACTACCGTAAGTTTGCATTTGTTCTTGCTCTACAGCACTTCACCTACACTTACACAAAATCACTCACTCATCGTTGGTGATCAGTTAAGCAAAGTATGGCACACTGTATGAAAGGAATCTTTGGCACTCCACTCTGGAAAGCCGTGAACCTGGAGCAGATAAGAGTCGATTCTGGACCAATCTGAGTTTTCAGTAATCCTTTTGATTTTGGCATCATTACTGTCACTCCAAATTTGCCAGTCATATTTGCAAGTTTGGGAATTCATACGTTCTGTGCATCTATATTATTGTGAAGCAATATTCGAGTTATATCTATTAATTTTCGGTGGTTATGATTCGCTCTATTCTACAATTCTGAGACAATTCATGATGTGATTTATATTGCAAACTGTGAAATATTTGTGTTCTGAGTTGCTAGTTCAATTTGCAGCTAATCCGGAAATCAGTGTTTGGGTTTACTGTTTACTGTGCTTTTAGATTAGGCACTTTACATTCCAGGAATTTCAACTTGTAATGCTTATATTGCTTTTGGGACAAAGCAATTCAAGGAGGGATGACCATGCTGATACTTATTTTTTAGGTAGATGGCTCAGCTCATTGTTCTATGTAACAGGACCAGTTGTATGGACCCACTGGAAACTCTTGTTTAAACGTGTTTATTGCTATGCTGGGTCCAGTCCTAGGGTTCCAAATGGGTTTTGGTTCATTAGATGTACTTACTGTAAGACAACTAATTATCCCTTGCAAACCAAAGGAGGAGCTAGTGTGGTATTAGTTATAAGTTTGTTTTAGGGAGAAAAACCTATTTTGAGAAAGGCGACCTTGAGCACAAGTCTGAAGACTGTATTGGGTCAAGATGGTGAGCATACTGTTTTGGATTTGCCCTAAGGCAGCAAATCTGTTTCTGCCAAGAAAGTCTGTTTCTTACTTGCACAGCTTTATTTATTTATGGTAACATGAATTTTTTGTTCTTAGTTTTCTGGCAGTTTCAGAATTCATATTTGTAGTATGAGAAAATCTTAGTTTCCTAGTATAATTTTCAGATTTTAGAATCTAGAACAGATTCACAAGTGTTTAGGTTCCAGTTTGGAATGAAGTTCTTTGACCTAGGGCTTATAGTAGATGATTTCCAGAATTTAAGATTTTTCTTTATTTGTCTATTTCAGACCTAACATTTGGATGTAGATTTAGCAGGAATGTAGCTAGCTATGGTTGAGTTCACAATAGAGTTGAATCTAATTGTGGCATATATGGTGAGAATGCATGTGATCATAGTAATCAGTTTTGTTAAAAGATAAAATACAACCAGTTTGAAAAATTGTGAAATATTTGATAGCAAAAATAATTGAGAAGCAGATAAAAAGAAAAAACATGTAGAATTTTTTTCAAGCATTTATTCCAAAGCACCTGGAACTTCTCTCATATAGGATCATTTGGTAGGGTTAATTGGTGTTGGAGAGGTTGGGTCAAATTTGACTCAATCTGTCCAAAGGATGAGCATTTTATATGCAAAGGTGTAAATGTAAACAAATCTACTGACAAGAATTAGAGACAAGGGTTCTATATGTATTCTCAGTTTCCAGAATTCTACCAAAAATCCTAAGACAGTTTTTCGACTTCCAGATTTATTAATATTCAATGTGCTGAATGCAGAACATTATCCGATTTCTATATCTGCATATCAAGAAAGGATTCGCCATAAGTATGTGAGGAAACCCTGCCTCTAAGAGACACGTCTCATGAGAGGACGTGTCTCCACAAGTGGAGACACGTCCACTCATGGGATGTGTTCTTTAGAGCGCGGGTTAAAACACACAGTTAATGATTCTTTAGTATAACACATATATACTAGATGGCGAATGATTAGATAAATTCCGATTACAGAATATAACATTATATAATTCGGATTTTATAAGAATACTCATAAATTCGTTTGATATGATTTCCAGTAATATTTCAAAATAAAGATAAACTCGAATCAAGTATGAATGACAATGATGCTTGTAGCAATCGTCCTTCATATCTGACCGAAGCTATCATTCATTAACAGTCCCTCTTAGCTAGGGAAGATATTTCAAATCAAATAACTAGAGATATCACCTTAACACGTGATATCTAAGACATGGTATGTTTTCTCAATATTGTCAAGTCACATGACATTCTTCATATCATATCTTTATTATGGTATGTGCACTGACATCAAGTCACATGATGTCTACCATAATTCATGGCATATCCACGGATATAAATATCCACCATGATTATCACTTAAGGATCATAATGATCTACAAATGATATCAAGTCCCATGATATCAATAAGAGATACTATCATGACATGTCCATTAATATCAAGTCATATGATATCTATCATGATAGTTTAATCATTGTAGAGTTGTCACTTTACAATGTCAATTACAAGTGTTCATTATTAGAAAGATCGTCACCTTTCAATAATGCACACAGGGGAGTAGGCCCATAAAGTCATGGAGTCACACACATGACAAAAGAGTTTACACATTAAACATCTTTATATATTAGTACAATTTATAAACAATTTGTATTTCAAACATAAATAACAAATTACATTTCAACCATACCAAGTTTCTTCCTGAAGTGCTCCACCTTGATTCGGGAGAGAGGCTTGGTGAGAATGTCTGCAGTTTGATCATTTGTACTAATATACTCCAACTGAATTACTTTCTTTTCCACCATATCTCTTACATAAAGATAGGGGATCTCAATGTGCTTTGATCAAAGAGTCCCACAAGCAATTTATGAAGCCAAACTGCTTCTCTTGCTCCCATTGAGGCTGCAATGTATTCAGCTTCTGTTGAGCTCTGTGCAACTGAAGATTGTTTTCTGCAAATCCAGGAGATCATAGCTGATCCTAAACTGAAGCAACATCCTGATGTGCTTTTCCGATCGATTACACTTCCAGCCCAATCTGAATCAGAGTACCCATGTAAATCTAGTTGATCATTCTTGTAAAGAAGACCATATCCAATAGTGCCTTGAAGATATCTCAAAATATGTTTCATAGCCATTAAGTGAATTTCCTTTGGCTCACACATGAACTGGCTGAGAACATTCACTGCATAGCAGATATCAGGTCTGGTGTTGACCAGATACATCAAAGATCCAATCATCTGTCTGTAAAGGGTTGGATCTGCACACTTGGAATTTGCTACTGCTTCTTTTAATTTGTGAAGGTTGGTTTCCATAGGTGTAGACATCGGTCTACAGTCCAACATTCCAAACCTCTTCAGAATATCAATAATATACTTCCCTTGGTTTAGAATGATGCCCTTTGATTTCTGCCATACTTCTAAACTTAGGAAGTAGTGTAGAATGCCCAAGTCTTTCATGTCAAATTCAGGAATTAGAACCTGCTTCCCTTGAGCAATGAGGTGATCTTCTCCTGTTATTAGCAGATCATCAACATATAAAATAATTATAAGCATATCACCTTTGATTACCTTGAAGTAGAGATTGGAGTCAGCATCATTTTTGGAAAATCCTAATCCCAAGAGATAGCTGTCAATTCTTTCATACCAGACCCTGGAAGCCTGTTTAAGTCCATAGAGGGCTTTCTTCAGTCTGCATACATGTGAGTCAGGTTTATGTATCACAAAACCTTCAGGCTGTTCCAAGTAGACTTCTTCTTCAATGGTTCCATTCAGGAAGGCAATTTTCACATCCATTTGATGGATCTTCCAACCTTTAGCTGCTGCAACAAGATTACCATCTTCTTCAGGCTCAGCAAGCTCCCTCTGAATCTTCAAGCACTTGCATCAACCTTCTGACCTCTTCGCCCAAGATTGCCTGCAACATTTTGACTTAGATAAATGTTTTTCAGCGCACACCTCTGGTACTGTAGAGAGTTCAAGATAGTCCTCCTTGACCTCATTCCAGATCTCACTATTTTGAATAGGTTTGCGGAGCTACCAATGACAAATCCAGATGATAGTCTTGAGCAGTTATGATCTCAGCAGCTGAAGGGATCTTCTAAGGATTTAGCACCTAGCTTTGCAATACGGTAATCTTCGCTTCTTCTCAGTGAGTTACAAAACTCCCTCTTGATCCCTGCTTCAGAGATTGTAAAGAAGACTTTTGGAAGTGAACTCCCTCTAGCCATCAAGTACTCAGTCCTATGTAAGTTGTGACTTCACGCTTTTCTCTTGAAAGCAATCTATTGGTCCATCCTAATGCACATTAAGAAGAGATTACTAATAGTTCATATAACTCAACTAATTCGAAGAGAACTACCACTGCTAGAAGCATGCATGATTTACTCTCTCAATGTTATAGCATGAATTAATAACTATACATCAATTCATGAACATTAACCATGCAATACTTATCTTAAAGAAGTCAGAATTCTGTACGCAGAAACTGAGGGATCGATATCAACGATCACAATATCTGCTCTCTCCACCCTTTACAGTGGCGTCGATCACTGCTGCTCTCAGTGCAGACTCGACTTCGATTGCAACTGATCACACAGCTTTGGAGTTGAAATCTTCACGGGACTGGAACATTGTGTCGGATCATCATCTAAACTGCATAAACTCGATGACCAAACAACACAAAATAAGATTCAATTAACTTATCCCAGTGAAACACATATAACCAGTGTCAAATCTGCACAACTCAGTAGGTTGACTTTCAACTCAAAAGAAAATGAATTTAAGTGTACACAAAAGAATACTTATCTTGCTAAAATAAAAATAAAAAATAGAAACTCCTTAAGTGCTGCACTTGAATGCTTCCTGAGATCCGCTCATATGAGCATTAAATATGCTCTTGAATGCTGACTCTACTCAATACAGCTTGTAGAAACAATAGTTCCTTCTCACATATTTCCTGAGGAGAGGACTTATGTTCAATATGCCTTATGGCTTTCACGAATTTCAATTTCTCTGTAGAACATAAGAGCTACAAACAGGTCTCCAGATAGTCTGTCTACACAATATCAATAGAGATCCTCCAAGCAAGATAACATTTCTGCCACACACATAAATTTCTTGAATAGTAGTGCTCGCAAACTCAAATTTTGAATGGAGTGACAACAACAGGCCTCAGCCCATGAATTTTATGATACAACGGCTGTTAGTTCCTGAGGCAAACTTAAGAAACTTAAGAACAAATTGAGACATGTTAATACTCTATTCTAATCTGCCTCTGAAGGGTTCTTCATTACCATAGGATTCCAAATAATCCCGTACTTGGTTGCAGAGATCTCATGGTCATTTTGCTCCAGCTGCAGGTCTTCAAGGAAATATCGACGATCCAGTATACCAAATTGAACAAGCTTGACCACCTCATTCAGCTTCTGGAGATCACATGGCACAGTTTACCGAACACTTTCATCAATCTTCGCATTGATATGGAAGTGACGGCTTCAAGCATGTGAAGGAAACTTCAATTACTCCTTTCTACAATTGATTGCAATAAATTTCCAGCACCATATGTGTCAGGACCAGATCACGATATTTATCGAGATGATGGTATCCAGAAACTGAGGTGAGTGTCGCTGCATAGCAAGGATGAGGCTTCACTTCACAATGAGGTGATGCATTGCTACTGGTAACAACTCGATTTCACAATGAGACCCGGTGAGCCTCACCTGATACAAGGATCCCGTTCGACATTCACAGGAGATCGCTCAGCTTCAGAGGTTGATGCAAGGTAGAGCACAAAGACGTGAAGATGAGGCGAGAGCAATGAGATTTCCACAAAGTGTCTTTATTCAAAACTAGCCTGCATTGAAGGAAAATCGTCCAAATTTTATGATGTTGTCAGAACCATCAGACTAGAGCCGTTACCAATACTAGAATTAACCGCTATAAATAGACAAGGAATCGTCCCATTCAAGGAAATCTGGAGAAGCCGTTACAAAATCCAGAAGAAGCCGTCACATAGAATAGCCTTAAGAAATTCATGTAGCTCCTTTAAGCTGAAGACACATACATGCCTGTAGTGACAAATACACCAAAAGATTATAGAAGGCTTTAATACTATTCTGAAGCCGCCTCAGAAAATAAAGATGACTCAGTCACGCCAAGGATAGACAGCTCGATTCAAATAAAATCATCACATCCTTCAAAATTTCCGCCACACACACTGCAGCGCCTCAAAGCATTAAAGAGATCCATTTAAAATTATCGGGCAATTTCAAAAATGTCGACACATAGAAGATTTCAACAATCAACACAGCTGCCTTAGAAGATTTCAACACTTAACATCACTTCTAATGATCTGATGAGAGTGACGCACAATACCCGACAAATGCTTAGGTGCTGGTGCGAATAGTGATATCACGGAATGAATCAATCAATGTAAACTCGATTTTTAGAAAATACGAATTTTCTAGAGCAAAGCTGATATTAGATTTGTTTTGGATTCACACAGCCTGGCTCTGATACCATGTAAATGTAAACAAATCTACTGACAAGAATTAGAGACAAGGGTTCTATATGTATTCTTAGTTTCCAGAATTCTACCAAAAATCCTAAGACAATTTTTCGACTTCCAGATTTATTAATATTCAATGTGCTGAATGCAAAACATTATCCGATTTCTATATCTGCATATCAAGAAAGGATTCGCCATAAGTATGTGAGGAAACCTTGCCTCTAAGAGACACGTCTCATGAGAGGACGTGTCTCCACAAGTGGAGACACGTCCACTCATGGGACGTGTTCTTTAGAGTGCGGGTTAAAACACACAGTTAATGATTCGTTAGTATAACACATATATACTAGATGGCGAATGATTAGATAAATTCCGATTACAGAATATAACATTATATAATTCGGATTTTATAAGAATACACATAAATTCGTTTGATATAATTTCCAGAAATATTTCAAAATAAAGATAAACTCGAATCAAGTATGAATGACGATGATGCTTGCAGCAATCGTCCTTCATATCTGACCGAAGCTATCATTCATTAACAAAAGGCAAAAAGAAAATGGAAAAAGGTGTTTATTTGTAAATATGTAAAGCCAACAAAAAACAGACAAGGTGTTTATTTGTAAATATGTAAAGCCAACATAAAACAGACTAGGTGTTTATTTGTGAATATGGAAGGCCAAAAAAAAAGCAGACAAGGTGTTTATTTGTGAATTTTGAGGTACTCTAGTACAACATGATTCATAAATAGGGATGATAGTCATTCTCACACTACTCATCAGCTACAGATTCCTACTGAAAGCTTTTAAAAATTAATCCCTCAAATCATGTTAAGTGCAAGTAAAAAGCACTAACAATATTGCATTGTCTTTTGTGGTATACTAACATCATAGAAACATGAAAACTATGAAAGAAAACATAAGGAAACACACAGACATAAACTGAGATCACTGTCGTTACCCTAGAGAAACCCTAAAGGGAGAAAAACTCTACTAACAGTGAACAAGATTCTCCTCAAGCCACTACAATTCAGTTTAGTGCATTGTAGTAAGTAAACATCACATCTACACAAGCCATCAATTACTTGGCCAGAAAACCATACAATTGTGTCTTCTTCCTCCAAAACCCTGCTCCACAATGTCAAAGCCTGCAAAAAGTTGAGCTTACAAAGAGGATTACTAGAGCTAAGAAACTTTGCACATGCTTTACAAATGCCTATTATAAACTTCTCAGGATTGTTGTGGCACTGCATCACGCTTCCCAATGCTTGAAAGCTGACATGAATTGACAAAACCCTTCACATTGCATGCCCTACGTGGTCTGTGATGAATTTGCCACTTCTATCAAGGGGCATTTGTGCTTTCGCCCCTATTGCTAGGGGGAATTTGTGTTTTATCTGTGGTAGTGACAAATTTTCCATGGTGTATGACTCTATCAAGGGGCGTTTGTGCTTTCACCCCTTTTGCTAGGGGGCATTTGTGTTTTATCTGCAGTTGTGATTAATTTTCCATTAGTGGTGACACTTTTGCCGCTTGTGGAAGGTGGCAAAAATGCCAAAATTGGAAAATTCACCTTGTTTTGATGCTTGAACACGTATCTTTCTTCCCAGGAAGCTTAGGATCATCCCAAGTTCACATTTAACTTTGTGTACAAACTCCTTAATCTCAGAAATTGACAAAAAACAATGTCCATGTGAAGGCAAGTCATGCAACATTTCTCTTCAACTGATGTTGTGTACAATTGATCAATTGATCTTGAACTTGAACAGCTTTCATGGATCATACACATGTGACAAATAAGCAAATAAGATAGGAAAGGAAACTTTTGTGTGAATATCAACAATTGCAAACATTCATTCACCATTACAAGTGATGTATGGGTATGGTCCATGGGAAGTTTCCCTATTTTGAGGGGCTTTTCTTGGAGAAATATGGAGATGCCAAGGGATGATAGCTGGACTCTCCAAACGTTGGGATACATTCCAATGCATATCTCCAACATGTGGACCTGTTTATGACACGAAAGATGAGTAATGGATGTCAAGTTATGAGTTTTTAGGTAATTGTAGAGGGCTTTATATTTATTTGGGTAGTGCCATTCAAATTACCTTTGACAGTCAATGGTTAGGATGAATCCGAACTATTCAATTTCAAATATAATGCAAAGTGCCAACTATTCAACAACTTATAAGAAACGCGAGACAGCCAATAGAAAATAGAACAAAATCTCCTGCTCTTCGAGGATGTCCTCAGTGTAAAGGAGTATGTGCTAGGGTGCATGTGCGACTCGTTTGGATCAGAAGCTGAAACAGACCAGGAAATTGCTCTAACAAGAAGCAAGAAGAATAAAGGAAAGCATATATGATTAAACAATAATTTTGCACTAAAAAAATAGCTTTTTTTTTGTATGACGAGACAATTCAAATTTCAGAAAACAATTGTAAAAATTGGATTTGTCAAGAGTCACATTCTCCACGAAGAGGGGCTAGAGACCCCAAATGTATAGTTGCCAACCTTGGGGTAGAAATAGAATGAGAAATAATAAGCTGGGAAAAGGCAAGGATGGCATGGGCAAGTAGGTAAAAATTAGGAAGAAGGAAAGAGGGCTAGATGAATGAACTGATCATAAGTAGCCATGCATCATTGCTTATGATTGTTAGTCATGTCGTATGGTTGAGTAAGACATTTTTAAAGCTTCAAGTAGCAATTTTTGAGACAAATGGGGCCAAATAAAAGATGAGATATAAATTATACTATAAAGTGGGAGATTCGTGGAGATCCTTGGTCTGTATAAGACTGTAACAGTGGTGTGTGCTATGAGTGCTTCAGAAATAAAAACTTACATCAGAAAACCAAAACTCAAGTAAAGCAATGGAAAAAATAAAGTCTTTTTCATTTGGAGTTTTTGCATGGTAATCCTTGCAAAACAAATAGTCTTCGCTATTTGAACTTTTTTATATTTTTTGAGCATTTTTCAGTGGCACTTGGCATTGTCAACAACATAGTATCATTGCACTAAAAAAACTTGCTGTTAATACTGAGTAATTGCAATATACCACATTTTCCGTGCTACTGCCCAAGTTTTCAAAAATTGGTTCTGAAGTTTTTTAAATATATGTCTTTTCTTGGCTCATTTTTCACATTAGTGGTAGAAGAATACAAAGCACTCACAGGGAGGAAAATGGTTCTGAATTTGTTGTACTAATCTATCTTTTCCAGTTTGTTTTTACACTTTACAACTAATAGGATGTGCTCCGTGATGACATGATCTACTATTTTAGGATTGGCAAAGGTAAAATGGTTTTCTGTTAAACACCCTACTCACTTTTAATAATTAGCATTGTTTAACGAACTATGCTATTTTTATGTCTATATGCTATATTTGACATGAAATAACAAAATCATGGTTTTCTCTATTTTTAGAAATAATATATTTTTTTTATTCGAACTTATGATCTTAGATAGGTGTAATAATCAAATTAGTATAGGAATTAAGTGTAAGCAATGTATAAATAACTTGTAGAAGAAAAAATAGAGAGCATAAATAACCGTGCACACATGATTTAAGTTGGGGAAAACCATAAAGGTAAAAATTCCCACAAACACCATTCATTTGAGAATACATAAAGTAACATACAAGAAACTTGGCTTACAATATCTTTTCTCTTTCCTCTTCCAACACTGACCTCTCAATATAAAACCCTCTTCTCTACAATTTCTGTGAAATACATTCAACAATGTTTTCACAAGAATAATATTTCTCACATTATATCTTCCCACAATAGAGCTTCACTACAATATAGGACAATAGATGGGTTACATTAGTTGAGGAGGTTGTATCACAATCATCCATAACAAATATATTAAGTTAATTATTCAATTAATTAATACAAAAATAATTATTTGGTTATTAATTAATTCATTATTTATTTATCTATTTAATATGCTAAAGGATATATAATATTTAATAAGGGTAAACTTTATAATTAGAGCCTTATAAATGTTATTTAGGACCACTAACATTAAATGTGGGCCCCTAAAAAAATTATGCTATAACACTCTTCTTTGATGATTAATGGAGTCACATGCTATAAATTTCTTTTAAAAAGAAAAAAAAAATGAAGATCCTTAGTTACGTAATTCTTCTTTGACTAGCATGCCATAGGATAAAATACATTCCAAAATGACGATCATGCACTTCAGACTACATGATTACCCTCTTTTCATGATTATCACCCACATTTTTACATTCAACAACTTAAGCCTTTCATGGAGGATGACCCTTGGACGGAGTTTATAGTGGCATATGTCAAAGTGGTGGCAGGCAAAGAGTATCAAATCAGATATGTGGTGTTTATTGTTCCTGTAGATGTACTACAATTGTAGGAACTTGCTAGATATCTTCAGAAGGAGGCACAATATTTCCATCTACTAGAGAGATTTTTCCCTAAGTTGCCGGTTCGGGTACAGATTCAAATGCGGGTTTGGGTTCATGTACATCGGTACGACAATTTGTTTTTCCTAGGGTATGGGTACGGGTATGGGTACGAGGGTATCTATATATATATAATTTATAAATTATTGAATTATAAACATAATGCCATAGACTCATAAGCATGCTCAAAATTATAATCATATAATCATAATGCCATAGAATATTGAAACAATGAAATACGCCATACAGTAATACCTCATATAATCATATTCATAATTTGCAAAAATGTAAATAGTAAATTACTAAATAGTAAATACTCAAGTCTTAAAATGTCATTACACATTGAAAATTCAAATTACAATCAAGACAATATTTAATTCAGTATTACTATTCTTCAAATTCGTCTTCATCAAAAGCATCAAGGTTGTGGTCTTCAATTGGTTCAATTTCATTTGAACCACTATCAATTGGATTGCCACTCCCACTAGGTGCATCAGTTGCCTCATTGTCAACTATTTCAGCTTGAAGGCAAAAAAAAGGTGTTTTTTGCTCTTTTGAGTTTGCAAAATGAGCCTCATTTGGTCGGCCAAGTCAATATAAGGCAATCTGGGCACTTTTTAGGGTTTTATTTTATGTTTTTAAGTTGAGTTTTTGCCTTTTTCAAGGCTGGATGACGTGGGTCTGCTCAGGTCCTTCTGGGTTCTCCCCGAGTTCGGCTAGGGTTCTCCACTTTCCACTCGGGTTCTCTGTGGGTCCTTCTGTGAAGGACCCACAGAGAACTTGGGTGGAAAATGGAGAATCCAGGCGAACCTACAGAAGGACTGAACCTGAACCAGAACCCACACGTATTTTGGCCGGTTCGGGGGGCTCAAATGAAGAACTCGGTAACAAAGGTTTTTCCTTATGTAATAAGATCATTTGGAAGTTGGAACTGATGTATATCAATCAGTTCGTACAAAATCTTTCATTGCATTATCATTTATATCCACCTAAACCTTGGCTCTTCATGAGGATTTTGTGGAGATTTTTAGGATATGAGTTGTCATGACTGAATTTTGAGCTCAAGCGGAGAGGTTACTACTTTTTCCAGCTTGTAATTGGTTTTTTGTAATACATTTTGTTTGCCTTCTTTCTTGCTCTTGAAACATTGTTTTTGTTTTCTAGGTTATGTTGTATTGTTTTTCATAGTTTGTGACATTTTTTGTTAAGTAGTATTGTATTTCTCCTTTCAACAATATAAATGTCGTGTTTTTTGGTTTGGAGAATGTTTGTTTTTTGGTGATTTAGAAATAGTTTAAATCTTTTGCCTAATTGATAAAACATCGGTCTACTTGTAAACTAGAGATTTGGAAGTCCTATGCCACAAGTTCCAAGAGAAAGCTAATTGTTGTACCTAATCAAAATATGATGTTTATACTAGTTTATGCCCGTTTTCACCATTGATTTATCAATCAATTATGTATCAAATCTAAATCCATAGTAATGCTTTTTGGAAAATTGGTGAAGGTGTTGTGTTTTGGTCCAATATTTCAAACTAAAAGTTTTTGCAGATTGTTTGTGGTCGCATATGCTTCAAGATTATAATGAGTAATGACTGGTGAAATGACTTGGAGCTGAAAAGAATTTAGTGGCAAATAGAGGGATGGTAAAATAAGTTTAAGAAAGAAAATAATGCTGTCATATCATGATGGATAACCAAATCGTCTAAAATTGACAAAAGAGACTTTGAACAGTTTTGAAGAATAGCATAAAAAATCCATCTTGGAAGAAAAGAGCAGCGAGCATAAGTGGTGGCCAGCAGTATAAAGTAACACTGCAAAGAAAATATTATTCAAAGAGAATTAAAGTCAAATGATATGCCGAGTCAGTGCCAAAAGGAATCTTATCCAAGTAGGTTGGACCATAGAACAAGACAAAAAGTATATCTAGTCAGCAAATGAAGTGGCAGCCAACACAAGTGATTTGTGCCTAGGAAAAAATAACAAACTCAATGCAATTTTGATATGTTTTGTCATATCCCAAGTAGTGGCCAACATTGTGAAATTGCGTTTGAAACTTTGAAGGGATATTGATTTGGGCACATCTTTTGTAAAATTTTGTTATCTTTTGAGAATGGTGGTGCAAGTTGTAAATTTGTGACTATAGCAATGAAAAAAATCAAGTGCACTTTTCGGAATATTTTCGCAGCATATGAAGAGGCAGTAAATCTCATAAGTCATGCTTTAGGTAAAAAAGATAAAGCAATCCATAGTCAACATCTGAAATGGTGGCCAACATATGAAAATTGCCTTTGAAGAGAAATTAAACTACCACACTTTTTTATTTTGTTTGTCATGTTTTAAAATTGGTAGTGAAAGGGACAAAGTAGCACCAATGAGGACTCTTTTACCAAATGCGCAAGTTAGTTTGTCGTAAAATGTGCCCTATTTCATATTTTCATAGTCATTGTAATATGGAAGCCTTGGTTGCCAACATCTAAAGATAGTGTTGACTTTTTTGAAGTTTGTACATTTAAAAAAAGTTAAGTTGATCATCTAGTAGCTCAATACTTATGTTTATTGTTTCAAATATAGAAATAATGAAAGGGGATTGTTGTTTCGAAGTAAGTTGATCAATTAGAAGGGGAAGTGATAGTCAAATATTCTATATAAGAGGATAATTGTCATTCATTCAGGCTCACCAAGTCATTTATTCAAATCTTTTAGAAGGTTGTTTCAACTAGAGATTCTAGAGATTTCTTTGCCTCTAACTCATCCCAAATGAGATGAGCAAGAAGAGTGAGAAGTGCAGGGCGCTTGAAAGGGCATCACATGGGAGTTAGGGGAGCTTAATTAGAAAGGATAGAGAGGATGGGGACGACAATGATCCAAATGTTTGGGGTGATCCTCTGGACGATGATGAGGACGTCTCTCTTCTTGACCTGTGGCTAGATGCATGTACATGTGTTGGTTTTGCCGCCATTTCCAAGTTTTCCTGAACACTTGTAGTCGAGAGACTTTGGGGTATTAGAAGGGTGATTCTTTGTTTTCTTTTGGCTCCTCTAGCAAGGGCCTTAAGAGAGGTTTCCTTTTCCTTAAGATTGAGCATTGTTGATGTTTGCAGTGTCGGTTGTATCCTTCCAGCCAGATCGAATAAGGTGAACAATTAAATGTAGCCTATCGGCTATTTAATTGTTGAGATCGATCTTCATTTGATGATTAATATTCATTTAATATAATTGGCATGATTTCCTTAAGAGGTGCGATTCTTTATGAAGGCCGTCCTATTACTTGCAAAGGTCATGCCTCTTGGATGAGGCCGACATGTTGTTTTGGAAAGACACGTCTCTCCCTCTACTTTGTATATATTCTATTACACAGGTAATTGGTAAAATATTCGATGTATTAACAATGAGCAATGTGCTCAATAAATAATTTACAAGATGTTACAAGATAAGATCGAACATGATCTTATCTCAGGAAAAAGCAAGAAGTTTCTAAAAGAAACTTCATATAAGATCTCGAACAACTAAGACGATCTTATCTAGATATTTTACAATATTTTACATAGTTGAGCATTAATAAATAAATAAAGAATATTATTTTAATACCCTCCCTTAATGCTCAATCTATCAACTACAACAAGATGCCCCCTGAATTTTACAAACTTATCTGTATTGAGCGACTTGGTGAGAATGTCTGCTGTCTGATCCTCTGTCGGAACATACAACAACTGAACTGTTCCGTGTTCAACCAGCTTCCGAATGAAATGACAGTGAGTTTCCACATGCTTGGTTCGCTCATGGAAGACCGGATTCTTGGCAAGTTTGAGAACTCTTTGATTATCACAGAACAAGGGAGTCGGACTTGCTTGAGATATTTGCATATCTGCAAGCATCCAGCGAAGCCAAACTTCCTAACATGCTGCTTTTACTGCTCCTCGATACTCTGCTTCTGTCGAGGAGAGAGCCACTGCCTGCTGCTTCTTACTAGTCCATGTGACTGCACCGGATCCCAAACTGAACACATACCCAGATGTTGATTTCCTGTCATCAACTGAACTTGCCCAATCTGAATCTGTGAACCCACTGAGTTTAGGATCGTGACTCCGAGTGTACAAGAGTCCAAAATCACTAGTGCCCTTCACATAACGCAGCACACGCTTCGCTGCTACCCAATGATCAGCCTTGGGGGTTGTCATGAAGCGTGATATGTAGCTCACTGCAAAACTCAAGTCAGGTCTAGTAGCAGCAAGATAGATGAGGCTGCCCACTAGTTGCTTGAACAATGTTTCGTCTACCACAGGTGAATCGGACTTAGCTGACAACTTAAGCCCTTTTTCCATGGGTGTGGAGGCAAGTTTGCAATCCTGCATTCGGAACTTATCCAGAAGACTTCGAGCATACTTGGACTGGGAGATGAAAATGCTACTCTCTGTCTGCCAAACCTCAACACCTAAACAATAATGTAGGAGGCCCAAGTTTGTCATGTCAAAAGTTTTGTACAAGTCCTGTTTGATCTCAGTGATCAAATGTGCCGAACTCCGCCAAGAATGATCAAGTCATCCACGTAGACAACAACAAGCAGAATCTCATTACCAGTATTCTTGACATACAGGTTCGAGTCAGATGGACTCCTCTGAAAGCCATGATCTGTGAGGTACGTGTCAATTTTTATGTACCAAGCCCCGAGAGGATCCCCGTCAGCCATAGAGTGCTTTGACCACCGTACACCTTTCTCGTTTCTTGGACTTCAAAAGAACTTTGAAACCTGGAGGTTGCGTCATGTATACTTCCTCCTTCAACTCACCGTTGAGTAAGGCACTCTTCACATCCATCTGATGGACCTTCCAACCAAATTGGGCTGCTAAGGCAAGGACAAGCCATATGGTACTCATTTTGGCTGTAGGAGCAGAGGTCTCCTCATAGTCAATGCCTTCTTTCTGTGAGAACCCCCGTGCAACCAGACGAGCTTTGTACTTGTCAAGGGTTCCGTCAGCTTTGTACTTCACCTTGTACACCCATTTGCAGCTAATGGGCTTCTTCCCTGAAGGAAGATTGGAAAGGACCCAAGTGTGATTCTTCTGAAGACTCTGGTATTCTGATTCCATCGCCTTTTCCCACTCAGGTATCCCTTTTGCCTCTGAATATGTCTGAGGCTCATAAACACTGTGGATGTTGGCCATGAGAGCAAAATTCACTATAGACCGCCGTTTTGTTTCTTCGATGATCTACCCTCAATGAGCTCATAGTACCAAGATCACCGATAGTCTTAGCCCACCATTTCTACGGAGAGTGAGGTGCTGCAACATCGAGGTAATAGGAGTGAGGATCGTTGTGGACGAACAAGTTCAGAGGGGGATGTTCATCATCCGAGGAAACCTCAGAGCATCATCAAAGACTAGGCTACTACTCTCCCATCGTGAACCAACGGAAGCTTTAACGCCTACATCAGAGTCAGAGGCCGATCCTCCTCAATACTTAATAGGTGAAGAAGAGTAAAATGGACCTCGTTCCTCATCAAAGACAACATCTCGACTGAAGATAAGACGATCAGTGTCTATATCAATCAACCTATATGCCTTGTGGTTGTCACTGTACCCTGTGAACATGAGTTTCTGGCTCTTGGAGTCCAGCTTAGTGCGCTTGGCCTCTGGAATCCAAACATACACAAGGGAGCCAAAAACTTTCGAATGACTGATCCTAGGTTTGCGACCAGACCAAACTTCCTTTAGAATCTTCCCTTAACAAAGATGAGTGGGTGACCTATTAAGGAGATAGATCAAAGTGGTTGATCGTCACTAAAACTTGGTAGGAACACTTCTGTGTTGCAGCATGGAGCAAGCCATCTCAACAATCGTACGATTGTGTCGCTCTACAACACTATTTTGCTGAGTGTAGGGTGTGGTCAACTGACGTTTTATCCCATGTGTATCACAGAAGTTGGAGAATGCACTAGAACAGAATTCCCCCCCATTATCTGACCTAAGAGTTATAATACAAGAATTGGACTCTTTTTCAACTAAGGCCTTAAACTTCTGAAATACATTAAAAACCTCTGATTTCTGTTTAAGAAAGTACACCCACATTTTCCTACTATAAACAAAAAAAAAAAGTAGAAAGTACTTGCAACCAGTTACAGAAGAAATAGACATAGGGCCACAAATATCAGCATGAACTAATTGAAGTACCTTAGAAGCCCGCCAAGAGTCGCCATCCTTGAACGGTGTGCGATGCTGCTTCCCAGCCTGACAAGCACCATAAACGCCCTGATGCTGAGTCTGAATGTCAGGTAAGCCATCTACAAGTCCCTCCTGAGCAAGCTGAGAGAGATAGTGCACGTTCAAGTGCCCGTACCGCTGGTGCCAAAGACTGGTGACAACTGAATTTCTCGCTGCCAAGGCTAACTCCGGAGAATCACCAGTGTCCACAAGCCTATAAAGGCCATGATCCTCTATCCCAACGGCCACTGTTGTGCGAGACTCACGATCTACAATTGAACATCTGTGCGAGCTGAACACCACATCCATTTGGGGAGAATGTCGCATTATTTGACTGACTAAGAGAAGATTGAGCTCGATATCAGGTACATAATACACGTTGAGGAATATGAGATCCCTCCCGCCAGACTGAACTTGAATAGTGCCTGTGCTGACAACTGTGTATTCCTCACCTCCTCCAAAAATCACCGAGTCAGTGCAAGGGGAAAAGTCTGTGAACCAGTCATGCCTATGTGAGAAATGACGCGAGGCACTAGAATCTATGTACCAAGCAGAGGATTTGACATGATCTGCTGGCCTCTTTGCCATGAGTGCATAAAAGGCGGATTCCTTCTGCTCAGAATGCTCCAGCATCAGATTATTTAAACTGGCCATCTTCAAGCTTTTCGAGGCACAAAAAAACGAGGTATTGAGAAGACGCTGATGTATGAAACTCGAGGCACAAATTCCAATGCAAAAAATAGAGGCAGATTCAGGTACAGACTGTAGAAAGTACAATGTACGAATGGCACAAAATTTGAGGCACGAAAAATGATGCACCTAGAAAATTCGGAGACCAACCCAGTTGAGCTCTCGAAAAACCCACCAAGAATTTGGAATCAAAAAAAATTTCCGCCTTCAAAAAAGGGTTAAAACCCTAGCCGAAGTTGCAGAATGCCTTAGGCGGCCATGAAAGCTCATAAAAATTGTAGAAATGAGCTCGAATCTGCACAAAAATTTGACAAAAAAAATGCCAAACCCTAGGCGACTAGGAGTGAAGACAAAAACGACCACTTTTAGCTTAGAAAAAGGGCCCAAAGATGTCCGTAAAAAACGCACACAGATACCTTCAATCTGCGCCCAATAGAGAAGAAAAACGCAGGCAGACTGCGGGTTGCAAAATGCGTCCTTCAGATCCCGAACGCGCCTAAAAAATCCACCGAAATCTTCAAACAGATAGAAGCAAAATGTGGAGGAAGAGATCGCGTGGGCAACAGAGAGGTGCGAACTCCGAAGGACTTCTCTTGAGAGCTCGGGATTTGCAGACGCCCAAGAAGAAACACAGCCAGAGAAGTAAAAACGTGCCCTTAAGAATTTCGGATTATGGTTCTGAATGACCCACGAAATTCACAAACAAAAAACCCTTTCGATTTTTTTGTTTCTGAATAGCCACAAAAATTTTGAAAAAAAATTTCGAAATTTTTACTCACAGAAAAATCTTCGATATTCAAAGATTTTTGAGAATTTTTAATTCAAAAAATTCAAGAAAAATCTTAAACGATATATTTTTTTTATGAATTAAAAATTCACTTTTGAGCAATCTGGCTCTGATACCATATTACACAGGTAATTGGTAAAATATTCAATGTATTAACAATGAGCAATGTGCTCAATAAATAATTTACAAGATGTTACAGGATAAGATCTAACACGATCTTATCTTAGGAAAAAGCAGGAAGTTTCTAAAAGAAACTTCAGATAAGATCTCGAACAACTAAGACGATCTTATCTAGATATTTTACAATATTTTACATAGTTGAGCATTAATAAATAAATAAAGAATATTATTTTAATATATTCACCTTCATTGTAATCCATTTGGTATCGATTCATTCCATTCTCTTGTTCATTGAATTATTATGTGTGCGAGTTCATCCTTCACATAGGTTGTAAGTCTCAAGAGCGATCTACTTCAAGAACAGGACAATACATTGAAGAAGTCAGAACTAAGGTCTCAAGTAGGCTGAACCTGTGTTCAAGAAAGTGCGAATATATATTGAAGAGGCAGATCAATATATTGAAGGGCCTGATTATAAATATACTTCATGTACAGTTGAAGAGGCTGATCACAGCATGACTAAAGGCTGAGCTTGTCATCAGTATAAACATTATATTATTTCTGTGTTAGCATCAGAATTGTGATGCTCTTGCTTGGCCTCCATATCGGCCTCTTTGTAAAGGAAATCTTTTTGTTTATCATTCAATATATAAGTGATATATTGTTGCTGGGTTTTTCTCCTCAAGAGGAGGGTTTTCCCAGGGTATCTGCTGTGTCTCTGTGTCTGATTTTGAATTAATTTTCTGTGCATTATATCTGATCATAAAACCAACAAGCATGCGTTGGGGTGGAAGGGGGGGCGGAGGGTTTGGATTCTAGTAGGGTTTCATTGCTTCTTTCCACTCCTATTGTGGCTCTTGTTTCAATAGCACCTGTTCTTGGGGGTTAGTTTTGGTTGCCTTTGGTGTGTCTAAGGCTGGGTGTTCAAATGTACCCTTTTTATCATTTGTTTCGGTTGGTCCTTTGTGCGCCTAGTCCTAGGGGATGGTGTCTCTTCCTATTGATGTTCCTTCTTCAATTTGTGAACATGGAGAATGTTTACAAATACAAATTGGGCATGTGCTAGGTGTGGAGGGCTCAGACTCTGGTAGGGTTTCAGTGCTTCTTTCCACTCCTATTGTGGCTCTTGTTTCAACAACGCCTACTCTTGGGGGGTTAGTTTTGGCTACCTTTGGTGTGTTTGAGACTTGGTGTTGAAATGTGCCCTTTTTATCCTCTATTTCAGTTGGTCCTCTGTTCCCCTAGTCCTAGGGGATGGTGTCTCCTCCTATTGCTGTTTCTTCTTCAATCTATAAATAGGGAGGTTGTTTACAAATACCAGACAATGTTATTGATTGTTTGGCCTCCAAATGGGTGAATGTTCTTGTGGGGAAGTTTTTGGGTGTTAGGCCAACTATGAACAACTTCAGATCTTGGGCAAGGAGGAAGTGGAAAACCAAAGATGCGCTGGGGATTGCTATTCATTTCCTTGGTTTCTTCATCATCTCTTTCTCTCTCCTTGATGATTGCCTTCAAACCTTGAATGTTGGCCCTTGGTTTCTTGGCAAGTTGTGCCTCTTCCTTATGAAGTGGGAACCTGGATTGGACCTCAACAAATTGACCATAGAAAAAGTCCTTGTGTGGATCAAACTTCTTACCCTACCTTTGAAGTTTTGGGATGATGAAGTGTGGACTGCCATAGCCTACTTGTTGGGAGAGCTTATCATGTTTGCTGAGGTGACCAAATCTAGAAAGCATTTCCTCTTTGCTAGATTTTGTGTCAATATTGTTGTTGACAAGTTGCTCCCTTCTTCGGTTACTCTTTCTTCAAAACTTGGAGTTTGGGTTCAATAGATTGAGTACAAGGGAGAGTTGATGATGTGCTGTAACTATCTCAGAATGGGTTGCAACATTGCTGAGTGTGGGTCTTCCATGGGGGATCGCATTCATTATAAGGTTCAACAAGCTGAATGTTCTGTTGAGGATAACAAGTCTTATGAAAATTACTCTTCTTTGAATGAGAATTACCATGGTTTAGTTGAGGATACAGTTCTTGTTCCTCCCATTAGCTCCTTGTCCCCTTGCAAGGAGGTTTATTCTCCTCTTTGTGTTTTGGAGACTTTTCTAATCCCATGAAGTTGGGATCTGTCTTTGAAAAGCAGTGTAAATCTAAATCAAATCAAAGCTCTCTAAAGCATTTTGGTTTTAAACCACCGTAGGTGGTTGGCTCCTTGCCTTTGCTTTGTCCTCCCCCTTCATGGGGGACTGCATTCATTATAAGGTTCAACAAGCTGAATGTTCTGTTGAGGATAAATAAGTCTTATGAGAATTACTCTTCTTTGAATGAGAATTACCATGGTTTAGTTGAGAACGGGTCTTCCATGGGGGACTGCATTCATTATAAGGTTCAACAGGCTGAATGTTCTGTTGAGGATAACAAGTCTTATGAAAACTACTCTTCTTTGAATGAGAATTACCATGGTTTAGTTGAGGATACAGTTCTTGTTCCTCCCATTAGCTCCTTGTCCCCTTGCAAGGAAAATGGTTTATTCTCCTCTTTGTGTTTTGGAGACTTTTCTAATCCCATCGAGTTGGGATCTTTCTTGGAAAATCAATGTAAATCTAAATCAAAACAAAGCTCTCTAAAGCATTTTGGTTTTAAACCACTGTAGGTAGCTGGCTCCTTGCCTTTGCTTTGTCCTCCCCCTTCATGGGGTGATGTGGCTCGTCTTTGTGTCTTGTCTCATGGTGCTTCATTTTGTTCTATGTTGCTGTTTGGTGCTTTTCTCGTTTCTTTGTATGGGCTTGGCCCTATTGGTTCATAGCTTCGATCAAAAGCACTATCTTTCTCAAAAGGAGCATGTTCTAGGTTGTTCTATTTTTAGCTTTTCACTGTCTTAGTGTCCTCTATTTATAGCTCAAAATTGGCTATTATTTAACTTTTCTTGTGAAAGATGTGAACTTGAAGGGCTAATTTGTAATAATTTCAATCACCCATTGAATTGGTAGTTGCATGTCTTAGTTTTAGAATTAGTGGTTAAGATATTTTGTGATAAAGTAGTTATAGCTAGAGTGAAGTGCAATTAAATTTCTTTCATTTATTTTCATGCAAGTTTTTGTAAATGATATAAATAAGTGCTATTTTGTACTTAATTATTAATGGTAATTGTCATGCTTGCTTCTTGTTGAAATTGCCATTTATTGAGTATTGAAGATTATTATTCCAAAATTTGTTATTCATTTTATAGCATTTAGTACACCTATTCTGCTTCTAAATTACTATTGAAGTTGTGTAATTGTGTTTTTATAAGTTGAATCTTCACAATTTTTGAAATATTTGTACTGTAGTAGGTATTAGTTCGGTTTCTTGCAGCTTTGAATGCAGCAATTATGTTGACCATATAACATTTGGTGATGTGTTTAACCAATAGTTCACAAACTTTGGACTCAACTTGGACTCGGCAAGCAAAAAATTTCTGACTTGGAAAAACTAAACAATTTAAAAAATACTTCAATTTAAAAAGCATAAGTTTAATGCAAAATACAACTACAAAATGTATCAAATGAGTTTGGCATGGGTTTGGAAGTAGTGCCTCTCTCTCACAGGGTTTGGGGGTGGTGCCCTTGGTGCGTTCTTTGTCACAGTATAGTTGGGATCGAGGGGAGGAACCCTTGCCACCAAGTCCAAATGAAGACCTTCAAAACCACACAATCCTTCATGGTGCATGCCATTTTCATAATTTTTTAAAGGAAGAAAACCATTTTCATAACATGAGTACTCAGCTATGTTTAGAGAGACTGCTAGAACTAGTAAGGAGCTATGTTTAATTGTTAAAAGACAAATTTAGGAAAATGTGGAAAGCTGCAAGTACAAGCAAGCTAAGAAACAACCAACACAGCAAGAGCTAAGCATAAAGCAGCAATGGGAGCTTTCCCATGACTTAAATAATGTTAACTAGCTAAAACAACTTATAAGAAGGAGCACTGTTTGGATCCCCCCAGATCTAGGATGGGTGAAATGCAACTTTGGTGGTTGCTCGAAGGGGAATCCTGAACGGGCTGCTGCTGGTGGAGTAATAAGGGATGATAAGGGTGCCTATCTGACTGGATACGACAAAGGCTTAGGAACAACAACATACAACTTCGCTGAGGCGTCTATTGTTTGGATAGGAGTTAGACTTCTCAGGGAGGGGGGGATACAACAAGGTAATTATAGAAGGAGACTCAAAGCTGACAATAGATTATCTCAACAATATGGCGAATATTCCTTGGGAAATTAGAGATCTGTTGGAAGATTGTAAAGGCATATTGCAAGAGATTCAATGTATTAAAATTTGCCACTCATTAAGGGAAGGAAATAAGGCAGTGGATGCGATGGCCAACCTTGGTGTAAATCAGGAAACTTTAATAAATTGGGACTTACCTAATTTTCCTAGTCAAATTAAAGAAGTCTTAGCGGCGGACAGACATGGAGAAAAATACTCAAGTAAAGGATTATGAGGAAAGGTTTTTTAATAATTAATAAGAGTGGTGGGATGAGAAGTTTTATGAGGATGTGGACCCCGCGGATGCAAGCTGGCAAGGTGATTGGATGGCATTGGAGGCATGTTGTAAAAGGATTTGCCAAATCCTGATGAAAGGAAATGCCATCGAGGGAAAGGAAAACTGGACGATAAGTTTTTGTACCGTGACATAAAAAATTTAAATTGGGAAATAAATCACATGAGGTATAATCTGAAGTCCGATCTTTGATGTGACAGATGGAGTTGCGTCGGTAACAATAATAAAAGACAGAATAAAATAAGTGCTATCATTGCTAGAAAGGGAGGTAGAGCTGTTGCAAGCAATAATGATTATAGGCGAAAAGGTGGTAATTGAGGAGTGAGCTCGTTTATGAATTATAGAAAAAACCCTAAGCCGACTGCATTTCAAATGAATAGTCACAGAGTCACCATTAGAACTGAGAGTGTGGATTTACCTATTGCGAGTGTTGAGTACGTCGAAGGTAATAGAAGTGATTTCCTTCTCGTTCCCAAAATTTTCCATAGCTCAGATAGCAATATGGGAGGCCCAAGGAAGTGTACCGAACCTCACAAATACGACTCGCTTCGCAACAATGGGGAGCTATGGGGTCTTTTTGAGTAGGCGGGTTTCACTCCGTATTTTGTAGCAATGGAGGGATACTGAGCTACAAGTTTGCAAACACATGGAGAGATGGTGAAGTTAACTTGGGCGGGCTCCAATTTAAGGTGGATGCAAAGTTGATTGCGGAAGCAACGGGCTTGGCTTATGAAGGAACGAAGGCTGCAAAGGTCAACAATGGTAAGTATCAGGACTATTTTGAGAAGTTTTTTGAAGGAAAAGAAAAACTTGAAAGATTTCAGAATGGGTACTCTAGGGTTAAGTTGCCACCTCTGTATCATAATGTTTGTTTTATTGTAATGAAATATTTTACACTCAAAGGGTGCTACCAGTCTGTCCATGGATACCACTTTCCCATCCTCAACCACATTAGTGTTGATGTGTTTTTTGTGATTGCACCAACGCAGAATAAAGTCACCAACGGCTACCCTATTCTCTCTTGATCAAAGTATCCTGCACGCTAAGATTGCGAGAGAGTTCGTGTGTTCAACTCCAAGGTTCTTTTAATGCGAATAGGCTCAGTTGGCTCAATGTGATTTGCTGGTATTTCAAGGGGACTTACGGAATTGTTCGGCAGCGGAAAAAGGAATTCAAATGCTCGAAAGATTTGTCTATGAAGCGCGGGTTTCCTATTCTAACCAGAAAGTACTGAATTGAAAAGGTGGTTGTAGGGTTTAGAGAGTCCTAATCTACTCTAAGGCGTGGGACATAGCGATCAATTTTCACAAGCCTCAACCAGACTCTGCTTTGCCTCGCTTTGGACAACCTCCACAGAATCGGTGCAATTTTCAAAGGAGTAGCTCAAGGTGTTCAGACCACAACTTAGCATGAAAATACCATCACAATGACGCATATAAACACACAAATCATGATCAAAGTTAAGTACATGATATTCCAGTTGACCACACAACGCGCATTCACCATCAGCGAACACACTAGTGGTATGGATAGACGAAGTTTGCTCAAATTGAAGACCACATCCCACAACTAACATCTACTTGCATGGAATGAAACTTATAGTGTTAACAACAATTTCTTACAAAGTTTTCAAAGGGAAAACTTTCCCTCTTCTTCAAAGTACACTATCAATCTATACTAAGTTACTCTAAGCTATCACCTAGCTGTCTCTCTATTTTAATCTCTACTGTCTAACTTCTACTTCTAATTTCTAATGAGATACAAATGAGGGGGACTCCCCCTTTTATAGTTGGCCAAGTCCAACGGACGGCTCAGATTACAATCGGCTGGATGGCCCAGATTGTGCCACTTCAGCCCTAAACAAGATTCACCCTAAAAACCGCCACCAAGAGGAGTGGGGTAATAAATGAGCCATAATGTCCATCATCCTTCTAGAAGATTCCATCTTTGAAATGCGTTCACACTGTTCTTGATTTTCTTCTTGACGTTGTTCTTCAACTTCGCTCGAGCTTCCATTCTTTGTCACTTGAGTTATACTAAGTCTCAACACTTTGCCATTTTTCGCAACTTTTCTTCCTTCGAGGTTGAGATGTCATCTTGGATTATTTTCTTCATCTTCCTAAGTCATCGCCGCTTGGTCTCGACGTTTCTCCTGCAAAACAAGCAAAGAGGAGAGCATTAGAACACTTCATAATATAAATTCAACTTACTTACCAGGATTTTCAAGCTCTAACTTCCAAGCGTTCATCTATTTCCTCTAGCCAACTTTACTTTCTTCATGATTCTTCATGCCTTAGCCAAATTTTCAATCCATCTTGTCTTTTGCCTAGGCGTACTTCACTTCTGATATTTCATCCAACTCAAACTTGAGAAAAATGCTTTCGTCAGGAATTTGATCGAGAATCATCTAGGCGATCATTTTCAAATTCATCCGCCAGGGCATTTTATCTCAACAACACACTTATTCTTTGCCTTAGAAAATTCTTAAATTTCCCTTGGGAAATTCACCAACCTGGTGCCCATTTAAAATCTTTACCTTAGAATCCCTGGCAAGCTGTGGAAGATCTTAAAATCCATTCCTCATCGATAATCTTCAATACCCAGAAGAAAATTTCTTTCTAAACTTGCCGAATTCATGGGTACACAACGAACGGGTTCATTTAATTTTTTTGAATTTTGAACCTTGGAAAAATAATTTTTAACAAATTTAATCCCGTTCTTCATATCTGTAGATGATTCTTGTTGCTCTGACTTGAAAATTTTTCGTTGACCCTGTGCAGCTGGCATCATTCGACTTCATCTTTGGCAATTTTGCTCATGTCTTAGGAGATTTCTTCACTTCACCAGACTTAGGCATTTTTCCTAAGGAAAATTTTTCTTGCCTTAGAAATTTTTTTGAATCACTCAGCACTCTTCCTGTGAGGAAAATTTTAAATCACCTTGAATTTTGCCATGGTGAGAAAATTTTGTTAATTTCACTTAGAAGATCTTCCTTGAAAGCACATCATACTTAGCATATTTTATTTTTCATCACCTTCAACGCCTAACATATCATATTCATCACCCTATACCTGGCGCATTTAGCACTTAGAAGAGGATACTTCACATCCACGCCTAGCATATTATTTTATCACTTGGCATTTTCAACGCCTAGCAACACTTTATTTCACCACCTTGGGCGCATATTCAACTTGAAGAAGGATAAAACCACGCCCTTGGAAAAAATTTCAACACTTAACATTTTCAACGCCTTACCACTTTACCTCATACTTGAATTACTTTGGGCGCATTTTCCTTGTCATGTAGAAATTTCAAATTTCAACGCCTTGCACATTTTCATCTCCTCCTTAGGCGCATTTCACACTTTGAATGGGATAAAACCACGCCACCTTTGACTTTGTCATTACATGGCTTTCAACACTTTTGTCTTCATGCATACGCCTTGTCCTTACATGGATATTTTGTCTTCTTCTTTTGCATGAATACCAACTTTGCATGGGTGTTTGTCCTTTTCTAACTTTGCATGCCATTGGTTTTGTCCTCACATGCCTTGATTTGGGCGCATTTTGCCTATGTAGGAGGATGGGCGCATTTTGATGGGTGAGGATGATATTTTCATGCCTTAGAAACTTTTTGCCATCAATTCTCATCAACTTTTCCTTGGGCGCATTTTGGCATGAGAGGAGGACGAGTTTCTTTGACTCCCTGTTTTTGTCTTCACACGGCCCCATTTGGGCGCATTTTTCATGTAGAGGAGGATTAACTTTCAAACGCCACCAACAAGTAACCTTTTGACTTCCTTGTTTTTGTCCTCACATGCCTGCTTTTGGGCGCATTTGATGCCTCTAGGAGGATGAAAATTGTTGACTTGATTGACCTTTTGTGAACTTAGGCGCATTTAGCTATGGCTACAAAACAAGTTTTATACTTAGAATTTTTTTTAGCATCTTGCTTTCAAGGTGGGCGCATTTAACCTATGCTGAAGGATGAAACATTTTGACTTCTTTGACTTTCTCTCAAGATGGGCGCATTTTAACCTAGGAGGTGGACGAGAACTCATGCCTTAGAATTTTTTATGTCACTACCTTGAGTTGGGCGCATTTAGGCTAGGGAGCAGGATGAAGAATGTTGACTCCTTTGACTTCTTGGGAGCTGGGCGCATTTTTGAGGTGGAGCAGGATATTTGTTCAGACTTAGCAAAATTTTCACCTTATGCCAACTCCTCTGTGCCTGCTATTTATAGTAAGTCCTTCAATTCTTGCACTTTAGAAGCTCAGAATGATTTGAAATTTTGAACGTTGCATCCTCACAACTTTGTTGGCCTGTTGACACTGCCTGCTGACACCGGCGCCTGCAACTGATTTGCTATTTTTAGAAAGTTCTTCAAATTTTGAATTTTAAGCTATCTCTGACTTTGAAAGGCCTGATTTTACCCCATTTTGATCCTCGGGATGTGATTGAACTGTTGATGTTTGATATTTGCCTCGAGACTGCTATTTTTAGTAACTTACTAAAAATAGCAATTGCTCGGAATGCCTTCAAATTTCACCTGTTGAATGCCTGAAGTGAGGTGATCGTGGCTGGATGTTGTTGCCTTTGCATGATTATCGTGTTTTACCCTTGAATTTAGGAAACCCTAATTTCCGTGCCAACCTGCTAAAAATAGCAAGTGTCTGATTTTCCAGCCTTTGCAACTCCGTTTGACTTCGTTTCTGTTGCATTGTGATCAGTTAGTGATTCTGATGTGCTGGGAAGTGGCTGCCATAGTGCATCTGCTAAAAATAGCAAGTTACCAAACAAGTGACCATCTCCGTTTGCATGTCACATCACTGCGAAGCTCTCGAAAAACCCATAAAGAATATGCTGACATGCAAAGAAAACCTTGACATGCAAACCCTAAAAATAGCCTTTGAAGGCTGAACTCTAAAAGTTGTCGTCTCGCTTTGCATGTTACACCATCGCGAAGGTCTCAGAAAACCCAGAAGGAATATGTAGACATGCGTTGAAAAATTCTTTGTTTAAGCCTTGAAATCTGCTCCGGAAGCTGGACTGCTAAAAATAGCAAGTTGTCTGTTTCAGCTCAAATTTTGCACGCGAGTAGCTTGATGTGTTCTGAATGCAGTGTGACTGTCGGAATTTCAAAAATGCTGACGGAATGCCCTGAATTTCACACTTACTAAAAATAGTAAGTAGCCGGAATTTGATGAAAATTTGCTGAGAGCCTGCTAGAAGCATACTGATAGCAATGTTAGTCTCTGTTTTCAATTTATTCACCTCATTTGACCTCAGATGAGCTGGAAAGATGGAAACCCTAATTTCTAGACTTGGCCAAAATTTCACGTTAAGGTTCAACAGCGGGCCCATCCCGAAAAGATAGACTGTAGAAAAGGGAGACAACAACAAAACGACTGAAAGCAAAGCCAAAATTAGGGGGTCCCCATTTGCAATGGGGCGATGTGTGAAAAAGGTCACAACAATTAGGCATCAGGAAAAAAACAATTTGCCGTTCTTTTTGTTTTCCTTTCTAAGCCAGAGTCTTACTCATGGAGCCAATCCACCATTATGTAACGCCCCGCCATGCAACCCTAGGGGAAGTTGCAATTTACTACACAAACGAACTATTTTTTTTTTTTGAAAAGGAACAATTAACATACACGTTCACTAACCATTGCCAACCAATCCCCTAAGGTAACGAGACTGTGTTACTTAAACCAAACGTGAAACATGGATTAAAACCATAACATAAAATTACTTAACAATAAAAGTTCACATACATTCCATTTATAATAATTTACATCCAAGAGTATGAGATACCACTTGATTCCAATATTATAACTTACAACATGATTACAACACTCATTCCCCGAATGAGGTAAATCCAACAAGAATGATTACATATTACAAATTCCACCTCGATAACAAATGAGGGATAATAAAATACAATAAGGAAAGAGAGAACAAGGCATGAGAAGAAACTGAATCCCACGAGCTCTCCAACTGGAAATCACGACCACACGAACAAGAAGAAGTACCAACGGATTAAGATGCATGCCACCCGACCACGTGGAACCCAAAGGCCCCACTCCCTCCGTGCTAAGAGATAGTAACAAGGAATTCTTACACAAGACCATCTACCACTAGGCACAGGCTACACAAAACTGATACGAAATAAATACAAGTACCACATCACATGAACTGAAGGGTCAAACCAACAACTCTAGTACGACTCACACATCACTGATATAGGTTACATTGCTTCCAGACATAGAATAGATCAAGAGTGTCACAAATACCAAGTACAAACTTGTTGACTTAGGAAGAGTGTCATCGCATAGCTCGTTAAGGGATATCCTTTGGGAATCTTCCTAGGCTCCGGCCCCCACACCATGGGTTATCCTGGTGGCCTCTACCGAAATCCCGACACCCATGCTCACTCATGCGGAACCAAATATCTCTCGTGAAGATGAGATAGATGATCTTGCCATTCCAGGCCTTCCCGTCTCATCTCAAGTCTAAAAAATCTTGTTTAATGTTTGATGCAACCTAAGCTTCTAAAAGTTTATTTAGTTATCACTGAATTAATCAACTTACAAAGGGTTATCCTGGCACCACTTTGTGCGCCGGCCCCCATTGCAAGCCACTCTCCTAAGACAACCCACACGGTGAAACCCACAATAGGTAAGAAGATAACACGACCTCTCCAATCCAAAGAGGTAACAAATCAAGAACTCACTCCAACACTGGAGGCAACAAGGTCAAAACCCTCTCCAACACTGGAGGAAAACAAAATACCAAAAACCACTCCATCCAAAGAAGGCACAAATAACATAACCCACTCCCATTCCCAAGGAGACACACACCATCCCCGTTCATGAAAACCAGGTGAAACAATTTGGTGTAACTATGCACATAATCCACAACACATCAAAGGTTGACTCACGTACCACAACCGATACCAATAAATGAACTTCTACCTGGAAGACTTTCAAAACATTCACTCTAATCCCACAACATTGAGGATGAACATTATAACACTACAAGCATTTCAGACAGTTAAATAAACTACTGTTCGGATTTCCTAAATCCAGTCAATCACAGTTTCCATTACTTGCATTTATCCAATCAATTAAATCCATTTCTTTTCACATCATAGAAATATTCAAAGAACAGATCATTTACTCTAAATTTCACAACTATATTCCAAAATCAAGACATTTTAATAAATAACACCATCGAATTAAAATTAAACCAATCAATAGCTCTACGTCTCACAATCATATACAGTAAATAAATCCACTTGATTAACAAAACATTTCAATTAAATAATAAGTCCCTCCTTTCTCTAAGTTTCGCCACTATATTCTATAATTAAAACTTCTTAATAAATAGCACTTAGATCAACAAATCAGTCTTCAATTTCAACTCGACATTAAATAAATCCACTAAGTCTTATCTCTACTTGAACACGAATTCATTCCAACAAATTTACTTAATAGTGCATACTCGATGTATATCCTGATATATATTTAAATATTTAAATCACATTGTCGACATTAAAGAATCTAAACCAATAATTCATATTTCATTTTCCCAATCTCATATCTTATTAAATCCAACCTTTAAAATAAAAGCAAATGATTATTTAAAATCTCCCTTTTTAAAATATATCCTTTGACTATTTAAAATTCAACGTTCCAATTAATTCATTGGAATATAAAATCCACTTTAGCTTCTATTTCGTAACAAAATCATCTTAAGATAATCTATATTTTAAATCTTTCTATTTGATTCCATTTGTCTCAATTATCCGTAATAATCAAAATCAAATTATAAATAAATCGAACTTTTGATAAATAAGGTCATCTGATTGGAATAAATCATTTGTTAACCCTAAGCTCCTCAATTATGTTCCATAATCAAAATTTTAATGATTAAAACCCGTCTGATTAAAATGAATCTTTCATTATCTCTTAGTTTCACAATTAAATTCCATATTCAAACATTTTAATAAATAAGGTCATTTGATTGTAATAAGTCAATCATTAACTCTCCATTTAACAATTATCTTCATAATCGGGATATTTTAATAAATAAACACTTAGTCAAGTCACTTAATCTATATTTCAACATAAGATAAATAATTTAATCAAAATCAAAATCATATTTTAATTAAAAAACATTTGATCATTCGCCAATTACATTTCCTCTATACCAATGCGATAATCATTTCCAATTAATTCCTATTTTTAGATATTCAAATATCATTTAAAAGCACGCCTCCAAAATATTATTTAAAATTCCAAGACTTCCCGATTAAAACCAAATTTGAATAAATTCGATTAAATAAAAGAACTCAATTTATTTCATCTTTGACGATAAAATCAACTCCTTAAATAAATTATACTTAAAAAAAAACATATCTTAAATACAATTTATTCTTTAAATATTTCTATTTAAAAACTTCCAATTTAAAATTCCATTTTTTTTTACTACTTAATGCGAAGACGAGAAAACATTAAATATAATATATATGTACACATTATATATATTATATATTTAAAAATCCATATTAAATATATATTCATTAAATATATATTAATATCCATATACATAATTTAAAATTAATAAATATAATATATAAATATATATTTAAAATTAATATATATATATATATAAATATTATAATAAATATATATTAAAAAATGAAATTACACATAAACTAAAACTTTTTAATAAATTTAATTTATATTAAAAAAAATACAAAGAAAGGCCCGTGGCCTTTGGCTGCCACGCAGCCCCAACAGGGACGCGCCCCTGTGAGGCTGCTCCTCACACAGAGGACGCAACCCCTGTGGTGGCTACCTTGCAGCCTCTCCCCATCCATGGGGAGCGCTGCACAACCAGCGCCCCCATGGATGGGGGGGTGGTTGTGGGCAGCCCCCACCAAACTAAAAAATATATATTTTTATTTTTATTTCACAATTTCGTCCAAAAAACGAAAAAAAACGAAAATCAAAACAAACCCTGTTTTGGTAAAAATCAGAACGAAATTTCACACAGAAATTTTAGAAAACAAACTCCCAGTTGCATAGATTTATATGCAAAAATATAAATGAAACAAACCCATTTCAAACTACCCTTATACAGTTAGATTGAGCTAATTTTCCCTGAGGAGAAGATTAAGAAGGAGAATTTTTCAAGCACAAAATATGATGAATTTTTTTTTTGGTTTTCCCCAAATTAACCAAGAAGTTAAAACTCTTCATTTGAATCCTTCTAAACTCTCTATTGCTAGTTTTAAATCTAATTTCCATGGGTTTTCATTGGTTTCAATCAACATTTCAAAGATTTCTCACACAATCAACAAGATTTTCAAACATGCATTACAAAGATTAAACTATTTTCAAAATGACAAAACAAGAACAAAAAGGAACTTGGTTTTTTCCTCCAAAACTTGAAGCCTTCAAATATGGAGTTTTCCAATTCCTCCATTGAATCCATCCCAAGCAAAAGTCTCCATCTCCTTCACAATCCAAGCAAAACCATAGCCAAGCCAATTTTCCCCCAAATTGAAAGATTACTCTAAAATGAAAATATATTCTTTTCCAAATTTTCCAAATTCAAATTCAAATCCACTTCAAATTAAGTTTCAAATTCACATTAAAATTCAATACAAATTAAATTGCAAATTCAAATTCAAATCCAAATTTAATTCAAATTCCAATTTCAATTTCCAATTCTAATTAAATTCAAATTCAAACTAAATTCAATTTCAAATACAAATATCTTTTACCAAAATAGTCAACTATTTCAGAAAATATCTTTTCTACCCCAAAGTCATTGCATTGAAGATATTTGGAATTTTGAATAACTTAAACAATTTTCAATATTTTGTAAATAGACTTCAACATATTTTAAAACCTTCTTTTCACACAAACTAATTTAACTCTTTTTAACACTTTTAATTCAAGGAATAACTTAATTAATTCACCAATTAATTTTAATTAATCAATAAAATAAACCTAATCCAATATTAGATTATTTTATTAATTAAATTAAATTAATTAATAAAGTAAATAACATTCCTAGCATTACAACCAAATATATTTAAGTCACAGATTAACAACACAAGCCAGTATAACTTGAATTTAATTAAAAACCAAAGTGACCTGGGCAACATGAAACAACCAAACCCGACTACAACCCGACGACACACTGTGACTAGGGTAACGACTTGACACAGAAAACCTAGCTACTATCTCCCAATCAATTTCTGTTGGTCAATGGACACGCTCAAACCTGAAAACCAGGGGGAGTTGATGTCATGTACTTGCCAACCTGCAACAAAGAGCATGTCGAACGTGCATATATACATAATATGATCAAACACACCGTGAAGAGGAAATCTCAGAATTGTAGGGCACTCGCAAGCGAGTGATACAATCCCATCCCCTTCACCAATACAGTATCACTAACTGACGCATCTAACATCAAAGATATGATCAATAGCATAAAACATCATTTAATCAAATATCTTCTAAGTTACTCCAAAACATGTCGTAAAGATGGCATCAAAATAAAATCACATCAAAATATAGCTTCACATCGTTTAATTATTGCAATCAGAAGTAACCAAGTTCCAAATTCACATCATAACATAACAAAGCATTACAAGGAGAACACTGTCGAACAAAGAGCCAAAATAGAGGGGTGTTACACATTACATCAGGGCCTCATAAGAGCCATATGCAAATTCGTGCTTTCTAGGACCCCTCAGAAAAATCTTGTTCTCAAGATGATTGAAGACCCAAAACTCCAAAGCTTGGTGAAAATTGAACTTCTTGAAGACCGTCCGCACCCCATGCCTAAAAAAATCAGCAAGAAATCCCAAAGCCCTGATACTGCTATGTGTAAGGATTTGCTTATGGCCACGCCTAAGAAAATAAAGGATATTTCGATGGAGATGGGGACTAAAAAGAGGAGGAAATTGATTTTGTGTGAACTTGGGGAAGAGGTGGACACAATTACTATTCTTGATGATAATGAGATGGAAGGCTTAAACCTTGGAGGAAGGAGGTCAAAAAGACTGGCTATGGCGGTGTCGAAGGGACAGGTAAGTGAGAAAAATTCATAGAGCCCTGAGGAGAAAAGTAATCAAAGTCCGCCTGAGAGTGTTGAAAAGAAAGATGAAGAGGAGAACGACTCCTCAACTGAAGAGATTCCTGATAGTCTGGGTGGAGACTTGGCAGAGGAGGAGGAATCGGATGCGGAAAGTGAGGATGGTAATGGTGATGAAGAAAAGGAGGAGTCGTAGCATGAGATGGCTTGGGAGGAGGAAGGAAATGTTATGGAAAATAAAAAGAGGGACGAAAATACCAGCAAAGAGGAAGACAAGGCTGAGGATGACGGGAATGTGAGGATTAAAAGATTGGAGGAGAGGATGCAAATCCTGGAAAAAAGGATACATGAGAAGGTGGAGGACAACAAACTTCAAGCCCTTGAAAATATGAAGAGTATAATCGAGGAAAGATTGCAAGTTCTGGAGAAAGGTATGCAAGAATAAGGAAATAAAAACAGATTCCAAACCCTGGAAGAAGCAGTAAAGAATGTGTGTTTGGTGGTTGATGCTATCATGAAGAAGGCTGTTATGGCTACTATTTCTGGTATGGGCAAAATCAAAAAGCAGCAAAAGAAAAAAGCAATGGGTGATGGCGAGGATTTGGCAGGCAAGATGGAGCTGAAGGCAACAGTGAACGACATTGTTGAAGATCTGATGAATGCATGGAGGTTGATTGAGGAAGCATAGCTTGGTTGCTTTGCTGTATTGTTTTTCTTTTTGTTTATGATGATCATTTCTACTGTGTTATCTAGGACTGTTATTACTTGTTATGACCGTTGGTGCCGGAACTTAAATATCTGTAATGTTGTTCATATTTTAAGTAGGGACTCTATGATAGATGTTAATGAGTATTTTAGATGGATAGGGAAGGATGCTACTGATGCTAGGTTAAGGTTTTTTGATTCCTATGATAGAACTGCTATGTTTGATCGTATGGGAATTGGTTAAGCATTTTGTTTGTGGGAAGGGGGAAGTTTGGTGGGCTTCCTATTTTTGTTGTTTCTTACCACCTGCTGTTCTTATCATGATGTACTAATTGATACCATATCGGATTTTGTGGAGTAATAGACTTCCTCATTTGCATTATGGAAAGATATTTATACATGAGCATGATTGCAACCGTGTGCTCTATCTGGCACTCACGGGTTTAACAAATCACTAACCAAATAACAAATAGAATCCTAAATATGCTACCCAACAATAACAAATCTAAAACACACAATAACAAGAATAAACAAACTATCTATGTGGGATAATGATGGAATATCCAACAAATTGTTCGGGTTAGGGCCCTTTTCCCTGCTTAACCAATCAAAAACATGAGTACTCAGCAAAAAATTCATGTAGACTTGGTAAAAATTTGGCACCTAGGACTTAGCATGTTTACTTTGGAAAAATTTGGGAGTAGAAAAAAATGGCTAGTAGTTGGCGACTTGGCAAGTTTGCAATCCATGGTTTAACCTATCCAATCCCTTAGGTGTATTTGCATTATTCAGCTTCTGCTTTTAGTTAGATAGTGCAAGTGTGTAGTCATAGGATTTAATCTCAATCAAAAAGAACACAATCATTTGCCTTGAGTTGAAGAGTGACCTTTTGTCTTAGGCGGATCCAACAAGACACTTTCAAATTTTATTCAGCATGAGCATGAACCACCCCAGAAAATAATTGTAAAGATTGTAAATAACAAGTATATATTCTACAAATGAGGTTACCGGTTCTAATTCAAAAAGCATTTTTACTACACATCTATTTTGTTGCACTGGTAGGTGTGATCTAAAACACTAACACATACTGCAAATTTTAAAACAAAAGAGCTACGAGATCAATCAAATCTACCATCCTTCAACTAGTTACTAGCAACTGTACTTTCAAATATATTGCAATGTCAGAAACTAGTCGATATGCGACACTGGTTGATAAATCTAAGGGTAAACAAAGAAAATTGGTATTCTGAAGTAATCTTCACTCTTGTTATTACAAGTGGAAGGATGAAGGCCTACATTTGTAGGAACCTACCATTGTTAAATTATGCAATGTAAGATACTTTTGGTTACTTTATTTTCAAGGTAGGTCTTTAGATTAATGTCTACCTTTTCAAATTTAATATCTAGAAGCATGAAAAATAATTCTGCTATGCTGCCCGGAATTATACTTCTGGAAATGATATTTCAGATTTGACTGAAATAAGAGTTCGAATCTCCATTGAGAAGTTTTGTTCCTTAATATTTCTCATGGTATAGCATATAGACACAAATTTCATAATTTTTTTTAACTTCAATAACAAATGAATTCATTACAAAATTTGCAAGAATCCAAGGTCAACTTTACAGACCAATTCCAAATTTTTTTTGCTTAGATGCCTCTAATGCTGCTATTTGGGATCTTCAAAAGTTCAACTGTAAACATTGTTGTGTGAATAGACATTGTAAGATGATAACTTTATCAATTTGCAACAGGTATGCAGAGTAATGTAATGTTAGATATTTAATATAAATGCTACTTTAACCATCATTTGAAGCATTCTCCCTTGTCTTTAGTGTATTCCCATATAGGCTCATGCATGAGTGTTCATTTCTTTAAACTTTAAAGTCATGGATCCAGCCCTCCTAGTAAAATGGAAAGGTTATAAAGGTTCAACGACAAAACTCCCTTTGCCATGCATAATACTATAGCCAATATTGACATTTTCAAGGGTTGCAGAAGTGTTCCAGGTTGCACCATTTTTGAATAACCAGATGATGTGTATGTCTTTCGTGGTGAAATGAGAGCCCCATATAACAATATAAGTGCATGTTAGCACGTTTAGGTAGTGACATTTCAGTGGTATTTTTTTCATTACTGTCCATGTTTGCAATGACTTGTTCATAATTTAGTACTCCTACATATTTGTGTATAAGTATTAGCTGAGATTGTTATGTTATAGCTACTCTTCTCTTTTGTGATTTCTATAATTTTTTCTTGCAATTTCCATATGTTACAAGGGAAACTTTCATTTCTTAAGTAATGTCTTATTGCTCATTCCATCTTAACTGTGAAATACAGTCCTGAAGCAGCTGCTGCAATCCTGTATAAATCAGCTAAACAGGCTCCAAAAGTAAGTAGCTTCAACAATCTATTGAATCATTCTTATAATGAGATGAGGGTAAACTAATAGTTCTCTTTCTGATATTACATGCATCAATATACAGGCAGCCAGGAGGTTGAAGATTACAGCTGAAGAACTCTACGAATTTGGAATAGCCGATGAAGTTATTCCTGTAAGCTGTTCCTTGCATAATGTGTGGATCAGAATATTTTTTTCGCTTTATTTATCTGAGTTTCTCTTTCAAATTGCCCTTTATATCATTTATTTTATCAGTTGAAGGCATCTCTATTCTTTAAAGAATAACTAGACAATAGCGTTTCTTCGAAAGGCATTATTCATCACTAATTATCCAAAGTTCCTTCTCTTGAATTATGAGTATAAACACCTTTTCACTGTTGAAATTGACATATTGCTGCTGTTAAATTGGAAAAACCAATCAGCTCTTAAATCGATTTTGTTGATTATGATTTAAAGTAAATTTTTTCCACTTGTTTCTTGAAATCAAATATGGTGGACTCCAGGTGGGAACTTTATTCTATGTGAGAACACGTTTTGGCTTGCCCTCAGTTATTTTGTGGCCAGTAAATATATACCTGTTGCATTATTTTGGCTGTTATGGCTTTCACTGAAGGTCTCGAGATGGATTCTATTTATTGTCTTTAGAAGTTAGCTTTGTATATGGTAAAGGTCATTTCCAATATAATTATCAAAAAAGATCGTAAAATTATGATTCATATAAGTCCTCAATGTGACATGTCTCTAGGATTGTAGACAAATGTGTTTCTATTGACACTAGTAGATAGCAACTTTTCTGCACATTTTCTTGCCTTCTATATTGAAAGGCATTTTTTTATTTGGGATCATAAATTACACTGCAACGATGTAATTTAGAGAGTGATAGTGCTGAAATATTAAAGATAATGAAGGAGGACAAATTGTTTTCTTGAGATTCTAGATAGGCAGGGGTAGCGAGTGGATAAGAGTGCATGGAAGGATATGCCTACTTAAAGAGTATTCATGAGAACTCTTAGGCAATAATGTGATATTGTTGTTAAATAGCAAAATGGCTGGCACTTTTCATTGTAAATTGAAATTCTGATTCATGCGTGGAAGAGGAGATGGCCATATATATCTAATAATCTAGCTCAGTATGCCCCATTTAGCATTAGTTGGCACCTTGCAACTCTACAGGTTTTAGTGTTTTTTTCTTGTTGCTATAAACATAATGCCTAATGACTTCACTTCGGCACATATATTTTGCCAAGTGGATCCAAATTTCAGCTCATATTACTGTTTTGTCCATCTACATTGTCATTAGCCTTTAAACAATGTCTTATTAATGTTAATTTTATGATCAGATGTAATGCACAGAAAATTAATTTAAAAATTCAATACAAGAACACAGCAGATACCCTGGGAAAACCCTCCTCTTGAGGGGAAAAACCCAGCAACAAATATCTCTCTATTATATATCAATAATGGCAACAAGTCTCTTTACAACGAGGCCAATCTCAAGGCTGATATGCAGCACCTTCACAAGATGCAATGATAACAAGTAATCAGCACTTCCTTGTAACTCAGATCTGCCCTTAAGAAATTCGCTATCTCTTGATAATTCACAATCTGCACTTGATTGATCTGCCCTTGAAGAATTCGCACTTGGAAGAGAAGAAATGCTTGAACTTGATTGATGCCCAAATGGAGTGGAATGATCTTGTATTTATACAACTTGAAGGAGAGAGGTCGCACCTTTTCATGCAAGGTCGGCCATCATAAAAATATAATTTCAATTTAATAAATACAATTTACAAGGAAGGTCGGCCAAGAAGATAATTACAAAGTTGCCATATGAAGCGCCTCTTTACATTGAATATAAATAAAGAAGTATGAAGCCCGAAGCTGCAATTACATCAACAATTAATGTTAAGTCTGATGGTATCTTTGAAAACCCTGATTTTAACTGTATCTGGAATTTTTGATGCTTTTTCTGTAATCAATTTAGTGTTAAATGCTAATTTGTTATGATCTCAGGTTGTTTTGACCTTATTGGCTCTAATGGTGCAATTATTATTTATTTGCTTTCAAATTCTTATAAAGCAGTGTTTCTACGATTGAAACTGGATATATCATATTTAGAGATTGGCTTATTCCCCAATTATTTTGTTTATATATGCAGGAACCCCTTGGGGGTGCACATACTGATCCATTGGAAACCTCCGAACGAATAAAAGCTGCTGTTTTGAGGCACTTGAGGGTAAGTGGTTGCTTCCTTCAGAAAATGAATCATTTCTTATTGTAATAAATATTTATCTTTGTGGTTATATCATCAGGAACTGAAGAAAATGGGTCCTGAAATGCTCAAACAAGATCGTAAGGCCAAGTTTATTGGTATTGGTAATTGCCGAGACACAGAACCTGATGTGGTCAGCATTCGTAACACGAAGGAGGGTCCGCCTATTTCAGAATCCACAAATAATGCAGATTCTTCACAACTTAAATCCGAGTCAAGTGATAATGGTGCAGCAGCTGATTTTTCAAAATTGGAGGAGATGGAATTTGAAAGAGAACAGTACTCAAAGCTACTCAAGGCAAATAAACCAAAGGGGATTTGGCAAAAGCTAGTAAAACAGATCTCTAAAAAATGAGGACATTTTTAATGCATTGACTCTTCTCATTTTGACATAGGTGTAGTTGTTAGATGACATCTTGCTTTCTACCATGGGTTTGTCTTCTGCACCAATTCAGAGTTGTGTATTTTTTTGGCCAAGGGCTTCTGAACAACATATTCTTGTTAGTATGAGAATAAAAAATTCAATTAGTTTGACACCATGACATTGCTGTAATTTGATATGCAATTAGCTTGGATTATGACCTATTATTGCTGTATAGCAATGGTTTGAACTGGACATTCGTTTGGGGAAAAGCTTGAGCACATTTGTATCTGTGGATTTAATATCCCTCTCTTTCTTGGGTAGTAAAAAGGTAATCTAGTCATTTTAAAAATGAATTTCATTGACATGGATTATCTTCCATACTGTATTTGATTGATTGATTGCCCACTTATTCGACAGTTCATTTGCAAAGTATAAACTTAGATGGCATATTTTCAATGAGAGTTTAAGTGATCTACTTGATTAACTTGTTATGTTTAAATGAGGCAATACTTGTAATGCAATATTCATGCTTCTAATGTATTATTACATGGGAGTCGAGCTGTAAGCTGTTGTATAGGCTTGATTGCCTTATAAGCAGTGTTCCACGGGGACGCGTCCCCCCCAAAAAAACCCGCGTTTCCTAGAGGGGGACGTCTCGGAGACTTGGGGACTTGGGGGGGACATCCCCCTACCAGCCCACCACCAGCGCCACCATCCCACCACTACTGTCGCTGTCTCCAAGACGCCACTAGGACTTCGAGGATGCTGGGGTGTCCTCAAGACATCTAGGGGACTCCTAGTTGTCTCCAAGATCTATAATTCTTATACTTATACATCTTTTTATAACTATTTTTTCAAGTACTATATGTATTTCAGCACCCTACCGGCCCCCCACCGCCGTCCCCCCGCCACCCCCAAACTTAGACCCTGCGTCCCCGTGTCCCCGAAATGCGTCCCCCCCATCCCCGCGTCCCCGTCCCTGAAACCCCGTGGAACACTGCTTATAAGACATGCCTTATTCATTTCAAGCCTGCAGTTGCAATGTCAACATCTTTTGCAAGGTAGTGTTATTTGTGTGTTTAGCGAGGAAGCAGCTAATGGTACCATGATTGGAGATGAGCTCAAGCAGTTTGTGGATAGGCTGCTGATGTTCACATTCAACTTGTTGGGTAAACACTAGCTTTTATGAGTTCAGGAAGACATCCATTATTAACTATTTTGTTAACTATTGTTACCTATTCTACAATAGTCAAATCCATATGCATGTAGGGTAGTGGAATTATTTATAGGGTGGATGTAATGAAAGGAGGTAGACTGTTGGAAGTTGAAGATGTTGAAGGAATCTGTAAGATTTTAAACCTGTAAATATATAGGCTTCTTTAAAATAAATAAGCATTCAGAAATAAAAATCATATTCGTTGACACTAGAGCATAACAATCAGGTTCTTTCCACATGACTTTTTATTGTTTGTTTCCGAATTTTATTTTTTTCCATAGAGATTTGAATCTAGGTAATGGCTCTACCCTCTTAACGTCTAATATACTCATCACGTGTTTGGAATCCCAGGTCTCTTGCCTTTCAGATTTCTGATTTTAGATTTTAGATCATATTTCTAATTCTACATTTGATTGCCGCACATTGGGTTTTCCATTGTCTTTCTTTATTATAGGTATTACCTCTGATCTATAGCCAGACGCTTATTGTGTTTCAGCATCAAATTGTCAATTCTAGTTCTAACTTAAAGTTTCTCAATTGGTGCTCGTTGAAACAAACTTATCAACGCATTTTAGTATCAGATTTGGCCACGAATTTGGTCTGCTAATTCCTCCTCAGGGCTGTACAAATTGCATGAATTTATGGGAGTAGTTTATTGACAATGCTAAGGTGAACTGCATTGTAAAACGCTTATTGTGTTTCAGCATCCAATTGTCAATTCTAGTTCTAACTTAAAGTTTCTCAATTGGTGCTCGTCGAAACAAACTTATCAACGCATTTTAGTATCAGATTTGGTCACGAATTTGGTCTGCTAATTCCTCCTCAGGGCTGCACAACTTGCATGTATTTATGGGAGTAGTTTATTGACAATGCTAAGGTGAACTGCATTGTAAAACCCTTACAGGAAAAACCTAGCACTAAAAACACACTCAGTGTATTAATTTGAATGAAATGGTTACAGTAGAATCAAAGCATCTGTGCTTTAAAGGAGGTATTCAATCTCTCAATCTGGAGTCAATTTTGCCAGCATAATCCTACAATAAAATTACCATATAATTTCCATCCCAAGCCCTCAATTTATGGACACGGGAGATCTTGGAAACCATAGATATTTTTCCAAAAGCATGAGCATAAAACAATGAACCAACACACTCAAAATGGTCCAACTTGGACCCATGTATCCACACCAAGAGTAACTTCCGCCAGGATAGTAAATAAGTCCTCCATGAAGACTTTCGCCCCTTGAGATCAAGTGGGTCAAGTGTAATTCCCAAGTGCTCTATGTAGATGCAATAATTATTCTTAACACCTATTGTAGATTACTAACTTTAGTTGGCCAAAGTTACCTATCCTAGTCCATTGGTAACCCCCCTTTTAAATGACTGCAAGTATCATGAGACACATGCCAAGTAGCATAGTGTGCCAACCATGTGGCGCTCCATTCCATGAGGGCCCAGCGTTTACACTCATTACGTATTTAAATAATTACAATATTCTAAGGATTGCAAGTTGTAGAACAGTTGGTCCTAATAGTCTCCATTCATTGCAAAAGACCATACGAAGGCTCCAACAAAGTGAACTAATTGGTAAGGTTTGAAATGCTTATAGCAATACTACATCATTTGTAGTTCTCCATTCATTGCAAAAGACCATATGAAGGCTCCAACAAAGTGAACTAATTGGTAAGGTTTGAAATGCTTATAGTAATCCTACATCATTTGTAGTTCTCCATGGTCATTGGTTGCAGTAATGAATATATAATTTGTAACACTCAGTGAAGAATCCACCTTTATCATAACTCTCATGTTCATCATGTTACAAACAAGCGGTATTATAAATCAATGTGCTTTGTTCACATGTGAAAAGTTTCTTTGCCAAGCTAATGGCACTTTAAATATCACAATGAATTTGCATTGTGTTTGAACCACTTCAATATTTGATCAGAATCTTTGAAGTCAAAATGCATTATTACAAGCATGAATAGCTGCCGTATAATCTATCTTTGCAGTTGAAAGACTAGCCACAACTTGTTTTCTTTTGCTCATATAACTCATTACACCACCAAATAAATTAAAGCCAACCAATGGTGGACCTCTTGTTATCCACAATTTGAATCAATGAATATTTGTATATCCATTGTCTTACTCAAATTAGGTCTTCCTTGATAGCAAATGACTACTTTGAAGTGCCTCAAAGGTGTTTGAAGACCCTTTTAATTGCCATCAAATCTCCTTGCTCAAATTCAACATATACATACTAAGGACTCCTATTGCTTGGGTGATATCTAGTCTAGTGCCAAATAGCATACATCAAGGTACTAAGTACACTCACATTAATGCACATATCTCGTGTCCTCAATTTCATTAAGCATCAAAGAACAATTGTGAAATGAAATCTTTTATTTTAATGATTGAAAAAACTCATTGTCTTACAATCTTGCATATTGTATCTATACAAAATAGAACCAACATAGTTTCTTGTTAGCTTTATCCATCCTAATCTCCATCTCTACGATAAACTTAGTGTGGTGTTTCAATTTGTACCTCTGGAGTGCGTATTGGAAACAGATAGCTATGCACAACTAAACTGCTCTTCAAATTAGGAGGGGAAGCTCCCTCTTTTGCTGATTATGTGTAAAAAGAAATGTAAACTATATTCTTATCTTTTTATCTCAGCTGAGAGCACAAGGTTTATAAAACTCTTTGTGTTGCAGCTGAGGTATTCTCTGGTTTCATAATCTCAACTACAACTAGGCCTAAATTTATAACGCTTTTATTTCAAGTAAATTCAGAGCAAGAGGATTTATAAGTAACAGGCAATGATTTGGGTAACTTTGATAAACTGGTTCTCATAACACATCTGAAGGCCCATTGCTCTTTTAGATGTACGTTGAAATAGAGTTTATGAAAGTAAAACATCAAACAATAAATTGGATCTTAGGATTCCCTCGAAGGCTCATTGCTCTTTCTAGGTGTACATTGAAATAAAGGTTATAAAAACGGAACATCAAACGATAAACTAGATCTTAGGATTCCCTTGAAGGCTCATTGCTATTTTCGAGGTGTAGGTTGAAATAAAGATTATAAGAAACAACATCAAACGATGAACTTAATCTCCAAATTCCCTCGAAGGCTCATTGCTCTTTCGAGATGTAGATTGAAATAAAGATTATAGAAACAACAAATATTGAAAGATCTTGAGAACTTGGATCAAAGACTCATTGTACTTTTGATTTTATTTTTTCAAACTCAAACAATGGTTACATGTTGGGACAACAAATTGTATGAAGAAGACAACATACAATCAACGATCAACCAATTTACACTGGAATAGAGATTGAACGCAAGTACATGAACAACAAGAAAGCAAGCAAAAATAGCTTAGCGTTTTGTTATCACAAGTATGGTTCAAGAATATATACTAAATAACAAAGTTGAAGGCACAAAGGCTCAACATTTTGTTATAAGTACGGTTAAAAAATAATGAGCAAAGGTTGTTCTTATTTATAGACACTCAAAGGAGTAGGGAACCCTAAAATCTCCTTGAGTTAACATTCAGTTCTTGCCAATCAACAAGATTTATTCCTATGTCTAAATAAATGCAACTAACAGTTAACTGGAAATACTACTTTAGTTAACTGATTCTAAAACTAAAACTAATTCCAACTGTACAAAGGTGTCTCCAAAAATATACATGCATGAAAGGTGGGATAGTGAGTTAACTTGGAAAAGGCGTAAAGATTAATTGTTGTGTTTAATGCTATCTTTGGAAAAGGTGGGACGTCCTAACTGGTAATTCACACTTCAACAATTTGAGTAACCAACTCCTCTAACCAGTTGTTAATTGTCTCTACATCTGGCTAACTAATACTCTTCAACACGATGCACTGCCTTTGCAACATCACCTTGCCATCCATGATCTTTGCTGAAACTCTCTTCCCTTTTCAGCTGCTTCATCAAACTTTGCTGACATGGTTGCAACTTGAGTCAACTTGCAGTCAACAGGGTCACTGCTGAAACTACTACGGATGAGGTTTTGGAATTCCGTCTGCACTTCACCAAGCTCAATGTACTCACCATCCTCACGTTGATATTGGCAAGGGACTTGCGATATGAAAGTACTCACGAACTTGATAGCACTTGCCACCTTTTGTCTACTCTTAGTCAACTTTGTAGAGATTACCTCGTAGTTTTTTTACCTTGAAAATTTGTTGTTCTCTCCAAGTAAAAAGTTTCTGTATATGCTCTTCTGCAGTGACTGAATCGTAGGCCATCCTCAAATGAGAAAGGAAGTGTGGAATGTAATGTGGTAGTAATCGGTGGCAGCTCTATAATTGGAATGACTATCTTCCATATCTTCTTGCTATCCATTGAATGGTGATGCCATCTATGCCTTCCAAGGCATCCAAACTGACTACTGGATGTGCTTGATGTAAATTGATGTTAGCTGTCTTCAGGAAATCATGTGTTAAGACTGATTTGGTTTTGAATTCAACTTAAGAGAACTGCATACTGAAAATCTACAAGAATGCCTGGGCACACGAGACTATTTGAATAACTTTTTATAGAGGCTAAAAATAGCTTTGTCAAGGGGTAGTTTTTTCAAAAAAAATTGAGACGTGGGTTTTGTTGAGAATATCTTTTTGAACGAACCCAAAACGTTAGAATTTTGAAAAGATGACTTTTTCATGAACATGCAACAACCCCTCAAAAGTAGAAGTTGTAGAAGCTATTTTTTCTCAAAAAAATTCTAGCACATGGGTTTTGTGTCCAATTTTGTGTTGAACAAACCTAGAAGGTTAGATCTATGAAAAGATTGAGTTTGCTCGAACATGTGAGAAAACTTAAAATAGAAGTAGAAGTTGGGAAAAATTTCCAATCTTCGAGAAGATTGAAAAAGAAAACCTAGAATGCTAGAAGCTGAAGGTTATGAACTGCTGTCTTTGAACACTAATGTCATGGAGATATAAACTCTAGAAAGACGTCCTTCTGTGCAACCTGATCTCAAAAATACGAAGAACGTTTAAAATCTCTTCCATTTCATCCTTCAAATGTCGCAAAGAAGAAAGCTTCTATGTTTGGCCTTTGAAGTCAACTTGCAAGAATAATGAAAAAGGATGCCCAAATGCTTGATAAACAATATTTGGAGGTGAAAGCATCGATTAACTCATCATTACCTTGATTTAGGAGTCAACTAGCATGATTAGTTGTTAATTGAAACAATTCTCCAAATTTTAGGACGCCTAGAGGAAGAGAAAGTCTTCAAAATCTGTAACTGGGAGTTGACTTTGGACACCACCATGCTAGTGTTAGGATATTTTTGAAGATTTTCAAAATTTCTTTGATAAACTGCCACTATTTGACCCTTGATTTTAGATGCCAGATTGATCCTGAGGTTTGGCATACAGATTCACTACGGAGTTGGATCAACTCTGAAGAGATGTTACTGGAGGCTGCAAACCCTAAAAATGACTTCTGGTGGATTGAATTCTTGGGTGCCTTTTTTGACAATATTAAACCAATTTTCATATGGTTTTTGATCTCTACAATTTTTACCTCTCGTGCTTTGATTTGCAACTATCGGTGATTGATGATCCCTATGAACTAGATGTTGAATCCATCACAATGCTAGAAGAATCCCAAAAAGGATGACTGGTTGTGCAAATCTTGAAATTTGATTTTAAGGGCTCAAAAGTTTGGGTGCCCCTGGCTAACAAGGGCACTTTTGTTTTTTTGAGCTATAATTTCTACTTTGCAGTTGTTGACGAAATACTCTAGTTTGGTCTTCGTTGTCGGATGTTTGATTGCTTTGGTGAATCTGTTGACGGTTTCATCACGAAGACTGATCAACTCTAACAAGGTCTTCACAAAATTCATGAAGCTTGAATGAAACATCTGATGCTCCAAATTCTTGGGTGCCTTTGCTAGGAGGGCGCTTTTTCCTCTATACTTAAGACTATTTTTCACGTTTTTCAACTTGCCTTGACTTTCAATTTTTTTTACTTAATCTTTGTTTACGAGCATTTGACAGGTCTTGTGAGTTGGCAACTAGATTCATCACGAAGTTGGAAGGATGCTAAGAAGATGTCTTGGAGAAGACAACTGCTAAAAACCACATCTGGTTGACCAAAACTCTGGGCGCCCCTGGCCAACAAGGGTGCTTTTGCTCTTTTGTTCATCAATTTATCCTCCATTTCACGTGTGCGTTTGATCAACTGTTACTTGTGTTTGATAGGTCTCGTGGACTAGTGAACAAATTTGTCGCAAAGTTGGGCTGAATCCGAGAAGATCATCTGGAGATGGCTAATCCAAAAACTAACTTCTGATTGCTTTCTTCTTTGGTGCCCCTGGGCTATAGGGGCGCTTTTCCCTTGACAGACTACCATTTTTTTTTGACTCTCGACTTTCAACATCTTTTGCCTCTGCCTTTGTTTTCCAGTGTTTGATGAATCTGTTGAACTTGCTTGACGATCTGTTGAAAAGCTAGTAGAATTTTGAAGAAGACCCCCAACATTGCAAAGCTTAACAATTGTATTTGACCTCTTGACTTCGCGGGCGCCCCTGGCTAGCAGGGACACTTTTGGCTCTAGAGTTTTTCTGATGATTATACTCTCTTTGCACTTCACGTTCATTGTGTTGCTTGACTAGGTTGATTGTGTTGTCGATGACGCGACTGTGTTTATTGTTGTGATTGCTTTCATCACTTCACGTGTATAGGCATTGAAAATTGACCAAGGTGTTGACTACAATGGCATCTCCCTTGTGACAAGGCATCCTTTTTCCAGACTTAGTTTATTTTTTGCATTTTCAACTTTTGAAATTCCCCTTTGTCATTGAGCATCTTTCACCATAGACTCATTTGCACAACGTCTGAAGCTTAAATCTTGATACCTGGTATTGGCCATCTGCCATTGATGACCTTAGAGGTCCTATCTTTTCTCCTGAAAAAAGTGAAATAGACCCATCAGAGCAAAACTAACTTTTTGATGATTTTGACTTGACCAGTGTGATCATGACAAAGAATTAACCTATCAAAATCATTTTGATTCATTTCTAAAAAGATCCTATTTTTAGGGTTTTTCTAAAAATAGGGGCCTGAAACCCTAATTTCAAAATTTTGCGAGTATCTTCTCAAACATAAAACCCAAAAAAATCTTATGCTTCATTTGTCATTCAAAAATTTCTAAAAATAGCAAATTGTCATTCTTAGACATTTTGACCTAAATTTGACTTTTGACGATAATTTTACAAGTTTTTGACCATTTTTTTTATCAAAATGCATTATTGAAGAATTTATTTATTTATTTTGGGTACAAAATTAGGCTCCGTATGCAGACCATGTCAAATACTTATGACATAGGAGAATTGAGATCTCTGGAAACTTAAGCATAGACCAATGTCTTATCAATTGGGCATTGGAGTCAGGACTATTTCAAAACACCTATTGGTTGGAGTTTTCCCTAAAATCACCTAAAAAAAAGACTACCTAATCACCTAAAACATGACAAAACTTTACGGAATGGGGAAAAACATTACAACATAACGAAAAAAAAAGAAAATTATTTACAAATATTTACTCCACCCCTGAAGGAATGAAGTGCTTTGAATATTGTCCGCTACATGGCAGTGGGAAGAGCCTTCCATCGATGTTGCTTCTGCTTGAAAGGATTTACTTCTCTTCTGATGGGTATTGCAGGAGACAATCCCCTAGGGATGAAGATTCTCAGGTTTTCATATATCCAAGCAAAGGTACTTTGACCAAAGTCAGAATATGATGCAAATGGGAAAGCTGATACCCTTGAGGCATTAATTTTGTTGTCGTCTATCCTTGGGATGTTGAATTCTTCAAACCAGTTGATTGAGTTCCAAACTTGATTTCTATAATGCCATAGGTGATCTTTTTTGACCTGAAAATATCCTTTGACCGTCTCATTGATCAACTCTACATCACCTTTAACACATAGGAGTTTGATTCCCATGTCTTCAAAATTTTTGAGGCCTAACAAAAGCGCCTCTTTCTCAGCTTCAGTGATTGCCAATTGCAAGCAATGTGCAATTGGGTACGACTGTCCTTTAGGGGAGATGATCATTTCCCCTGCTTTTGAACCTTTAGTTGAACAACCCCCATCAAATTGCATTGTCCATAACTTTGTATTCTCTGTCAATCTCTTTTAAGAACAATCAATGTTCTGGTCTTCATTTTCTATCTCTGACAGAGACATAATTACTAGGGCCCGTTTCAAGCTTTTCTTCTGTTGGAACAAATGACTCAAGCAATTTAGGCTGAATCGTAGTCAGCTTCTTTACAACCTTGAGAATCCAATCTAGTTGTTCTAGATGGTTCTGGAGATATTCTAGTTGAGAGATTTGTACCTTGTTCTTCATGATGGAAGCTATAATATCAAAATTTGTTGAAGATGGATCTTGAGCAATTGGCATAGTGTTCACATGTGAAGGTTTGGGATTAGAAGTGGAAGGAAATTTTTTACCCTTTTTGTTTGATTTCCATCTTTCTTCTTCTTTCTATGCCTTGAAGTGCTAAGCACGTGTAAACATAGGCGTTGAAATTTTTTCATGATTCACCGCAAGAACGTACTGATGATATTCTTCTTCTTGTTCTTGATTGACAGGTTCTCTATCAAAGTATCCTACAATAGAGTCACCATTGAAGTTGTCCGTTCATGGTAAGACAACGTTCAAACTTGGTGTTGGTACAAAACTAGAATTGGGAGTAGCTTCAGTATATCCCATGATTTGGTTCATTCTCAAATTCTCAGGACATGTGGATTCGGTATGTGCATCAATTTCATGGAAACAACAAAATACTACATTGTATGCAACTTCAACTATTTGTCTTGGTGGAGGTGTTGACAACCATGGTTGAAAATGATCTCTTTAGCTGGTACAATTGTTGAGGTTGATATTGTGGTGAAGGTAGTGCAAGCATTTCATTGGATACCTTTTGTAGCAGTGGATCTGCAGAACTCCGAACTAGAGGTCTGATTGAGTCCATCATCTTGCCGGAGGTGATCATATTATCCTCCAACTTGATGGCATGTTCTTGCACATTTGTCAATTCTATTTCTTTCATCATCTTTAGGAAGAAGGCTATCTCTGATGGAAGAGAATTTATGGAACAACTCATCAGAATCTTCAGTGATGGATTAAGTGGAGAAGAAAGTCATGTAACAAGACGATTAAATCTTTCCACAAATTCCCTCGTGCTCGTTGTGCTCCATCTTTAAATTTGTAGGTTGGGCAAGCAATAGATGTCTGTCTTTAGTGGGCTTGAATCTTTCCAAAAATTTCTCATTGATAGTTGCCCAGCTTGTGATAATGCTTGGCTTTAGGTGATTGAACCAAGTAGCAACATTTCCCACAAGAGTCTCCACAAAGAGACACACTGTGATGACCTCATGTGCCACATGCAAGACAATGCAAGCCGTTGTGAACATAGAAAAATGTTCATCTAGGTGTTGACTTCCATTGTCGTGAAATTGGGGAAAGTGCTTCCTTGACCCTTTAGGTAACTCATGATTTACCCAAAAATTCCAAAGGTCCAATGTTATTACCCCAAGGTATTGAAGGTGGACATCTTTGATTTCTGTCATCATTGTTAGCATTATTGTTGTTATCATCCATTGCTTTTGTATGGATCATGCAATAGGATTCTAGATGGTCATTTTCGTATCATAAAGCATTAGATTTTCTTGAAGTTTTATGCCTTGTTCCCCACGGTGGGTGCCATAAAACTATTGGCATTTCAATTCACACCTTTGGAGTGTGTATTGGAAACAAAAAACTATGCACAGATAAATTACTCTTCAAATTAGGAGGGGAAGCTCCCTCTTTTGCTGATTATGTGTAAAAAGAAATGTAAACTAAATTCCTATATTTTTATCTTAGTTTTGAGAGCATAAGGTTTATAATTTTTTTTGCATTGCAGCTGAGGTTTTCTCTGGTTTCGTAATCTCAACTACAACTAGGCCTAAATTTATAATGCTTCTATCTCCTCAAGTAAATTCAGAGCAAGAGGATTTAGAAGTAACGTGGAATGATTTGGGTAACTTTGACAAACTAGTTCTCATAATGCATCTGAAGTCTCACTACTCTTTTAGAGGTACGTTAAAATAGAGTTTATGAAAGTAAAACATCAAACCATAAACTAGATCTCAGGATTCCCTCGAAGGCTCATTGCTCTTTCAAGGTGTGGGCTGGAATAAAGGTTATAAAACAAAACATCAAACGATAAACTAGATCTCAAGATTCTCTTGAAGGCTCATTGCTCTTTTTGAGGTGTAGACTAAAATAAAGATTATATGAAACAACATCAAATGATAAACTTAATCTCCAAATTCCCTCGAAGGCTCATTTCTCTTTCAAGGTGTAGATAAAAATAAAGATTATAGAAACAACAAATATTTAAAGATTTTGAGAACTTGGATCAAAGACTCATTGTACTTTTTATTTTATTTTCTCAAACCCAAACAATGGTTACACATTGAGACAAAAAATTGTATGAAGAAGACAACATGCAATCAATGATCAACCAATTTACACTTGAACATAGATTGAATGCAAGTACATGAACAACAAGAGAGAAAACAAAAATAGCTCAACATTTTGTTATCACAAGTATGGTTCAAGAACATATACTAAATAACAAAGTCGAAGGCAAAAGGCTTAGTGTTTTGTAACAAGAAGTACAGTTAAAAAAAATGAGCAAAGGTTGCTCTTATTTTTAAACACTCAAAGGAGTAGGGAACCCTAAAATATCCTTGAGTTAACATTCATTTCTTTCCAATCAGCAAGATTTATTCCTATGTCTAAACAAATGTAGCTAACAATTAATTGGAAAGACTACTTTAGTTAACTGATTCTAAAACTAAAACTAACTCCAACTATACAAAAGTGTCTCCAAAAATAGACATGCATGAAAGGTGGGACAAGTTAACTTGGAAAATGCGTCAAATTTAACTGTTGTGTTTAATACTATCTTTGGAAAAGGTGGGATGTCCTAACTAATAGTTCACACTTCAACAATTTCAGTAACTAGCTCCTCTAACCAACTGTTAACTGTCTTTGCATTTGGATAATTGATACTCTTCAACACGATGCCCTACCTCTACAACATCACCCCACCATCCATGATATGAGTCTGAAACTCTCTTCCATTTTCAGCGACTTCATCAAACTTTGTTGACATGATTGCAACTTGAGTCAACTTGTAGTCAAAAGGGTCATCGCTGAAACTACTACAAATAAGGTCTTGGAATTTCGTCTGCACTTCACTGAGCCCAATGTACTCACGATCCTCACATTGATATTGGCAAGGGACTTGTGATACGAAAGTTCTCATGAACTTGATAGCACTTGCCACATTTTGTCTACTCTGAGTCAACTCTGCAAAGATTACCTCGTAGGTTTTTTACCTTGAAGATTTGTTGTTCTCTCCAAGTAATTTATTTTTGTTTATGCTCTTTTATATTGATTGAATTGTAGGCTATCCTAAAATGAGAAAGGAAGTGTGGAAGGTAATATGGTAGTAACCATCGTCAGCTTTGTAATTGGAGTGACTATCTTCCGCATCTTGTTGCTATCCATTGAATGGTGATGACATTTGTGCCTTCCAAGGCGTCCAAATTGACTACTGGATGTGCTTGATGTAAATCAGTGTCAGCTGTCTTTAGGAAATCATGAATTAAAACCGATTTGGTCTTGAATTCAAATTGAGAGAACTGCATACTAAAAATCTAGAAGAATGCATGGGCACACGATACTATTTGAATAAATTTTCACACAGGCTAAAAGTAGCTTTTCCGAGGGGTAGTTTTTTTGAAAAAAATTAAGATGTGGGTTTTGTTGAGAATATATTTTTGAACTAACCCAAAACGTCAGAATTTTGAAAAGATGACTTTTCATGAACATGCAACAACCCCTTAGAAGTAGAAGCTGCAGAAGCTATTTTTCTTGAAAAATTCTAGTACATGGGTTTTGTGGCCAATCTTGTGCTGAACAAACCCAAAAGGTTAGATCTGTGAAAATTTTGAGTTTGGTTGAACATGCAAGAAAACCTAAGAAAAAAGTAGAAGTTGTGGGAAAAAATTTCCAATCTTCAAGAAGATTGAAAAAGAAGAGAACCCAAAATGCTAGAAGCTGAAGGTTATACATTGCTATCTTTAAAAGCTGATGCCCTAGAGATATAAACTCTAGAAAGACGTAAGTTTCTATGCAACCTAATATCAGAAATACAAAGAATGTTGAAAACCTCTTCTATTTGATCCTTCAAATGCCGTAGAGAAGAAAGCTTATGTGTTTGGCATTTGAATTCAACTTGTAAGAATAAGGAAAAAGGATGCCCAAATGCTTGATAAATAGTCTTTGGAGATGAAAGCATCAATTAACTTGTCAGTACCCTGATTTAGGAGTCAACTAGCATGATTAGTTGTTAATTGAAAGAATTCCCCAAATTTTGGGATGCCTAGAGGAAGAGAAAGTGTTCAAAATCTGTAACTAGTAGTTGACTTTGGACGCTACCTTGCCAACGTTGAGATATTTTTGAAAATTTTCAAAATTTCTTTGATAAACTGCCTCCATTTGACCCTTGATTCTGGACACTAGATTGATCTTGAGGTTTGGCAAACATATTCACTGTAGAGCTAGATCAACTCTGAAGAGATGTTACTGGAGGATGTAAACTCTGAAAATGACTTCTGGTGGCTTGAATTCTTGGGCGCCTTTTTGAGATTAGGTGCTTTTTCTTGCTAGTAACCAATTTTTAGATGATTTTCAATTTCTACAATTTCGACCTCCCGTGCTTTGATCTACAGTTGTCGGTGATTGATGATCCTTGTGGACTGGATGTTGAATCCATCGTGAAGCTGGAAGAATCCTAGAAAGGATGACTGATTGTGCAAATCTTGAAAGTTGATTTTGAGGGTTGAAAAGTTTGGGCACCCCTGGTTGACAGGGGTGCTTTTGTTCTTTTGAGCTGGGTTTGTGCAAGATCATGGGGGTCCAAAAAGTGGCAATGTGAAAAAAGACATTTTTAACTTGCTCAAAAATGCAAAAATCTGCTTTGATTTTATCTAGGCTTGGGTAGAAAGTACATACAAAAACCAGACCAAAATGGATATCCATTAGAAACAGATATCCATTTCAAAATGGATATTCGTTTATCCATTTCAAAACAAATATCCGTTACAAAACGGATATCCATTACAAAACGAATATCTGTTACAAAATCAGTATTCGTTTCTAAATGGATATCCATTTTGTTTAGGTCAATTTTTTTAATTTGGTCGGGTCTAGGGTTGACCACTTATTTAATTTAACATATAATAATTTAAATTTAATATATTTATAATATAGCATGGATATTTAATTTAATACATAATTATGATGTTTTTAATTTCATATTATATAATAATATATATAATATATAATAATATTATATTATATTATAATACTTATATAGTATTAAATATTATATAATACTATATTTAATATATTATAATATTATATTACATTACATTATAATGCTTATATAGTATTGGGGCGAGGGGCCTAGCTTGATTGGCTAAAGCATCCTGTTGTAGGCAAGAGGTCACGAGGTCTAGTCTCCCCCCCAAACCCATGGTACCAGAGGGCATGTCGCGCTAGCACCACCAGCATTCGGCTACACCCGGTCATGTGAAAAAAGTTTATTATTCGCATTGCAGTTTATAGGGGGATGGATACCCAACCAATTCTTGTAGTCTAAAAAAAAAAATCCTTATATAATATTAAATATATAATAATATAATATTAATTATATTATAATATTAAATATAATATAATATAATATAATATAATATAATATAATATAATATAATATAATAAATTATTATATAATATAATATAAATATAATATTATTATATAATATAATATAAATATAATATTATTATATAATATTATTATACAATATTATATTCTATTCTATTCTATTAATATATATATTATAAATTATATAATATATATTATTATATAATAATATATTAAAACATATATTATATATAATATAATGTATCTTATATTTAATATAATATACATAATATATTATATAATATAACTTTATATTATAATATAAAATGATAAATGATTACTTACATTTCAAAAAATACCGTCAATATCTATATGGTCGGGTCCTAAACCCAACCATATATTTAAAAAACTACACAAAGGAAACACATATCTGTTTCGAAACGGATATCCATTTCTTGTTTATAAAATCAAAACCAAACAACTCAAGAGCTCATTTCTAACATAGTGCACATGGGTTTTCTATTCCATGACTCATATATCCGTTTACAGGTGAAATTTTTTACTCAAATCAATCAAAATTTGAAAGGTATTTTTGGATTTTAATTTTTTTGTTCAATTTATATTAGTTTTGCATTGTTTTTTTGTGAATTTTAGTCAAAACAGGATATTTGATAGGTTTTTTATTACATTAAAATGATTCTTAATTTTGAATTTTTTTATCAATTAACAAGCTTAAAATGGCTGATCCCAACCCTACTCAACATGAAAACCCTAACCCCACTTAAGATTAAAACCCCCCAAATCCTCCTTCACCATGACCATTGTTTTCAAACCAAAATGTGCCAACAATACATGAATCTATTCATAGAAATTTAGATCAATTGAGAAATGTATGTTGAATCTATGAGACACTGAGCTATCAAACATGAAAAAATATTTAGAAACAATCATTTCAAATGTTGAAACTTTGAAAAATCAACACAATAGATTTGCATAGTGGCGAGAGGAACAAAGATAATTTTATTCCAATGGGTTATCATATGATGAGGTGAGGGAACTTGATATTGGCAAAGCCTAATTAGCTCAATTATTCATCAATCATAGAACACGACAACCCATAAATGTGCAGATACCAAAATTTTCAATTAAATGGTGCACACATATAGGCATATTAGATAATTTCTAGAGACGTTAGATGATGGTTTTTGATAAACCACCCAACAACAATCTTGACGTCCCTCATTATTTTCTCTAAAAATTATATGTTGAGTTTGTCGTAGGGAGGCATGTCAATTACTTTGACATGTGAGATTTTCAAGGTGTTGGTAGAGGGATGCCACAAGATAGACTTAGAGCACACCGAGTCACCCCAGTTCATCCTGCTCTGACTATTAGTGCCCTGACTCCACTACCTTACCCTGAGATTTCTTTAGATGTAGGGAGTCAACATTTATGCCTTACATTCATTAAGTGATTATTTGGTCACATAGAGCCATCATGTTGCACAACCATTTGATGGTGCATCCCATCATGATGGTGATGCACTTGATACATCGTAACATGATGGTGGTGCACCTACTGCATCGACTCTAATTGGTAAACCATCTTCTTTGACACGTATTTGTGTGCCCCATTATTGCATGACATGCAATAATTTATGTTTGGGTCCTCTCTGACGGTCCACTAAGGCTCCCATAGACACATCCGACTATGAGGTTCAAGATATGTTAGATGTAGGAGTTGATAGAGCACATAGTGGGCCATTTGTAGCAGAGACATCGGTTACCAGTTTCGATGTGGGAGCATCGGTAAGACTTAAAGTAATTTCATAGTGTGTTTTATCTAAATTCTTTCATATTTTATAAGAGATATTTGTACTATATATGTTTATGTGCTGGAATCTTTAACAATTGTTGATAGAGGAACAAATTTCCCAAGTCCAGGAGGCTACACAATCAACCGTTTAATTTGGCCTAGAGACTCAATATATGGTATTATTTAAATTGTTATTTAGATGTTAATTTTTGAAATCTATTATGTTTAAATACATGTACTACATAGATTGATAGTCTAATGTAATCTTGTCTTTTTATGCAACAACTTGATTCTTTTACAATGGATGAAGTTGTACAGTAGGTATATATATTTTTTATATTCTCGACATTATGATTATATGTGCATCTACATTTAAATTGTGTTACATTCTTGTCATTTTTATATAGAAAACCATCTTAGCTGCTTCATCCACCATGAGCCCATCTACTATAGAAGCATCACAACATGTATATGTTTATTTTATATTGCAGATATTTACATTTAGATAGGAGTAGATATATGTTTAGTAAATGATTATTTATTAACAATTATATGTTAATTTGTATCATTTTTATTTTACTTGTTATATTCCTTTGCTTGACTCAACACTGTGATGAGTGTGGGACCATTTCTTTATACGAGGACTCCCGATCATCCTAAGGGACAATCATATGTAGACCGTCTTTCCGAAAAAAGAGAAAGACTTGAGGTAAACAAGAATTGCATTATTGATATAATATAATACATGTATAGTTATTTTGATGTTAAATTCATAATTTATAAATGATAGTATATAAGTTTCTATTTACTAGTCTATCTTGTCAACCATTTACATAATTAATCTAATTTGTGGTTTGAATTGTCATTTTGTAGGAAGCTTCAGAGCAAATAAGTTGTTCGAGGAGGCTTGATTTTGATGGTCCAACACAAGGATTAGGATTTGATATAGATTGATATGTATTTAGAGTTTGATAGATCTTGAGTTGGCATATATGCCACAATTTGTAAAACTTATTGTAAAACTTGTTCTGAGTAGGCATATATGCCAAATTTGTATATGCACAAACACAATTATTCTACATTTTGATATATAAGAATTTATATTCGATCTAATTTGTTCCTCGTGTGCATGTCTTTCTACTTTTAATCTTCAAAATGGAATGTATAATTATCTTAGAATGCTTTAAAGTTATGATCAATAACATGTCATAGATTAACAAAATTGTATTTTAATAAAACTTATGAATTAGAATTGGTAACCCATCTATGTTAGAGTTCATTCATATTAAGGTTCACATACATTATATTCCATGAGACCACATTTCTTTGAGGCATTTTTTCAAACAATTCATTTCCTTTTCTATTGTACCAAATTTTTCATACTTGTCTACCAAAGCATTTTTATGAAACACTCAATTTGAGAATGCACATGATTTCAAGCTCTCTTGAATGAATTTACATTTGACATTATTTTGATTTTTGAACTCCTGTATGAAGTGGGAAATTGATTTTTATTTCAAAAGAATTTAAAATTAATGAAAAATGGTATGAGAAGCACTCTATAATATTTATTGAGAAGAATTGTTTGAAAATATGCCTCAAAGAATTGTGGTCTCATAAACAAGGCAAAAAAGATGAAAATAGAAGCTTATGATAGTCTTATGGCATTGATTCTTTTGATTGATTAAAAACTTCAAACAACTGGATACAACTTAATGAAATACATGTCATAACAATGTTCATTCAAAAGTAATATAATGATCTTGATAAAAATCAATGTCACTCAATGTTCATTCAAGCTTAATAACATGTAAAAGGTATAAAATCATCTTGAATAATAATCACTATCTTTCAACCATAGGGGTTTGATGCAACCTTCAAACAAAGTCCTTACAACTAAACAAGATACATGTTCATTAGATTGTTCATGTGAAATCTATACAATAATCATGATCAACAATTTTAAGACATCACTCAACCATGATGTAACCATTAAAAAAATTAAATGAGTGTGATATAACCATTAAAAAAACCAAATACAACTCCATGAAATGCATACTGTAGACACTTAAAAATGACCTAGGCGTGCAAGCTCTATTTTACCACTTTTGTCCTAGCATAATTATGATATTTAATTATGTCCTTGGTCCACATTCACTATTAACTAAATAATTCATATCTTTTTTGTTCTTCATGATTATTAAATAAATAAATTTTATTTATTTATTTGATATCGCCACTAATGGTCTATTATCTTTTACAATTAAATAAATGTCTTAATTTATTTAATTACCTTTATTCATTTATGTTTTCTCGATTATTAAATAAATGAATTTTATTTATTTTATTTAATATGTCACTGATTTCAATTAAATGAATTTGTTAATTTCATTTAATAATCAGTATATCCCCAACCAAATAATTATCTTAATATTTAATTACCTAATTCAGCTTCATTTTAAATAAATAAATTATTTAAAATGATCTCACTTTATTAATCATACTTTATTTTAGTAAATAATTTAAAAATTGATTATTTACTGTATACAAAATCCATATTTTGAATTTATTTAATTCAAAATGGTATTCTTCTTCCAAAAATCAAGTAATTGAGGAAATTTTGATTTTCCAAATCTACTTTTCAGCTCAACCTGTATCCCTCTTGATTTTTTGAAACTTAAAAATCAAGCAGTCTTTATCTTCTTGATTTTCAAAAATATTTATCTTTTTGACTAATTATCACATTTATTCTTGACCGCCGATCCGATTTTCTCAAATGACATCTTAACCACTCATTTAATAATTTTTCCCTAACCCTAATTAGGGATTGTCACGTATAATCTTGACCGTTGATTTTAGGCTTCCGTCAACTTTCAATCTCGTTCGTCCGTCCAAAATTGCATTTTCTATAAAATGCCAATTTTGATCACATTTTGGGACCACTTGGTTATTCTAACATATTTACGCTTAGAGTTACTCGCATACTTGGAATTTAGTTTATTGAATTGGATTATTCATAGGCATAGTCATTTGTCATAGGCATTTGTCATAGTCATTTTTCATAGGCATTTTGTCATCAAATCCTTCAAAAATTTTAAAGGGCTTGGTCACAATCATTTGCTCACACACAAAAATCTGAGGGCAACAATCACAATTGCTGCAAACTAGAAGGTGCTATGGAAAGGAATCATGGAGGCAACGAGTAACAGGTATAACTGTTTTAATTTTTTTAAGCTTCCAATGTGTTTCATAGTTTCTTTGGGTTTTGATTTAATCTATTAATCTACTAACCTACTTGAAAAATAACCCATTGATACATTGATGAGCTTGACGTATTTTATTTTTCTATTTTTCATACAGTTTTTAGTTTTCTATTTTTTTTCTTGCAAGTCTAGGTACGTAATGACACATTCACACTTTCTTGAGTCACATCTGCCTCGTCGTGACACATTTGATAGCTGAAACACCGCAATTGCTCTGTTGATCCATAATCACAGTCGAGAAAGCCGCATTTGAACAGTCAATCGACACATCTTCCTGTTAAACTAGAACACGGGACTGCAACACATTTGCTACACAGAGAGAAACATTCACTCTACTGCGATGCATTTTCCTAGTAACATTTTCTTTTTTTCTGCATTTGGATTTTCTGATTTTTATTTTGACATTCTAGTTTTCTTCTGCATTTTTCCTAGCATAGGGGTTTTTTGTGTTACTAATCTTTGTTTGCAATGTGTGGCAGTTACATTTCGTGGGTCCAAGACTAGTTGATAAAACTCCTAACTTTTGCTTTTGCAGGTTCGAGTGTCCAAGATTCATTCCAAAAACATTGTGCCTGTTCTTTTTAGAATAGAAAATATTTCTTTTGGTACATCTAAAATAAACATGTTTTGAATTCTGTCTAATTGTGTTTGAAAGTGGTAGGTGAATATGCTCTCACCCTGTGCAAACTAGGTGATCAGAAAGCCAGACCCACTTTGTCCCTGTGTAACCTTGATGCAATAACCGAAGTATCCTCAACCCTTGCGTAGTCATGCAAACTTGGGTGTAAGAGAAATGATTATTACCTCTAGAAATTGGGTTTTCTAGGGGATTTCATCACCTCTAGGCAACTCAAACTGGCAACAGAGCCAAGGCCAAACTACCCCCAACCGGTATATAAATGTGAATCTTAAGGGAAAACCTAAGATTATGAGTGCAGATATGTCATATAGACCAAGTAGTACTCCCCAAAACCTTGTTGAGCTTAACCTCTTCAGGCTGGAGTGCCTCCTAAACGAAGATTAATTTTGTGCCCCATGTATGGCCACTCAAACAGGGGTCCCAAATTAAACATCATTGTGTACTAGCCAAAAACCTTCTATTTGCTAGTGCAGCACCGGTCGGTGTGAAGGCATCCACATCTTTGTTGTCTGTAGTAGAGGTGATTGATCTGCCATGGGAGTTTCATGGGGGTTGAAAGCTTGGTTGGCCTGAGAATAGAGTACATTGTAAGGGGGAGCCCATGCAACCAAGCTTCTAAATTCACACACTACTGATATGCGGCTGGGGAAACCCACGTGGAATCTAGTGAATACTATCCTGACTTAACCATAGGATTGTACTTGTTCTCTTTTGTGTTTGATTACTTTCAAAATATCATGCTTTCCAAGTGTTTGTTGGTTACTAAAATGAAACAAACAACACTCAAACATCTAGAAACAAACTGTCGAACTTTAAACAATTTGGGTTTTTGACCACAAACATCAGAAATTTGACTTTTTACATTCTGCAACGCATTTGTTAAACCACAATCACTCTATCGCACTACATTTGCTAGCTTTTGCAACACATCTGCTTTGCTCAAACACATTTTCTAATCTAAACAATGCATTGGCCTATCTTGAAACACATTTGCAATCTATAAAGCTGCATATTCAACATTGCACCACATTTGACATCTTTAAAGTTGCATTTGCAACACTGCACCACATTTTCCATTTCTAGAGCCGCATTTGATCACTACAACACATTTGTTGCCTGTAATGATGCAATCACCTGACATAAAACCAAACACTATCCCAAACCATAATCTGAGTCCAGACACTTTACCCTATTGTCAAACATCTTTTTCAAAAAGTCTCTGTCAGAAACCTAAATTGAAATTGATCAAAATGCCCATCATTTGCATTCACTAGCTTGCATCTCGTCCATAGAGTTAACTTTCCAAATTTTTAGTTGCATTCCCTAGGAATCATAATCATTAGTTCTAGTATAAACTTTTCCTTAGTTTCATCATGGAAAACTTTGGATTAGGCCAACTCATCACACTTTGTAAAACAATTTTTTCAAAACTAGGTTATCTTGGGACATAGTCATTATTCCTCTTTTCAATCATTGTCCTTTTTGTGAGAACCTCCAACTCAAGAGTCTAGTTGGGAAGGATCACTCGTCATTTGGACCTTGTCAGTTAGTCCCCTTAGCAAGACCTTTTGATAGCCAAAATTGAAACATAAGTCAAGCATAGAGTGGTTAAGCAAAACCTTTCTCCAAATATTGTCCAAACTTAGTCCTCATTTTAAACTAAGACTTTGCATTGTTCATCTCTAGTCCTCATTTTGACCCTAGACGTTGCATTAATCATTTTAGTCCTTAGTCAACATTATCATCTTAGTCCTCATTTGGCACTTCGACCTTGACAACCTTGGCATCTTTCCTTCATCATTTCCTTAGGCAAACACCATCATCACCTTGCATTGTCATATTTTATTCCAAAATACAAAAAAAAGTGTCATAACTTGTCATTCTAGTCTTCATTTCACATTCGTCATTTCCTTTAGACAACATTGTCGCATTGTCATCCCTTATTATTGAAAATCCAAAAATATAGTCTTGCATTTTCATCCTTTATCACAAAAATCCAAAAATATAGGCTAGCATCATCCTTGCATTTAGTTGTTATTCTCATCACTCTCATTTGAGCAATTTCCTTTTATGGTGGAAACTAGACTCCAACGAAAGAAAAGACAAATAAAAAACTTTGGACAAGATTCCAATTCCAACATCACCAATCACACGTATGACCCAAATTGGACATTTGACGACCCATTTAGAAACACAAATACTCAACCTCTCATGACCATACAATCCTCATCAAATAGACCCTTTGAACCATTCTTAAGTATGGATGAATATGGAAAAATACTTGAGGAAAACCTAGAGGTAGCAACACAAGATCTAGAGGTAGCATTTTTCGTAGAACAAATGGTCTTATATGACAGAGACAGATATTTGGCCATACTTTTAAGTCAAGGAGCTAAATTACCCCATGGGTTTTACATTAATACTTTGAGATCGACATCTCCTGACCATAACATCAACAATACACATAACATGTCCAATAGTGATCAACCTCCAAACAACACAAGCAATACCTTTTTTGATGCTACCTCAAAAAATGACACAACTACCATGAGTGATACCTCCAACATTCCAAAAAATTCCAATTCAATCAATGCTACATCCATTGGAGGAGCACAATCCATCACACTGCCCACAATATCCATAATATCGTCAAAGTCGGCTGTAGCCACCTTTGGGTCCTTGACAATGTGGGCAAGTTATTCTAATCCTCTATTTACCACCTCGGTAAATGCCATGGGGGCATCATCAAGCCACTCAAATCATCCATTTATGATTGCCTCTAGTACCATGATTACATCTTCATCAAATCCTCTCATTAGTACCTCACATAATCCTTTGGGAGGAAGTAAATGACGTATCTTTATTCAAGGACTACAACCAAATGTTAACATGTGAAAACAACTTAATTCCATCACCTCCCAAGGACAAAATACAAACATTCCCCTTGTACAATCCCAACAATTTGGGCAAGGCAATCAAAACACACAACCTATGGCATCATTCACACATCAAAATATTCATGGTCGCCATATTCCTCAAATATCGACCCAAATGGATGGGGGACACATTCTCACATATTCATCCCATATTCATACCCACCAACATTTTCCCAATTCAAACTTTCAATACCAACAACACACAAATCAAAACACATCATACATGTCACAACAACACATCCCTCAACAACACACCAACATCCACTCACAACAAATGGGGACCCATGGTGTACCAATCAATCCAATGTATGGGGCCACAAATGACCCTATAATTGATGCCTTGCAAGAAAAGATGACGGGTCTAGAGAAGACCATAGAAAACATGCAAATATCCAGCAAGAAATCAGAAGTGTCATATGATTTATCCGTATATCCCTTTGACATGAACTTACACATGCTGCTATTTCCTTCAGGATATGTGTCACCATATTTTACCAAATATAGAGGAAAGACAAACCCTATCGAACATGTCCAAGAATTCGCAACCAACTGTATGGACGTTGTCTATGAACCAACATACTTGATGAGACTCTTCTCTAAAAATCTTGTAGGTCCTACCCTTGAATGGTTCTCCACTCAAAAGGATATCCAAACATGGGATGAACTTAAACAAAAATTCATAAAAAATTACTCGGACAACATTGACATGGACACCTCTATTACTAGCTTATGCAATCTCACGCAAGAGGAAACTGGGGAAACATTCATCCCATTCTTTCAAAAATGGAGAAGTCTAGCTAGTTGTTGTCACATCGACATACCCAAAAAGGAAAAGGTGGACATGTTTGTTCAAACACTTCTAGGCCCCTTAAAATAAGGATTGCAAGTGCATTGTTGTACAACCTTCACAAACCTAGTCGAAAAGGGTGTCCATGTTGAGAAAGCTCTTATTGCAAAAGAAGAGCTAAAATATGGTCCTAAAAATACAACTATAAATCCTCTTGTTGACAAAAATAGGTACCGGGTCAAAAATAAACACATTACCAATGACGGTGTTGTCAATGCCCATGCTATCAACACTATGGGTTATGTATTGGCCCTAAAATGGGTTCAACCACAAAAAAAACCAGCAACGATACTGAAACCCCCTACCAATGCCATCCCAAACAACCAAAATGGTCAAAATAGTCAAGGTCAAGGACAATTCCAAAAAAGACGAACATACTTAGCTTTGGGAGAACCAATTGAGGATGTCCTTAAGAAGCTCCCCCAAAATGGTCTCATCACACTTGAAGAACCTAAACCGTATGACCCATGTCAATTTAAACCATCATGGTTGGATGATAATTCTTTTTGTGAGTACCACCGGGCTAAAGGACATAGGACATCATTTTGTCGATAACTCAAAAATATTGTGCAAGACTTTATTGAAAGTTGAATAATTGAATTGGGTGGACCACAATTTCCATCAAATGTCGACCATACCATTCATAAGAACCCATTGCAAGACCATGGTTCTAATAATGCTTCCACGTCAGGTCTTAAGACAAACAATAATCAAGCCAATTACTCCTACGCTAAGTATGACTATTCCGGTGGACCTACTATAAACAATGTCTGAACTAATAATGAGTGTGTCAATACCATCATAGTCAAAAGAGCACCTCAATGAAACACCACTACTCGAAGCGACAAGATCACCATAGTTGGTCTACCTCCTGCTAGGCAACCTAAGATCACCATACTTGGTCCATCTCCTAAGCAACTGCAACCTGGCTCATCCACAAAGTAATGGCAACCCAAGAGCCAGTTTAATCTTATTGACCAATTAGGAAAAACCCTTGTGCAAATTTCCATACTTGAGCTGCTTCACATTTCTCCCATGCATAAGGCTATACTGGATAAAACCTTGCAAGAGTCATCCATCTCTAAGGATATTGATGTCAACCAATTTGAGACTATGGTGGGATACCTCACTACACCTCACCATGTCACCTTTTCTGATCAAGATTATTCATCACCCAAGACCAACCATAATGATGCACTACATATCAAAATTTTCATCCATAAACACAAGGTCAGAAGAGTTTTAGTATATGGCGGAGTAGGATTGAACATATGCTCCTTAAAACTAGTTAAGGCTCTAGGATTTTCTGATGCATGTGTAGGCCCTACAAAGAGCATAGTCATAAAATCATATGATGATGATGAACGTTCTTCTAGAGGTGTTATTTCTCTTTCTATTAGAGTGGGACCAGTCATTGTGGACATAACTTGTTAGGTCCTAGATCTAGAATTACCTTACAACATCTTGTTTGGTCGCCCATGGATTCATGCCTTAAAGGCCGTCCCCTCCACATATCACCAATGCTTAAAATTCCCATTTGACAACACATAAATCACCATATATGGAGACCTTGACCCTTTTCAATATTGTACCAACCTAAGGGGTATTTTGGAAAACTGAGTGCCCATCAACTAGGAAGCTCCTAGCTCTTTTTCTTCCAAGTACATTGACCCATCCACACTTGCATCATTGTCCACGTCCACTCCAGCCACATCTTACACCATGCCACCATCTTCCACACTTCCTAAGTTTGAGCCCACTGTTAAGATCCAAGACCTAGGTTGTGGAGAATTCAAACTGCATACAACTTATAGCATCATGAAAATACCCAAGTCACCAAAGATCTATGGTAGACCATGTTTTAGAATGGAACCCAAAGAAATTTTCAAAGTTCCACCAAAAAAAGTTTTCATCAAATGGGGAGACATGAGCAATGAGGACATTGCCGATATTACAGGATGGCTCTATAAAGAACTTGCAGACCTACCCCCATTACTAGTTAAGAAATATGGAAAGGGATATGACATGATGAAGGTTAAGGGCTATGATGGAACTAGTGGCCTAGGCAGAAATAAAACTAGATGAAGAGAGCCCATAAAATCTTTCAAAATACCAAAGTATCTTGGATTAGGGTATGGATTGCCCAACAATGATGACTGACGTACCAATGTAATTTTGAGTGAGTGCGTGGATGCTTCAGAAAGTGTCAAGACCATCAAGGAATCCCTTAATGAAACTGACTCCCAAGTGTGGGAATTCGGCTCCCAACGATCCTTTAGTGATTGTTGCCTCGATGATTTATTCATTGAAATTGGGGAGCTTACCTCTGAACAATTTTTTTGGCAAACATTTAAAATTGATCAAGCACCAAATAGTCACAATCCCATTTACCTTCCCCATGACATACAAGCCCCACCATCTGAATCTAATAACCTTCAGTCGGATCCATCCAAATTACCACATGACACTGACGTTCATGACTCTGATTCCTTCGTCCTCTACTTTGACAATGAATATGAGACAAGTGAAGGGGAATATTGGATAGAGTCTAACATGGAATTGGATAATGACATATTCATATTCAATGTCTTTGAATCTGTCTGCATGCTTTCTACATCCTCCCCTCAATTCACCAATACTGACGATGACATTTCCTTAGTCTACCCGCAACTAATTGATTGGGACCAACAAGGCCCACTAGTCCTGGACACCTTTCAAAATGATGAGGCCATCACAGAGTTTATGGGATTATGTGAGGGCATACATAGTGGTGATCAAAAGGCCAAATTTTCCATTGACCTAGATTGTGTAGCTTACTTCGGGGAGACTGCTCTATCCTCTAGTCACAAAATTAATAATAAGAATAAAGCAAAAAATGAAACGTCTTTAGGTGAAAACCAAAAGGCACCTTCTGACAAAAAAAAAGGTAAAAAGAAAAGATGTATTTGTGGGTGAAAACCTCTCTAATGGGCCCAAAGATGGAGGACTAGACTTTCTCCCCATAACTCAAGAGAAATCAACTATGCTCATAGAGGACACCATAGAGGCCAACATATCAGCAATAGAAGATCCCAAAATGGTCCTCTTTGTTGCATCCTTGACTGAAGAAGAGAAACTAAAATTTCATAAATTCTTTATAGATCATAAAATCAACTTCGAATGGTCCTATGCGAACATGCCTAGACTAGACCCATAACTAGTTTTGCACCATCTGCCACTATTTCCAAATGCCAAACCAGTTAAACAGAAGCTACACAAAATGCATCCTTAGGTCGCTCTATTAGTCAAGGTTGAGTTGAAACTTCTAGATGACGGTCTATTGATTATGCTGAATGGATATCTAACTTGGTGCTAGTAACAAAGCCAAATGGGATGATTTGAGTCTGCACATATTTTAGAGACTTAAACAAGGCATGTCCAAAAGATGATTTTCCACTACCAAATATAGATATCATCGTCAATCTCATGGTAGGATACGAGATGCTATCCATCATGGACGGTTTCTTAGGATATAATCAAATTTGAATTACCTTGAAAGACCAACATAAAACAACATTCACTTTCCCTTGGGGTACATACTACTGGAATGTCATGCCTTTTGGTCTTAAAAATGCAAGTGCCATGTATTAGAGGGCTATGACCATGATATTTCATGATATGATGCATAAGATAATGGAAGATTACGTGGATGACCTTTTGGCTAAATTAGTGACAAGAAAAGACCATTTGAAGGTATTAGACACAATTTTTAAAAGACTGAAAGAATACAAAGTCCAACTGAATCCTAAGAAATGTGTCTTTGGCATAACATTTAGAATTTTTTTGGATAGTGTCTCGAAGAGGCATTGAGGTCGATCCAACAAAAGTAAAAGCCATCATGGACATGCCTCCTCCCAGAGGAATCAGTGAACTCAGAACCTTACAAGGTAGGGTGTAATCTAACTAGCACTTCATAGCACAATTGGTCGACAAGTGTCAACCATTCCAATATCTTCTATGCAAAGGCATCCCCTTTGTGTGGATAGATATATGCCAAGAATCCTTTTAGTAAATAAAGGACTACCTACTGTCACCACCAGTCCTTATGCCTCCCATTCAAGGAAAACCTTTGATATTATACATCTCAACAACAACTTCGGCACTGGAGGCGTTACTAGCATAGAATGACCATGAGGAGAAAGAAAGGGCCATATATTATATCAGTCGGACACTGGTTGGGTATGAGATGAATTACACATCCATCAAACATGCTTGTCTAGCAATGGTCTTTGCAGCTCAGAAGTTAAGACATTATATGTTGAGTCATCAGACATAGTTGGTAGCAAAGATTGACTCCCTAAAATATCTATTAAGTCGGGCAACATTAACAGGACGTCTAGAAAAATGGGTAATGATCTTGAGCGATTATGATATTCAATATGTAGAAAGAAAGGAAATAAAGGGACAAGTCATAGCAGACCAACTGGTAGACACCTATACAAAGTGATCACTCTTTAGTGGCAGATTTCCCAGATGAGTCAATATTCCATACAGAACCTAAGTCACCTTGGAGACTCTACTTTGATGGATCACATACTAATCATGGCTCGAGGGAAACAATCCTATTTATCACCCCTCAAGGAGGTTCCATTCCTAAATCCTTCTGCATACTTTCCCATGTACCAATATACGAGGCATTGGTCATAAGACTTAGAATGGAAATAAAATGGAAAATTAGAGCACTACATGTCTATGGGGATTCTCAGTTAGTCATCAACCAAGTTAATGATGACTATGACACTAGAGAAACCAATGCCCTATAAATGAATGGTTGAAAGCTTTCAGACATATTTTCACACAGTGACTTTTGAGAAAGTTCTGAGAGCATAGAACAAGGTGACATATGCCATGGCTACAATAGGCTCTCTCCTTGACATTATAAGCAATATGCCTCAGTTGGAATTCCTGATAGAACAACTGTTGGTCCCCACATATGATATTTCAGAATCGGAGATGGTCTGCGAGCTTGTTGGTCCTGATTCTCCCTGGTACCAAGACATTCATGACTACCTTAAGTCCCAAACCCTCCCCCCTAATCTATCTAATAACCAGAGGAATTATTTTATCAAAAAAGTCGCAAGATATGCCATCATTAGTGTCACCCTTTACCACCGTAGCTTTGACGACACCCTCCTTAGATTCCTTGACACTAATGAAGCACACACAACCTTACGCGAAGTACATGAGGGTATATGTGGGTCTCATTCGAGTGGTCCTACTCTGGCCAAGAAGATAACGAGACTTGGGTACTATTGGTTGACCATTGAGAAAGATGCACTAGAATATGTGAGGACTTGTCACCAATGCCATATTCACAATGATTTAATTCATGCTCCAGTGCGAGAACTTCGGCCAATCACTTCACCTTGGCCCTTCGCACAATGGGGACTCGACCTCATGGGCAAGATCCATCCTACCTCGTCAAATGGCCACAAATTCATCATCACCACCACTGAGTATTTTACGAAGTGGATTGAAGCCATCCCCCTGACATACATAACCAACAAACAAATCTCCAAATTCATTCTTAACTACATCATTTTTTGGTATGGTCTTCCGCAATCCATCATCACTGATAATGGGCGTTCATTTAAAAACCAAGATGTTTGTGAGTTATGAGCAATTTCACATCCAACATCATTTTTCTTCTCCGAATTACCTGTAGGGAAATGGTCAAGTCAAGGTGTCAAATAAAAGCATTGTTAAAATCCTAAAAAAAGACTGTCAATGATGTTGGCCGTGATTGGCATATTCAACTCAACCCTACTCTGTGGGCCTACTGCACTAGCATTCATACACCCATAGGTGCCACTCCATTCACCCTAGTCTTTGGAGTTGAGGCCATCTTTCCCATCGAGGTTGAAATTCCTTCCTTACAAGTCTCCCTGAAGGGTCTAACTGATGATGAGTACATATAGTCGTGCCTACACAAGATGGAGATGCTAGAGGAAAGAAGGCATAACTCCCTGAACCATCTGTAGGCATATCATAACCGTCTCTATCACAATTACAACAAGAACGTCATGGTTAGGAAGTTTGACATTGGTGACCTAGTCCTCATGTAGAACCCTAAGAATCAGGCTAACAGAGAAAAGCCAGGAAAGTTTGAACCAAATTGGTTGGGTCCTTACATCATCATATCTTCTTTTGGTTCTAGAGCGTATCAGTTGGCTACTCCAGATGGTGAACAATTGACAAAGCCTATCAATAGTCTACATCTTTAGAAGTTCTATACATAGCATCAGAAAGTTGAGCCAAAAATTATCAAAAAACAAAAAAAATTGAAAAATGATAAAAATTGTTGCCTTGATGAAAACCTGGCAAACAATTGTCTTGGCGGCATAAAAAAATATATGAAAAAATGACAAAAATAGTCAAGAGAAATAATTCATCCAATAGTGAAAACTTGGCAAATAGGCGCTTTGGATAAGTACCACAGTGAAAACCTAGCAAACATGCACCATGCATAGTCAATCATTGCTCTGCCATCTATTGTCACTTTATCTGTCTTCGCCAATGATGAAGTGCATTTTTCGTCACCACCATGACACTTGACATGATTGAAAAATAATTGACATCAAGTCTTGCATATTGTCCATCGGGTATCCCATACATATCCTTTTCGTGTCCTTTAAAATTGGCTAAGTCTTGGACCTGACTCTGGGCAAAAATTTTATCATGTGACTACAGTGGGTATCACGCATGGTCTGGGAAATTGCAAAAAGTCCCGAAAAAAGATAAAAATATCACAAAAAGTCCTAAAAAAAGACAAACATCGCCCTCTCCCTCCCTCTCCCCCCCCCTCTCTCTCTCTCTCTCTCTCTCCCCCCTCTCTCTCCCTCCCTCCCTCTTAGGTCTCTCTCTTTCTCTCTCTCCCTCTCTCCCTCCCTCTCTCCCACTCAAATATCTCTCTCTCCCTCTCTCCCTCTCAAGTCTCTCTCTCTCTCCCCCTCCCGCTCTCCCTCTCAACTCTCTTTGTCTCTGTATTTGTATCTGTCTGTCTGTCTCCCTCTCAGGTCTCTCTCTCTCTCTCTCAAGTCTCTCCCACTCTCTCCCTCTCTCCCTCTCTCCCTCTCAACTCTCTCTTGTGAATTGGCCACACATCAATAAATATATAATATATATTATGTATTAAATATATTATATATAATATATAATATATATTACATAATATTAATATAATATATAATATAATACACATTATATGGTACATAATATATAATACATAATATATAATACATAATATATAATATATATAATATATTAGTAAATACTAAAATATTAAATATTGTGTATTATAAATAATATATGTAACAGTTATCCGTTTTGAACGGATATCCATTTTTTCTAAAAAAATTAGTAGGCTCGAGATTTGGTTTGGGATTGCCTAACCTAGAAGGTCAACCCAAAAAACGTGTTTAGAAAATTTGCTTAGTTTTCTAAAGTTCACCCTTGTGGCTGAAGACTTTTTTTATCCAAATTTCATGAAACAAAAAAGGGTTTGTAGAAAAAATTGTCATCTTTGCACCAATATAAGTTATGCCTTATTTTGAATTTAATAAATAATTATTATTGATTTTCTACATACATTACAACTAAATTCCTGATTGAAAAACTTCTATAACTTTCAAACTACTTAACATTTTTTGAACCTACAAGATGCGTCACATTCTATGCTTGTCATACTATAGGATAAAAAAAATTGAATTTCATAAAATTTTGACCAAGTTATGGTGGTTAGACACACACATTTTAATAATTCTAAAATTTTCTAATAAAAAAATCATAACTAATTATTTTCAAGGAAAAAATTACAAAAACAATTCGACACATCTAGGCATGTGTCCTCTACATATATTGAAAGATTCAATTTTTTTTTTTCTTGTACTTAGGGTGGTCAAACATGCACCTAATTCTTATCTTTTTCCTAAAAATTTAGTACCACTGCATTGAAATTTCAAAATTTCACAAAATAGATTTACTTTTTTCCAAAAAAGGACTAGTAGCCTAGAAACTACATTCAATTTGCTACAACTTTTATTCTTACATATTTTTCAAATTATGTTAATAACCTATTCAAATTTTTAGTTCAAGTTTCCTAACCCTATTTTTATGAATTCTCATTGCCACTTAGAGGCCTAGTTTGGACCCCCATGATCCTGCACTGACCCATCTATAATTTCTACTTTGCAGCTGCTGACGAAATGCTCTAGTTTGGTCTTCATTAATGTTGGATGTTTGACTGCTCTGGTGAATTTGTTGGCGATTTTGTTGCGAAAGTCATGAAGCCTAAAGCAGCATTTGATGCTCCAAATTCTCGAGCGCCTTTTGCTAGAAGGGTGATTTTTCCTCTATACTTAGCCAATTTTTCACGTTTTTCAACTTTCCTTGAATTTCAACATTTTCTGCTTAATCTTCGTTTATGAGCATTTGACAGGTCTCATGAGTTGGAAACTAGATTCATTGTGAAGCTGGAAGGATGTTGAGAAGATGTCTTGGAGAAGACAACTGCTAAAAACCACATTTGGTTGACCAAAAGTCTAGGTGCTCCTAGCCAACAAGGGTGCTTTTTCTCTTTTGTTCATCAATTTATCCTTCGTTTCACATGCTTGTTTGATCAACCGTTACTTGCGTTTGATAGATCTCATGGACTGGTGAACAAATTTATCACAAAGTTGGGCTGAATGGGGGAAGATCATCTAGTGATGGCTAATCAAAAAACTGACTTATGATTGCTTTCTTCTCTGGGTGCCCTTGGGCTACACGAGCGCTTTTTCCTTGATAGATTGCCATTTTCTATGACTCTTGAGTTTCAACATCTTCCGCCTTTGCCTTTGTTTTATGATGTTTGATGAATCTATTGAATTTTCTTGATGATCCATAAAAAAACTAGCATAATTCTAAAGAATACCCCCAACACTACAAAACTTAATAGCTGTATTTGACCTCTTGAATTCCTGGGTGGCCCTGGCTAATACAGGCGCTTTTGGCTCCAGAGTTTTTTTGATGATTTTACTCTCCTTGCACTTCATGTTCACCATGTTGCTTGATTGGGTTGATCGTGCCATCAGTGAAGTGACCACATTTACTGTTGTGATTGCTTTCATCACTTCACGTGTATGGGAATTGAAAAATTGACCAAGGTGTTGACTGCAAAGGCATCTTCCTTGTGACAAGGCGTCCTTTTTCCATAATTTAGTTTATTTTTTGCATTTTTCAACTTTTGAAATTCCCCTTCATCATTGAGCATCTTTTCAAGCATCTTTCACCATAGACTCATTTGCACAACATCTGAAGCTTATATCTTCATACCTGGTACTGACCATATGCCATTGATGACCTCAAAGGTCCTATCTTTTCTACTGAAAAAGTGAAATAAATCCACCAGAGAAAAACTAACTTTTTGATGATTATGACTTGATTAGTGTGATCGTGACAAATAATTATCCTATCAAAATCATTTTGAGTTATTTTGGAAAGATCCTATTTTTAGGATTTTTCTAAAAATAGGGGCCTGAAACCCTAATTTCAAAATTTTCAAAATTTTGCAAGTATCTTCTTGACATAAAACCCAAAAAAACCTCATGCTTTGTTTGTTGTTCAAAAATTTCTAAAAATAGCAAATTACAATTCTTAGGCATTTTGACCTAAATTTGACTTTTGACGACAATTTTACAAGTTTTTGACCATTTTTTTTTATCAAAATGCCTTATTGAAGCAAAAAATTTATTTTGGGTACAACACTTAGCATCCCCTACATTCTTCATATGAAATCATGATCAATGATATTTCAAAATCATAATCATATCCTTACTCTCATTAATCAACATGTCATCAACATATATAATAATAGCAATAAGCTAATCACTTATCTTTTTTATAATAAAGATAGTGATATGATTTGATTCTAACAAATATCAACTTTATTACATGAATCAAAATTTTCATACCACAATGTAGGGGACTATTTTAGACCATATCATGTTTATCTCCACATCTCTATGCAAGAAATTTGTCTTAACATCCATTTGATCAACCACATGGTCAAATGCTAGATAAACTTAGCATCCCCTAAATTCTTCATATCAAATCATGATGAACAATGATATTTCAAAATCATAATCATATCCTTACTGTCATTAATCAACATGTCATCAACATATATAATAATAGCAATAAGCTAATCACTTATATTTTTATAATAAAGATAGTGATATGATTTGATTCTAACAAATCTCAACTTTAACACATGAATCAAAAAATTTATACCACATCGTAGGGGACTATTTTAGACCATATCATGTTTATCTCCACATCTCTATGCCAGAAAGTTGTCTTAAAATCCATTTGATCAACCTCATGGTCAAATGCTACAATGATAGATAAAATATATAATACATGTAAAATTCAAAATAGGAGAGAAAATCTCATTGAAATCAATTGCTTTACCTAAGAATAGCCTTTAGCCAACAACCTTTCCTTGTAGTTTTCAACCTTGCCCTCATAACTATACTTATTGAGAGAATATTTGTATCTAACAAGTTTTCTATCCTTAAACAATTGTACCAAGTATGATTTACTATTCTTGTCTAGTGCAACCATCTCCTCAACTACAACTTTCTTCTAAAACTTCTTGGCTTTAGATTATTTCCTTATTCATAGTTCTAGGTGCATAATCATTAGCAGGTAAGGAAAAAATATACCCAAAATTAGGTGGGTTATACCTTTTTAGTTGCTTCTTTTTTGAATGAACCTCCTTAAGAGTGGGGTATGAGCTTTTTTCCCTGATTCCTCTTAATCACTATATAATTCAACCTCCTCATTAGGTCCATTGTGAACCTCTAGTTCAACATGAGAATGAAATTATCTTGGAATTTGGCTCAAATTGCAACACCATTTTCTTCTCATCTATAGGTTATGAATTCATAGGAGAAAGTTTGATCTCTTTGAATAACACATTCTAATTGTACATTATCTTCCTTAGCTCAAGGTTCCAAATTTTATCCCTTTACTCCATTGATGTACTTGATGAAGATAAACTTATCTATTGTGAAATCAAACTTGGATGTCATGCTTACAAACACGTACATATCACAACTAAAAATTAAGGTATGTTAAAGTTGGATTTTTTCATGTTTAAACCTCTTTAGGGGTTTTTTCAAAGAGATTTGAAGTAGGAGATTTGCTAATCATATAATAATCTATCCTCAAAAAAATTTCACAATATTTTTTTATAGAAATCCCTCTTCATTGAGCATAATTTAGTATCCCTCTTTGTCAACATCTTGTTCATTGTAATGTCCCCATTTTAGGGTTCTCTTGCTCTATAGTTGGAGATGTCTTTTTGAGTTTGTGTCCACATGATGAGAGGTGTAGTTTGAGGTTACCAATAAGCTCAAATGACATAGAGGAGTTATATGATGCTTTTAGATGTTATTCTGGCTTTTAGTTTGGGCTCCAAGATTCTTTGAGGGAGTTTCTATTTATAGTAAGTCACCCGATTGGGTTTGTTTGTCATTATCCTTCATTGGGATCACTCTTGTGTAGTTAGTTTTTTATTTTGATGCATTCTAACGATTACCACAAAATGAGTATATTAATGGATTTATTTTAATTAAATTACTAAGGTTGCCAAATATTAATTAAAATATTTAAAAAGGCCCTTAGTGTTATAGCTCCTTAAAACCGTGATGAAATGTTTTAAATCATGGATATATTAAATTAGGGCCTTGTGTGTCAAATTATTATTATTTTAATAAAAAGGTCATTTTTGAAGCTAAAAGCGAGTTTAAATTAAAAATTGAATTTCAAAATAGAAGCTTCTAGAGAGTTTGACAAGAAAAGTATAAAAGGAGGTTATGAGAGCTTAATCAGTTATGTTTATTTTGTTTCTCTTTTTGAAAGCTATGTGGGTTTGGAGATTGAACCTAGTTCATCTCAAAATTATAAAGGACAAAACCCCTCTTGGAGAATATCATCCACAATGGTGAAATATCATCTTTGGGTGATAACTGATAGATTCATTCAGAGTCTATGCTTGTGCTTCATTTACAAGCTTGGAGATTGAAGATTATATCTTTTCATTTGATGAATTTCGGATTTCATATTGGTCAACTGGGTTTAGAGAGTGTTTCCTTGCTAATTGTGAACTTTAGTATAGACATGGTATTTTGATGTGGGCTTTCTATCCATTCTAGCACTGGTCATATATTTGTGTCTCATATTGTTAGGAGACTGCAAGTTGAAGTTGGATGTGGTATTACTTTTGATTATTGTGTCCATTTCTTCCCATCGTGGCATTCTTCCACTCAGTGAGGCAACACAAATGTTCATTCTAGATTTGTGCTTCATTAGCTGGGTTGTGGGCAAGAATAAGGTGTAGGTTTAGCAAAGAAAACCCTCACGCCATTCAATGCTGCTACTCAGAGATAAATCATGGGTTTGAAGTAAGGTAGTGTGGATGTATGTAAGAGTGGTGAGTCTGATAAAAGACTCATCATGGATTTTAAGGGTAGTAATCAGATTTTTGGGCATCAACCTTCAATAGAAGACTGATACACAAGGTGTCTACCATTGGAAAACAATCTTCCAAGCATTGCAAGTGTTGAAGCCTTGTCAATAACCATACTTGGGAGCTATCATGCCAGGTATTTTAGTTAATAAGTCTAAGTGTATTTATGAAATATATTTGTTGATGTATCTCTTGTTGAGAAAATATAAAAAAAAGGGTTTTCAGGTTGTATACCAAATGACATGAAATTTGTATGACTATCCATTGATATTGCTACATTCTATCTACTTAGAAGTGTATTGAAAAGTGATCAATTTATTTAGATGTATTATGTTTACTACAGTAATATTTAGATGAAGTTATTTGTTGGTTTGGTCATTTCATATTATTGAGAAACTCTTTCCCTTGAACATTCAAACAAACAACAAGAAATATGCTTGAAAAAATGAATATGTACATCAAATTGAAAATAATTGAAAAAAATATCACACAAATTAGTAGGTGATCTTGTAGTTGTATCAAAGCATGGTTTATCCTGCCAACCTATTTGGGTTGTGAATCATGAAGTTGAGCCAAAAAAAATCATTGTATGAGATAAACTTGAACACTTATCTTAGTCAAAAGATGTTCTTCTCAACACTTTGGAGGAAGTAGAATTTTTTTTATACATTGTTGATCAACACCTTCTTAGTTGTTGCAATGTGTTATGACTCCATTGGTGCATTCTTTGGTTAAGCCAATGTTTATGAGACATCAGGATAAAAAATGTGAGAATTTTAGTCACTAGTTGTCTTAGTGAGATCACAAGGATTATAGCTCTGAAGGTTCCCTACGAAGATGGCATAATGAGGGAGGTTCTACATCTGATTGTTGAGAGTTATCATGGGTTACCTAATGATCAAGGCCCTTCCTTTGGTAGGAGGGTTAATTTGTTAGAAGTAATGGTGAGAGTTAGATCTTGTTATCTTTTGATTATTTTAGAATGTGATGATCTTATTTTGCAAATATTTCAATATTTCATAGCATCCATCAGTAAGGAGCATGGAGAAGCTGTTTTTCCTTACATGCAAACCATTATGATCCTAATCATTGCTGAATATGATACTATTCTCCAACTCCTTATATCTATGTTGATGGCTATTTTGAGGAAAGAACATGATGTCTCTATAGATACTTATGAGTTGGTTAACAAAGTGTTCAAACAGTGTGAGGGGAGGTTGAAACCCTTTATCGATATTGAGGAATACATTAGAAAGCCTCAAGATGATTATATACCTATGCATGCATCTATTCATGTTGAGGATGTGTGCAATACATTAGAGCTATCACACAAAGAATGTATGATAGGAAAACAATATGACCTTTTAGGCATGCATGTGGCTACCATTGATGAGATAATGCATGTTGATAAGGACATAACATCAGCCTTGAATGCATCGTTTGAGCTACCCAATGAAGTTGTTGACACTAGTACAAAGGTTGTTAGGGTTGAGATCAGTAATATACCTTTAGATGATGAGCTCATCAGGGATAACTTTAAGAAACCCCCCCTCGGCGAAGGTGTAAAATCTTGGCGAATCTTTCCTTTTATTTGAAAAAATTATTAATTTTCCTGGCGAATCTATAACACATTATTAAAAAAATTGTAAAATCCTGGAAAATCTTAATGAATAATTGGAAAAAATAATAATCACAATGGTGAATCTCTCCTTTAAGCAATGGGAATAATTGGAATCACATATGGTGAAAATCCTAGCCGATCACTAAAAAAAGATTAATTAGCCAATGGTGAACCATCCAATTAAAAAGCTAATCGATGGCAATAAATAAAAGCCCTATTCAAGGCTAAAATATCACTAAAATGAAATGGTAATTTATTATTAGTGGTGATATTTCCCCAAAATTAATGGTAGGAATATAATATTATTGGTGAATATAATTATTATTTGTAATTAGAGTATAAAATACTGGTGAATCAATTCCAATGATGCGTCGTTTAAAGAATAATGCATAGGCGAATTAATCGAGATAAAATTATTTTTTTGTAAAAACCTGGTGATTCTGCATCCTTTTTAGCTTGTACTATTTGCCATTTCTGGAGGTCTTGATTTCAATTATTCGCCAATTGGTGAAGATTCACCACTAAATTTTTCCCTAGAGCTCGTGGTAGGAAAAAAGGATGAAGTTTTCAAAGCAGCTAAAATAGGCGAAGCTTTTGAAACAACAAACAATTATGAAAACATAGGTGGTTTTGGTTTGGAATTTCTAACCCAACTTATGGAGAGATATTTATGTTGAAATTAGTATTGGTGAGTTGGGAAGTGACTTATTCAGAGAGATAACACCCCAAAAGGAGAACAATGAGCATAATTTTTCTTAATAGAGAAATCGACCTTTTAGCACTTGGGATCCAGGTGTGATGGCACCTAAGTATGACAAGGATCCTGTTTGGGATAAATTTCTTTTTGATTATAGTGTTGTTCTAACTTCACCTCCACAGTTATGCAAGGATGATGGTATTGATGGAATTGATGATGTTGTTCTTGATCTTGAGAAAAAATATAAATTCACATTGCCTGTAGCTGATCTTGAGAAAAGACCTAGCAATCTTGTTGATTTGGATTCACAATCCACTACTGAGGATGGTCAGGGAGAGGCATATGTGATTTGGGATAGCCTTGGAGACTTTGATGATAGGTATGAAATTTCTAATTGTAGCATGCAACATAACAACAGTCTGGTACCCTTGCCTGAACAAGATTGGAAAAATCAATTTTTATTGTTTATGGAAAAAGAAGTGCACATTTTATCTAGGTTGGATGACATTAGAAGCCTTATTGAAAAATTCATTTTAATGACACCAAGAAACAAACATGATCAAAATGTTCCCCTTGTTGATTTGGACATGATTAAAAGTTCTATGGAGGGAATAAAAATACTTTTCTTGCACATGATGCATGATCATGATGTTACTTTTGAGTTTGCAGAAATTTTTTTCCCCATGACTAAGAAGTAAGGGAAGAGTTTAGTGAGCTCACACTTGAGCTTAATTCCACAAGGCTTGCTTTGGAAAGTGTCCAAGAGGCACTTCTTGAAGCAAATGATCAACTTTGAGGTTCAATAGTTCATGTAGAAGGAGAACAGAGAAAGGGCCAAAGAGATTGAAAAGGTAATGGAAGAGCTTGATTGCATTTAGGGAGAGTATGATCTTTCCCATTTTCCCAAGGAATAAAAAAAGGATAGTCTAGATCAACAAGAGGATAATTTTTAGTTTATTGAAATTGATTTGTTTGAGGTAGATACTGATGTGACTTATGATAATCCCCTCTTCAATTTGGATGATGGAGCTCTTTCAGATTCTAGTGTGGAAATTGGTGATAATCATAGGATTTGGGATCTAGGTGAAATTTCCAAAGGTGAGTTGTTGATTCAAAATTGGAATGGTGGAGACAACCTTAGAATTGGTACCATTGTCCACTTTTCAATTAGCTTGCATAGGACAATGAATGATATAATGTAGATGGATTGGCCAACACCTCTAGCTCAGTAGTGGAGTAATTCTCAATTGGCGTTGATTAGAAGAGGTAATGTGGCTAGTGGAGGGGTTCCTTGGGTCAATCCCACATTCACATTCCCTTTGTTTTAGGGTTAATCTCTTATGACAACTATTGCCCTAATATTCTAGTGTTGATTGTGGATACTTTTTCTTATGATTATATGGACTTTGAGATCTTACAGGCTTTGTGGTAGTGGGTTGTGGAAGGACTTGCAAAATTAAAATAGTTATTTCCAGTTCTCTCTTGTATGAGTGATATTGACTGTAATCAGTTCGAGTTGTTGATGTGTATATCTTTTGGTGCTATTGTGATGATTTCACTGAGATTCCTTGGCATGATATGTCACTTGGTGAGATTTAAGTCCTTTCAGGTATTTTAGTATGGGGTTTAATGGTGAATAAATTTTAGGGGGCTAGGAGAGGAAAATGCAGCATGGGCATGATGATCAAACAGTTATGATCAGAGTGGCACAATGTCAGCATGGTGATTCCTTTCAAAGATTAACTTGGAACTTTGGGATCACATTAGGATGTAGATCGGTAGTTGTTGGGAACAAGAGAGCCGATGTTGACTTACTTGAGCCTGTTCCTATGGTGCCTTGGATTGGTTTCCTAGAAGAGTATTTTTTTGAAGGGTTGAATGAGTTCTTGCAGTATCTGATTTCTCTTCTTATTGGTGATTTTCAAGAGGTCTCTTGTGTTGGTACCCTGCAGGTCAATGTCTTGAGGGGATGGTACTACAAATCTCCTATGTTGACTTGGGACCTTGGGATCATTCGTGGTTTCAGTTTAGATTAGTTTGATGGTTGTAGGGTTGTATTGGAATTTTTTGAGGACAAGCAATCTTTGAGAAGGGTAGATTATAATGTATCCATTTTAGAGTTCTCTTTCTTTGCAATTGGAGATTTCTTTTTGTGTTTGTGTCTGCATGATTAGAGGGGTAGTTTGAGGTTACCAGTGAGCTCAAATGGTATACAGGAGTTATATGATGCTTTCAGATGTTATTTTTGGATTTCAATTTGGGCCACTCTTGGAGGTAGTTTCTATTAATAGTCAGTCACCCGATTGGATCCGTTTGTCATTATTCTTCATCAAGATCACTCTTGTGCAATTAGTTTTCAATTCTAATGCATTCCAATAGTTTTTGTAAAATGAGTATATTAATGACTTTATTTTAATTAAATTAATAAGATTTCCAAATATTAATTAAAATATTTAAAAGGTCCTTAGTGCTATAGCTCATTAGAACTGGGATAAAATGTTTTAAATCATGGATGTATTAAACTAGGGCCTTTTATGCCAAATTATCATTATTTTAATAAAAAGGTAATATTTGGAGCTAAAAAGGAGTTTAAATTAAAAAGTGAATTTCAAAATAGAAGCTTTTGGAGAGTTTGGCGAGAAAAGTATAAAAGGAGGTTATGAGAGCTCATTTGGTTATGTTATGTTATGTTTATTTGATTTCTTTTTTCGAACCTGTGTGGGTTTGGAGATTGAACTTGGTTCATCTCAAATTTTTTTAGGATGGAAGCCCTCATGAAAAATATCATCCACAGTGGTGAAAGATCCTCTCTGGATGATAGATGATAGATTCATTCATAGTCTATGCTTGTGCTTCATTTATAAACTTGGAGGTTGAAGATTATATCTTTGCATTTGATGAATTTTAGATTTCCTGTTGGTCGTTTGGGTTTAGAGAGTATTTCCTTGCTAATTTTGGACTTCAGTATCGACGTGGGATTTTGATGTGGGCTTGTTATCCATTCTAGTGCTGGGAATATATTTGTGTCTCATATTGTTAGGAGGTTGTAAGTTGAAGCTGGACATGGTATTACTTCTGATTATTGTGTCTATTTCTTCCCATTGTGGCATTCTTCCACTCAGTGAGGCAACACAGACCTTCATTCTAGGTTGGTGGTTCATTGGCTGGGTCATGGGCAAGAATAAGGTGTAGGTTTAGCAGAGAAAACCCTCATTCCATTGAGTGTTGCTTATTGTGGGTCTGAAGTAAGGTAGTGTGGTTTTATGAAAGAGTGGCAGGTCTGATAAAAGACAACATGGAGTTTAATGATAATAATCAGATTTTTGGGTGTCAATATTCAATAGCAGACTGATACACAAGGCGTTTACCATTGGAAAACCATCTTCCAATCATTGCAAGTGTTGAAGCCTTGTCAATCGCCATACTTGGGAGCTATCATATCACGTATTTTAGTTAATAAGTCTGAGTGTCTTTTTGAATTATATTTGTTGATGTATCTCTTTCTTATAAAATATAAAAAAGGGGTTTTCGGGTTGTATACCAAATGACATGAAATTTATATGACTGTCCATTGATATTGTTGCATTATATCTGCTCAGAAATGTATTGGAAAGTGCCCAATTTATTTGGAATGTATTATGTTTACTACTATAATGTTTAGATGAAGTTTTTTGCTGGTTTGGCCATTTCATATTATTGGAAAATCTTTCCCTTGAAAATTCAAACAAACAACAAGTAATATGTTTAACAAAATGAATATGTGTCAAACTAAAAACATTCAAAAAAATAATCCCACAAATCAGTAGGTGATCTTGCTTACGAACATGTAAGCATCACAACTAAAAATTATGGTATGTTGAAGTTGGATTTTTGAATGTTCAAATCTCTTTAGGGGTTTTTTCAAAGAGAGTTGAAGTAGGATATTTTTTAATCAAATGACAAGCTATGCTCACAACTTTTGCACAATATTTTTGATTGAAATCCTCTTCATTCAGCATATTTAGTAGCCCTCTTTGTCAACATCTTGTTCATCTTCTACAACTCCAACATGTTGAGGGGCAAATGGAGTTGTCTTATGTGTTGTATTTTCATAGTTTCATTGTGCCTTTCACACACATGTCCTAATTTGTTTTGGTAAAGCAAGTGCCCCACATTTTTTTTTCATTTTACTTTGTTCACTTTCTTGTTTTGGGATGGTTTTACTTTAGTTTTAGCTTTGATCTTTTCACCTTGTGTGTATTTTGGAATTTTTTCCTTGTGCTTATTTTGGAATTTTTCCTTTCTTCAGAATTTTGGAGTTGATCATCCTAATATGATTGTAAAAGAAGCTCCCAAACTTTGATCCTTTTTTGGATCAAGCTTGTTAGGGTTATTTATGTCACTCTCATCAAACTTTTAGAGTTGGTCATCCAAGCATGATTGTCAAAACACCTTCAAAACCTTGACACTTGGCAAGGGACATGACATCACCCAAACCTACCACCTTGCTATGCATTAATGATGATTTTATTGTGAGTGTTGTTTACCTATTGTTCTTGTCGTTAGGTCATTTTTTATCAATTTACTCTTGTGTTCACACTCTCTCATGCTCTAGTGATTCGACTTCTCGTATTCTTGTGAACTTGTGATTTGAAGAGAGTTTTCCATTTCTTGTGAGTGAACTTGCTCATACATTGGTTCTTTTTGTTAGCTTGTGTGTTTGTTGTGCATGGTTAAGCAATTTCCTTTGAACTTGTTGTTCAAGTTTCCTTTTTGTTTACCATGGAGGGTCTCTTTTTTGGCTTGTATTGGTAGTTTCTTGTCTTTCTTTTGTTGTTGATTGGTTTTATTTATTTGTTGTTCGTTGATGTTGTATGTTTTTTGTGGTTTTGTTGTTTACCTCCATTTTTATTTTCTTTACTTTCTTGATTTCATGTTTGTGTTTATTTTCTAGTTTTTGTTTGCCCTAGTTGTACGGTTCTTTTTACCCTTGAACATATCAATTTGTCATAGTTATCTAGTATGATTTCATGCCCCCATAAGGACTAATGTTAGGCATCAAATTTGCAAGCTTTGTCTTGATCATTTTGTTATGGGATGAGTTCTTTTGGGCCCTTGAAGCCTGACTCTTGCACTTAGAATTTATTAACTTTTCAAAGTGGGGGTTTAAGCTATCATTCCATTTGGGAACATGTTTGGTGTTTCCTTTGAAGTCCACTCTCATACTTGGTTTTAAATCCATTTCTTTTTATATTTGGAGTTTCAGACATCCTTGTCATGAGTAACTATTTTGAGATGTTTTTGAAGTTTGATCCTTGACTACTTTACATTATATTTTTTAATCAAGATTGGAATTTTGAGTGCATGCTTACTTGAGTACTTATTTTGTAGTATCCATGAGGTCTAATATTCAACTAATATATGTTATATTATTTGAAGGTATTGTGACTTTGAGCATACTCTTATTTGTGTCCTTGTTAAGGGGTGCTCCCAATGCTTGAACCTTGACACCTTATACTACATTTTCCCTTTGGGTGCGAGTTTCATTTCAACATGTTACCTTTAAGTGTGATTAAATAATTAAACTCACTCAATGGAATTGGGCTTATGGGATTCCCAATGTTTCAAGCATGGATCATATTAGGATCCCAAACTCTAGCTCTCCAACAAGATTGAGTTGGGAACTTTATACTTAATCAATGGTAAGCATTATGTTACATACTCGATGATAATTTTAAAGATGGTCCACTCATTGTATTTTAATCTAAGTTATTTCATTACATGCTAGTATATATAATTTAGTGAGGTTACACATGGATTGATGATGATCACTAACCAATCTAAGGAGACTACATTTTTGAATCTTCTAGTGGCCTCATATGTTCTTGACAGTACATATTCTAGGAGGGAAGAAACCACCAAAAGAGATGAACTAAAAATACTAGCAGTTGCGTGCAGTGACATGCAATGATGAGCCGATAGGAGGAGGAGAAGTCCAAATGGTAGGGTTTTGTACATGCATAGAAGGAATTAGAGAGGGGGATGCTACGAAAAATAAGGGAGAGAACATAGCAGGTGAAGATGAATGCACAATTGCTATCGTGACCATATAGAACAATATGCAAGCAAGAAAGTAGTGCTTTGAAATAATATGAAAGTGCATAAAAGGGAAATTTAAAGAATTTGTGAGCAGTTTATTGATAGCCAATAGATAAAATTTATGCAAACAATAGCCATTGAGGGAAGATAAATTTGAATTGATTTTTGAATACAACTATGCATAGGAGAATATTTTAAAGTTATTTGAAAGCTGAAAAATATTCCATGATAATCGAGAACAACCATAGTCAATTTTATAAATGAAGAGCAACATTTCTATCAAATGGAAGTGTGAAGCATTTAACAAATATAAACAACCCATATTAGAAATCACTAGTTTTAGGATGCTTCTTTGATGATATGATCATTATCATTATGTCCATTATAGTATTCTTCTTATCACTGAATTTGTTTGTCTTGAATATGTTTTGCAGAAATCAAAGGAAAATGTGAAGTTTAGTGCAATGGACATGTGTCATTGTTAGAAAATATCTAAATTAGGAAACATAAACAGTTTTATAATTTATAACAAATAATATGTAATGCACCTATAGTAGAAGAGATAAATAAATAAGATGTAGGAATACCTTGTGCACACAATGGGATGCAATATCTTTATGATTATAAATCCCATATAATTCTATTCCGGTACCTGAGAATTTTGTTGAGTTGAAATCAGTGATACATTTTTAAAATTATATACAGTTGTATCATTTATGACAAAGAATTTAAAATGCAGTTGTGAAATAAGAGATGGAATAAATGACATATAGCTTTACCTTGTATATAAATGGAATGTAGTTGCAACTTGTACACCATCCAAAACATGCCATCGTGAAGCTATTTAGCATTATGGAGATCTATAGTTACAACTGAGAATGTTTTCAATCTGAAATGGTTAGAAACAAATATAGTTACACACAAATGGTTCAAAGGTGAGAGCACTAGCAGTGGCATCATTGACTGAAGATCGCAGAAACTTTGGGCTGTGTGGGTGTAAGAAGCCTAAAAACTGGGTTGAGACATTTTAGTATGATCTATACAAGAATTGCAAAATTAAATATAAATGTTATATGGTCAACCAAAGAAGAGGAAGGAATTCAGGCTTGTCATTGGAGGAGAGAAGAAGCATAATGAAATAATTGAACAACAACTTCTCTTAGTAATCACCATAGAAGTAAAACTCTAGCTAGCTTGGTGGGAGTGGTTGCAACTGCACTATGAAGGGAATGAAAAGGAAGTAGTGAGCCAACTCACATATGGATTCAAACAATTAGAAATGGTGGAAATTCTATATGCATTGAAGTGAAGAGGGAAAGGAGAAGTGATATAGTTACCGAAAAGAACAAAAATATTTCATCATGTTGTCAATATACACAGTTGTTGGAGGTGATCCTCTTCCTTGATTCAAAGTGCACTATATTTGTTGGCACATAATCTAGAGTATCTATCAAAAGAGAAAGACAGATCTATGCGTATTCATGTAATTGATTTTACATGAGAAAGAGTTGTGAATATTAGTCCTTGTCTTGCTTTTTCCAATGTCAAGCCTTGAGATTTATGTATTGTTATTTCCCAAGCCATTGTCAAGGGGAGTTGTCTTCAACTGCCCCGTGATAGCAACCTAGGTGTCTTCCAACACAAACAACACAATTCCAACCCTAGTCAACAAGTATTGCAACTTCAAAACCTCTTCCTTGCTAGTAGGTGTACAAACCTTGATTTTGGAACCTAACTCACCTTAAAATCTCTCAACCAACAGACTCCTCATAGTTTTATAGACCCATCAAAGAAACTTATAACATACCCCAATATCCCAACCAACTCTTTTGGAACAACTTCAAAACTTGTCCACAACACTGACCTAGGCCATGAATTAGGTCAATTTTACAAAGATTCACCTCTCTAAGCATGCAAATGACCCAAGAAACCAATGGGTAAGCACTCACCAGCCTCCAAAACCCCCAATTTCACCATTAGTTTGCATAGACACACCTTCCCAAACACATTTCCAAGAAACACTTGTTTTAGGCTATTCATATGAGGGTTTATTGTAAAACTATATCATTGACCTTCCTATCCCTTGGAACTAGTTCAAAAATCCTTATTTATGCTTGTATATGCTTAAGAAATATTCACCAAGCCATTGTCAGCAATAAAACACCAAGCCCTAGTGTAAAGCCACCAATTTCAAGCAAAATTTACATAAAAACACACAAGGCAGTAGTACAAAAGGCCTCTAATACTATTCCAAGCACCATAAGACCCTATACACATATAAAATAGACTCAAATGATCCATTCCACTGAGATACAAAAGGTGACAGTGGGTGGAATGGCTTAAAAAGTCATTTCTTCACTCCAAACCCTTATAATAGGGTATTCAAACCCAGTTACAGAGATATGGCCACAAAGAGCCTTGTTCTTGATGAAAACCTTTTAGAATAGAACCAAATCAAATATATCTCATCCTATAATAGATTATACAAGAATTTAACACCAAGATTGGCCTGTACGGGCCGTATAGTACAATGAAACTTCAGAATTTTTGGTAAAACACAAAAAAATTAATGAAAAATAGGGAAAAATTCTTCTTGTTATTCCTTCCAAATCCTCTAACCAACCATTAAATCAATGGAATTCAAACCTTTAAACCTTACCCATCATGAAAAAAATGACACAACCACCTTCAACTTATTTTCAAAACTCCTCATGACCGTTAGGCTTCTAAGCCTTTACAAATTTTGCATTTTTGCAAGTTTATGTTGACAACTTTTAACACTTTTTGCAATATTTGCAATTTGACTCTCCTATACTCCTAATAGACCTATTACATAAATAAATTTTCAAGATGACCTTATTTAATCCAAGAACATGACTCTACACAATAAAATTGACTTTTCACTTACCTTGACAACTTTTGTCAATCTTGACAATTCTTCAACATGATTTACAACTTTAACAATATGGACTCAAAAGACATCAAAGTTCACCAATTACATCAAAATGGTCTCATTAGACCTTATTTATACCTAATACAATCAAACAACTTTGAATCAATCACCAAGACTCAACCCTTCATTTGACAACTAGAGAAAAAACACTGAAATAGATTGGTGCTCCTACACCATACACACCGCCTAAAATGGTTTCCATGTCTCTGGAAACATATCTTCAATTGTTTGTCCTCTAAAAAATCCATTTCTTTGACCTGCAAAAGATAAATTCTGAAAGCTTGATCTATACTTACCATCCTTCAGTTCATGAACAACTTGATATGGTTTCTCTTGCTTTGTAGCACATCCTCTGACCTTCTTTCCATTTAGGATTGATATAAGGCTTGTATCAACTGCCCTCTTCCTTGTCCAAGCAACATACCTACCTTCATATCTCTGTCCTTGCCTTTCCATTTGTCCCAATCCATTCTTGTCCTTGAATTTGTGCTTCAAACTCACTATCCTCATAGCCCTTTCATTCCCAGACCTACATACCTCTGTATTCTCCATCTTAAGAGCCCCTTTCCTAACAATGTTTGACTACCCTTCAACTTTAGTAACCACTATAGGACATACCACTATCCCAACTAGTATTTCTTCAACTTTCTTAGACTCATTGTTTGTCTTTTCAAGGGATTCATCCTTAACCTTCTTTGCTTCAAACTTGAACATCCTTCCCACACCTTTGCTTCCTTCAATCACCATATTAGCATTCAAATTTACTATTTTCAGATCTCCATCCCTTCGAGTAACTGCAAACTATTTACTCTTATCTTCCCCAACTTTCACATACTCATTTCTACCCATCATGATTACCTTTCCTGCCCTTGTTTGCTCCCTATCTTCTTCTTGCAATGGATGCAAAGTAAATGAGTTCCCTTCATGCACAATCTAGTAAGTATTAGCCCATCCATCATACACAACGTGTTTATCAAATTTCCATGGCCTTCCAAGAAACAAATGGAAACATTGCATTGGTAGAACATCACACAGTACCCTATCTTTGTATCCCCCACTTTGAAATTCAACTAAAGCCTGCTCATTGACTAGAAGTGATTGATCATCATTTAACCATGACACCTTATAGGGTGTTTGATGACGAACTTTTACCAAACTCAACTTATCTACCATTTCCTTTGATACTATATTATCAGTGGAGCTTGAATTAATTACTAACTTGCATACCTTACCTTTTCTCTTGCAGGTGCTCTTGAAAAGACTTCTCCTTTGCAATGGTTCTTTCTCCTTGGAGGCCTTCAAGAGTTTTCTTTGCAACGTCAAACTCTCACCAACTTCAAGAACACAATTATGACTTGATGAATTGACACTTTCCTCTTCATCATCTTGCACAACTTGAACTCTCTTTTCACATCTTCTCTCACCTCTACTTAAAGAAGCACCAAAATTTTTAGGACACTTGAAGAATGGATGACCAAACTCACCACACTTGTAACACCTTCCTGCAAACACATTAGGATCTTTTCCTTGATCTATATATCTTCCCCTATAGTTTTTTCTTCCACCTCTCCATCCACTTCTAGATTCAACCACTTGCTCTTTTCCTTTACCAACATCTTCTTGATCTTCTTTGGACTGTTTTGGTGTTGAAAATGAACCTCTGCCCCTAGAAGTACTGCCTCTTCCTCTTGTTACCTTCTCTTGTCTCCTCTTTATTTCTTATGGTCATTTTAAAACATTCTTCTACTATCTTTAGTGTCATCAAACCGATTTCATCTTGGATATTATACCTTAGACCATTTAGATACCTTTCCACTCTTTCTTCCTCATCTTCCTCATGTTTTGTTCTTATACTTAACCTATAGAACTCCTTGGTGTATGCTTGCACATCTAAGTCCTTTTTCCTAAGATTTTGAAGTTTTTTAAGCAATTGCACAATGTAATCATTAGGAAGGGACTTACCTTTAATTTTTTCCTTCATTCTCTCCCAAGAAGCAATCTTAGCCTTCCCCTTTTTCTGCCTTTCTTCTTGCACAAAATTTTACCTTCTTCCTCAAGAGATCTACTCCCTTTGCTCTGATACCAACTGATAGAAAACTAAGTGTCTTCCAACACAAACAACACAATTCCAACCTCATCCATATCAACCCCAATTTTAGATTTCAATGCAACCATCTCCCTTTTCAAGGCTTCCAATTCCCTAGCTTGCTAATCAATCTTCCTAACAACAGTGCTTCCTTTAGGAGGCATTTTGATTCCTCCAATTACACCTTTTCCTTGCACACAAAATTTTACCTTCTTCCTCAAGAGACCTACTCCCTTTGCTCTGATACCAACTGATAGAAACCTAAGTGTCTTCCAACACAAACAACACAATTCCAACCCTAGTCAACAAGTATTGCAACTTCAAACCCTCACAAAGGTTATTCTCCACACAAACACTCTCCCTTGCTAGTAGGTCTGCAGACCTTGATTTTGGAACCTAACTCACCTCAAAATATCTCAACCAATAGAATCCTCAAAGTTTAAAAGACCCATCAAAGCAACTTATAACATACCCCAATATTCCAACCAACTCTTTTGGAACAACAACTTCAAAACTTGTCCACAACACTGACCTAGGCCATGAATTAGGTCAATTTTACAAAGATTCACCTCTCTAAGCATGCAAATGACCCAAGAAACCAATGGGTAAGCACTCACCAGCCTCCAAAACCCCCAATTTCACCATTAGTTTGCATAGACACACCTTCCCAAACACATTTCCAAGAAACACTTGTTTTAGGCTATTCATATGAGGGTTTATTGTAAAACTATATCATTGACCTTCCTATCCCTTGGAACTAGTTCAAAAATCCTTATTTATGCTTGTACATGCTTAAGACATATTCACCAAGCCACTGTCAGCAATAAAACACCAAGCCCTAGTGTAAAGCCACCAATTTCAAGCAAAATTTACATAAAAACACACAAGGCAGTAGTACAAAAGGCCTCTAATATTATTCCAAGCACCATAAGATCATATACACAAATAAAATAGACTCAAATGATCCATTCCACTGAGATACAAAAGGTGACAGTGGGTGGAATGGCTTAAAAAGTCATTTCTTCACTCCAAACCCTTATAATAGGGTATTCAAACCCAGTTACAGAGATATGGCCACAAAGAGCCTTGTTCTTGATGAAAACCTTTTAGAATATAACCAAATCAAATATATCTCGTCGTCTAATAGATTATACAAGAATTTAACACCAAGATTGGCCTGTACGGGCCGTATAGTATAATGAAACTTTAGAATTTTTGGTAAAACACATAAAATTAATGAAAAACAGGGAAAATTCTTCTTGCTATTCCTTCCAATTCCTCTAACCAACCGTTATATAAATGGAATTCACACCTTTAAACCCTCCCCATCATGAAAAAACTGACACAACCAACTTCAACTTATTTTCAAAACTCCTCATGACTGTTAGGCTTCTAAGCCTTTACAAATTTTGCATTTTTTCAAGTTTATGTTCACAACTTTTAACAATTTTTGTAATATTTACAATTTGACTCTCCTAGAATCCTAATAGAACTATTACATAAATAAATTTTCAAGATGACCTTATTTAACCCAAGAACATGACCTTACATAGGAAAGTTGACATTTCACTTACCTTGACAACGTTTGTCAATCTTGACAATTCTTCAACATGATTTACAACTTTTACAATATGGACTCAAAAGACATCAAAGTTCACCAATTACATCAAAATGGTCTCATTATACCTTATTTATAATCAAGACACTCAATCAAATTTGAATCACTCACCAAGACTCAACCCTTGATTTAACAACTAGAGCAAAAACATTGTAATAGATTGGTGCTCCTGTACCACACCATGTGATCAGGGGAATGGGGATGGATTTTGGGTTGTTTTGATCCCATGTTGGGCTAATGTAGTTTGGGAAGTGCACAAAAAAATATTGAGGAAGTTGAGGTGGTTTAGCACCCCTAGCATACACGATAGACTTGACAATACCCAATGATCTATTAACCAGGCCAGTTGGCACCCAAAGATTTGTTGTTAACATTACTTGTTTGCCAATTGTAATTAAGAGCTTTGCTTGAAGTTTCTCATCATTTCCATAATCAGGTGTGTTTTACTGAGTAGTTTCAAGAATACTAATTGCAATGGGAACATTTAATTGTTTAAGCATTTTTCTATTATGCAAGGCAAACAATTTATTTGTTGGGAATAAGTGAATAGTTGTGTCAAAATCTTGGCTCTGTTGAGCTAAAAGAATGGTGTTTTTTTTATTCATAAGAGTTTTCCAATCAGCTTGAGATGCTTGAGAATTTTGAATATTCAAAGGAGTCTACGAAAATCTTGTTGTGCATCGAACTTTCCATGTTGGCGGAAGACTGTGTCAAGCGTGACAACATTAAAAGTGTGACAAAGAGCCAAGGCTATGGAGTGAGAATCATAGATAGGCTTGTCCAAAATAGGTAGCATATGTGCAAGGTCACCCAAAAGTATAACAGAGGTACCACCAAATAGTTGTATATGTATAGTAGGAAATGCTTGCCGCAATCGACTATCTATTTTGAGTAACAACTGGGGTCCCAAGAAGCTCATTTTATCAATTAAGATGTACTTAATGTGTTTAAAGTCCTCTTGAAATATGGTTAATGGTTTTCCTTGCAAAAAATTCATATCTCTAATTGGTATCTGAAGAGTTTTATGCACTGTAGAGGCACACATATTGTAATCAGCCACTCTCGTTGGTGCCAAAGCAAGCAAAGGATTCATTCTCCAATTTGGAAATGAATTTAGTGTTCTCCAAATATTGTCTATAAGAAATAATTTACCTATACCTACAATACCTTGAATAATAATATGCAATGGTGATGATGAAGATGGGCCAGGATGGTGTTGTTTAATGATATTTAGAGCAAGCTTTTTCTTAGGAGATAACTAATGACAAAGTGCAGGTGCAACAGGTGGGCAAAGACTATCTTTATTTGTATGCAATTTACTTGTTGAGATGAACTATACAACAACGTTATATAGATTCTCAGGAACATGGCGTGTGTCCCACATGTGATTTAAATCAAAGTCTTGTCTACTTAATAGCTCTAGTTGGTCCAAGTAGACATTGTTTGTAGCACCAAGGAAAGAAAGCAATTCCCATTCGTATTCATCTGCGAGAGGCAGCGACTGGGTGTTGTTGGTATCACTATCACCTTCTCCTTGACTAGGGGGAGGAATAACTCTATTGAAATTCCTTGAGGGTGATAGCCAACAACATGAAATAGCCTCTAGTTCTGTGTTATACTATCTTTGGTGAGGCCTATATCTACTTTGACATTTCAAAAAGGCTTGTATAGCAGCAATTCTAACCAACAAAAAGTTCAAACATATCACAATGCTCAAGAGGGGAAGACTTGAATAGTGGGTAAACAATGATCACAATAGGGTGCGGTTGCAAACGTCAAGCCCCGCCTTTGCGATTTTTCTGATGTGTATAGAATTGTGTAGATTGAATAAGGGATATAGTGTCCATCTCAGTTGGTCTTTGCATGTAACAATGAATATAACTACTTGGAAGCTCTTCACCATTATCAACTATTTTCAAATGGTGGAAGGTTTTCCTACTCATATTCAAAGATAGGAAATGTCAGCTTGACATGACAAGGGGAAAATTTTGCAGCATATGGCATGTTTCTTGTGCATCAATGTCATGATCTACAACCAAGTTCATCATGAAATTTTTATAGGAAAGCAACTCTTTATCCCTAGATGAATTTGTATTTGCAAGCCTCTGCAAGATATCACTATAGCTTTCAGACTTTTTTCAGATTTTGCTGCATATTTGGAAATGTACTTTAGCACAATTTGTCTTGCCAAGACTGGCTGGCAATCAATGTTTTTTTTCTAGATCACAATCATCTTAGGGTTATGGATATTAAGACACTCATCATTTCTTGCTGGCTTATAGGATTTGTTTGATTCATTTCCAAATGCCAATGCCGATGATGGTTGTGCATTCCATGGAGCTTTGTAGCGACATTGTAATTATTGGCCTTTTTTCCTAAGGCATGTGTACTGAGTACATTTGGTATGCCTCTGCACCATGTTCACCAACTATTTGTAATCCACCATTTGGTCCATGCAAGTAATTTGTGAAGTGTCAAGAAAACACGAGTCCTCTAGAGAAGAGTAGTGGACTCTTGATCTTAGCTGTTATGGGGAACAAGGATTCCATGCTGAAACATAATGATCAAAGAAGCTTTTTGCCTGCTAGACTTCATGTGGGTTGGACTAGTCAAGCATGTCTATATTTGGGGCACCTGGAAGCCACAAGAAACCATGGACATGTGTTGATCCATAATGTTGCCACTCATACCTATACCAGTAATCCTTTGTATGGAAAAGCCTCTCAAGAACCTCCTCACAGAAAATGGTGAACCACAAGTGCATATACAAGGCTGTTATATGTGGGCTCTGGACAACATTGTCCATGAAGCATCTTTGGGAATATGGAATATGTTGTTGATCACTAAGATTAAGCACCTTGTGCAAATCAGGCCATTTTGTGTCTATGAAGCTCAGAGTAAAAAAAAAGCCAATGCCCCAAGCTAGTGGATCATTGCAACCAGCTCTTGCCAACACTTTCCCCAATATGAGTGCATCCCTCGCAAGGATGCACCAAAGTGAATGAGCTAGTTTGCTATCTGGGTGTTCGATGCATCCTAAAGCAGTTGTTGCAGTGCAACCACAGACTTTGGGATCCTTTTTTCCAAGTTTATTTTCATGAAAATGGAAGTCAACTGCTAGCTTCAATGTCTCATTATTAAATTATAAAGGTAATATCTAAATATGACATGCCTCCCAAATCTATTATCATAGTATCTCATCAAGTGCAATGCATATTCATGCAAGTGAATCTATATGCTTCTCAACTATAGCAGCATCATTGTTCCAGTGGGGAACAATGTTTGAAAAGCCTTGCTTAATAACCCTTTTGTATTGTATTCATTGATAGGGTTTGAATTTATCTCAGGCCAAGGAAAAGTATCTTGACTAATGTTTTTAATCTGCAAGGCATCTTTGATTGCCTACAATTCCCAAGGAGGTTTGGGAAACAATCAAATAAATGATGATGAGTCCTCAAGCTCAGCTTCCTCATCAACAACAATTTCAAAAGTTGCTATTGGTTCAACTATGTTCTGTATTGGTTCTTTCATTGTGTGCAAAATATTGGAGATGTCAGTACTTGTAGCAGGAAAAAAATTTAAAGCATCACAATCAATTGCAGCATCACTATAGTATGGATCATTTTTAATTTTGTATATCAATGCAACCATGACATTATGTTTGTCAACATAGCAATCATAGTTCATTCCCTGAATTCCAGTTCTTCAAACAATCACCACTTCAACATCATGTAGGCGATGTGGAAACAAAGTTACAATGGTCATGATGTCTCGAGGGAAGCTTATAGTATGGCCACTATATTTGTATTGGCCTCCTCTAGCATGGGTCACTTACAAAATTGGAGAAACTCTAGCTATAAGCATTTCTTCAAATTGAGTCAGCTTTGCAAGGTCAAGAGGTTGTGGTCTTGGGTCCATCTTGTTCATTGAACTAAATCAATGGACACCCTTTTTAGAAGCACAATACAAGAAAATGATGTTCAGGTTGGATGCTTGCACTTTGATTCTGAAGTATCTTTCCTTGCAAATACTACAAACTTTCAAATCAGACAAAGCATCAATGCACTAGTAGAAGGACTGCATTGCAACACAAAAAGGATCTCCAAACATACTGTTAAAATGGTGATGTAGTCAACAATCCATTCTTGGCAAGGTTGTACTAAGATCCATAGCCCCCCATTGTTGAGGCACCTTCATTGGCAAGATTATGTGCAAGATGCTAAGGGATGGAGGGTGTGGTACTATATAAGCCAAAATGTGTTTCTAACAAGCTTGTGTGGCCTCTTGATTAGGCGGGGCCAAGTAAGGATGAACTACAGTGGATCTTTGTTCCAAGTATTTGGCCTAACGACTTGCATAGATCTGGTCTCTATGCTGCACATAATAGCGTTGGTTTCTTTGGAATTTTGATACCCTTTTTTGGTCCACACTTGATGTGGGATTGGAACTTGAATAGGGTTGAGGAGCCTACAACCATAATATGAGGAAAACAATAAAGTGCTTGCAAACACCAACTTAAAAAACAATGGTAAAGCTAAAGAGATTAAGCCAACTCAAAACATCACAATTATTTAGTAGCATGATGGATGACAAGAACCGAGAGGAGAAGTTCTAAACATAGGTGCATATGGGTGTGATGGATAGGAAGCAATGAAAGTAGAAGTTGCAAAGATGTATATCTATATATATCTATATATCTATATATATATATGTATCAACAAGTTTAAATGTAGATGTATATGAAAGTTGTTTGTAACTAATTTCACATCCATACATGTCCACATATAAAATGTTTTGGTCAAAGATTAAAAAATAGAGCATGTTGTCTCAATGCATAACCACTTCTATAAGCTGTAAAGTAATAGGATTAGGAACAAAAGTTGTTTTGATGTGACAGACATTGGGAAAAAGGGAAAAGAAAACAGATGTCCAGCCAACAAAAAATCCAAAAATATGCATCTAACTTGAGAAACATATATTTTGGTATAGATTTTGTTTCGTAAGTATCCATATATGCATTGCATATCTTGCATGTATAATAGGCAAGACTATATATAAACATTGACTACATCTAATTTCACATAGATAGATATCTGCACATAGGAAAAATAAAATCAAAAACACTAAAAGAAGGCTTTCTCTCCACCTTACCATATTGTGTCATGGAGCCTTGAGGGCTCTCAACAAATCCTCGTGCAAGAACATAAATTGTCTAGCACTATAATCAATGCTGAGATCAATGTTTAATATTGCACTTAATATATAGCCTATCATACATATGAATGTTGTCTACATCTAATCTCACAAACATACACATCTGCACATAGGAAATATAAAATGAAACAGAACAAAAGAAGGCCTGCTCTCCACCCTACCATATTGGGTCATGGAGCCTCATGGGCTCTCACCAAACCCCCGAGCAAGAATATACATTGTCCACCACTCTGATCAATGGTGAAATCAGTGCTTCTTATTACACTTAATATACAACCTATCATTCTAACAACTCCTTTTTGAGGATCGAAGAAATAATAACTAAAAAGGTGCATCTAACTTCAAATACCTATATATTCATGTAGATTTTTTTTTGCAAGCACATATATAGGCATTGCATGTGTTGGATGCATTTGTAGGGATTTGTTGCTCAGATATATATACACACAAAAAGTATGTGTGGAAATGTATGTAAGTAGAATTACATGTAGACAATAAGTATATTGTCTACCACTATAATAAATACATAGATCAATGTTTAATATTACACTTAATATACAACCTATCATACATATGAATTTTATTTGTATCTAATCTCAGAAACATACATAACTCTACATAAGAAAAATAAAATGAAACACACCAAAATAAGGCTTGCTCTCCACCCTACCATATTGGGTCATGGAGCCTCATAGGCTCTCACCAAACCCCCAAGCAAGAACATATATTGTTTACCACTATGATCAATACTGAAACCAATTTTCCTTATTACACCTAATATAGAGCCTATCATTCTAAAAATTCCTTTTTGAGGCTCAAAGAAATAATAACTAAAAAGGCACATCTAACTTCAGATGCCTATATATCAGTATAGATTTTATTTTGCAAGTAAATATATAGGCATTGCATGAATTGGATGCATATGTAGGAATCTATTCACCAAACATGGGCACATATAACAAGCAATAACCAAAAAGAAAAAAAATGTAGATATGTACAACATGAAAATCAAGCCAACCATAACATTGACAATGGTTTTGTTGAATGGAGCAACATACACCATTGTCATGCGCTTGCAAGGATAAACAACGTGATGCAACCAACAATTTTTTTATCCTCTCACAAGCACATGATATCAATGTGTGGTTGTCCTCCATAATCACATAAGCCACAATCTGCAATGGTTCTAAAAGGGAAAATCATAAATGGATTTTTTCTTTTGTGGGAAAGGAATATGTTTTCTCAAGTTTTAAATGGTCAAGGAAGAGATATATATAAAGATGATGGAGGGTAACCATATTAATGCATTTTTAATTACATTCATACTCATTGCTATTATTTGTTGCAGCTAATAACACCTAGGTTCCAATGTTTGATTTGATAAAGGAGAATTATTTTGACCACTTTGTAATCAATGTTGAGATCAATGTTCAATATTACACTTAATATACAACCTATCACACATATGAATATTGTTTGCATCCAATTTCACAATCATACATATATGTGCATAGGAAATATAAAATGAAACACAAAAATATAAGGCTTGCTCTCCACCCTACCATATTGGGTCATGGAGCCTCATAGGCTCTCACCAAACCCCTGAGCAAGAACATACATTATCCACCACTATGTTCAATGGTTAGATCAAATTTTCATGTTACAATTAATATACATCCTATCATTCTAAGAATTCCATAGGAAATATAAAATGAAACACAACAAAATAAAGTCTTCCCTCCACTGTGTTCAATGGTTAAATCAAAGTTTCATATTACACTTAATATATAGCCTATCATTCTAAGAATTCCTTTTTGAGGCTCAAAAAACTAATAACTAAAAAGGTGCATCTAACTTCAGATACATATATATCGGTATAGATTTTGTTTTGCAACTCCATATATATGCATTGCATGTGTTGGATGCATATGTAGGAAACTGTTCCTTGGATATATATACACACAAGAAGTATGTGTAGAAACGTATGTATGTGGAATTAGATGTAGACAATATACATATATAGATGGATGAAAATTTTTATATATATATGTGTGTGTGTGTGTGTGTACATATCTACACACATGAAAAATGAAATGAAGCACAACAAAAGAAGGCCTGCTTTCCACCCTACCATATTGGGCCATGGAGCCTCATAGGCTCTCACCAAACCCCTGAGCAAGGGCATGCATTATCTATCACTGTGTTCAACGGTTAGATCAATGTTTCATATTACAGTTAATATACAACCTATCATTCTAAGAATTCCTTTTTGACGTTGAAAAATATAATAGCTAAAAAGGTGCATCTAACTTCAGGTACTTATATATTGGTATAGATTTTGTTTTGCAACTGCATATATCTATATTGCATGCTTTGGATGCATATGTAGATATCTATTTCTTGGATATATAAACACACAAAAAGTATGTGTAGAAATGTATGCATGTGGGATTAGATTTATACAATATACATATATAGATAAATGCAAACTTATATATATATGTACATATCTACACATAGGGAAAATAAACTGAAACATAATAAAAGAAGGCCTTCTCTCCACCCTACCATATTGAGTCATGGAGCCTCATAGGATCTCACCAAACCCCCAAGAAAAAACATACATTATCCACCACTATGATCAATGGTGAGATCAATGTTTTATATTACACTTAATATACAACCTATTATTCTAAAAATTAGCCAAGAAAGGATGAGCTATTGTGGTTCTTTGTTGCAAGTATTTGGCCTGACAATTTTCATAGATGTAGTCTCTATGGTACGCATAATAGAGTTGGGTTCTTAGGCATTTTGTTGGATTTTTTTTCCACACTTGATGTAGGATTAGAGCTTGAACACATTTGAAGTGCCTAGAACCATAATATGAGGAAGACAATAAAGTGCTTGCAAACACCAACTTAAAGAGAAACAGTGCAGCTAAAGAGATTAAACCAAGTAAAAAATTCACAATTGTTTAGTAGCATGATGGACGAGAAGAACCAAGAGGACAAGTTCTAAACACATGTGCATATGGGCATGACAGATAAGAAGCAAGGAAAGGAGAACTTTCAAAGATGTATATATATATATATATCAACAAGTTTGTATGTAGATATATACGAATGTTATCTGTAACTAATTTCACATACATACATGTCCACATATAATTTTTTTTTGTTAAAGACTATAAAATAGAGCATCTTGCCTCAAAAAGTGCATCTAAATTTAGACACATATATATTAGTATAGATTTTTTTTGTAAGTATATATATTTGTTGCATTCCTTGGATGCATAATAGGCAATACTATATATGAATGTTGGTTGCATCTAATTTCACATATGTTTTGGATGTTGATCTTCTTTTGTTAACAAAAAAACTTAAAAATACTATGCCTGAGAAAATTACCTCACACAAGAATAGGTACAACATGTTTTAGTTAACAACAACAATTTGAATAAACGTACAATGCTGCTCTCGAATAGGAAAACTGCAATTATCAATTGAAACATATATACCCGTTATTCTGTCAAATGTTTCGACAATTTTTGGATGAATGGACATAGGGCCAAGCCGTGCCAAGTAGAAAATATTTTTTGTGGGAAAGCAATGTACATTTAGACTATGTATTAATGTTTCTTGCATCTAATTTCACATAGAAACATATCTACACATAGGGAAAATAAAATGAAACACAACAAAAGAAGGCTTGCTCTCCACCCCACCATATTGCGCCATGGAGCCTTAGAGGTCTTAGAAAAACCCCGAGAAGGAACATACATTGTCTACTACTATAATAAATGTTGAGATCAACGTTTAATATTACACTTAATATACAACCTATCATACATATGAATATTGTGTGCATCCAATTTCACAAACATAAATATCTGTGCATAGGAAATATAAAATGAAACACAAAAAAAGAAGGCTTTCTCTCCACCCTACCATATCTCGCCAAATCCTCGAGCAAGAACATACATTATCCACCACTGTGATCAATGGTGAGGTCAATGTTTTATATTAGACTTAATATACAACCTATCATTCTAAGAATTCCTTGGAAAATATAAAATGAAACAAAACAAAAGAAGGCCTGCTCTCCATGCTACCATATTGGGTCATGGAGCCTCATAGTCTCTCACCAAACCCCTCGAGCAAGAACATACTTTATCTATCACTATGTTCAATGGTTAGATCAATGTTTCATAGTACACTTAATATACAACCTATCATTCTAGGAACTCCTTTTTGAGGCTAAAATAAGTAATAACCAAAAAGGTGCATCTAAATTTAGATACACACATACACACACACACACACACACATATATATATATCAATTTTGATGCATATGTAGAAATCTGTTGCTTGCATATATATAGACACAAAAAGTATGTGTAGAAATGTATGTATGTGGAATTAGATGTAGACAATATACATATATAGATAGATGCAAACTTATATATATGTACATATCTGCACATAGGGAAAATAAAATGAAACACAACAAAAGAAGGCCTAGTCTCCACCCTACCATATTGGGTCATGGAGCCTCATAGGCTCTCACCAAACCTCCGAGCAAAAACATACATTATCCACCACTGTGATCAATTGTGAGATCAATGTTTCATATCACACTTAATACACAACCTATCATTCTAGGAATTCATTTTTGAGGCTAAAAGAAGTAATAACCAAAAAGGTGCATCTAACTTCGGATACATATATATCTGTTTTGATGAATATGTAGAAATTTGTTGCTTGCATATATAGACACAAAAGTATGTGTAGAAATGTATGTATGTGGAATTAGATGTAGAGAATATACATATATAGATAGATGCAAACTTATATATTTGTACATATTTGAACATAGGAAAAATAAAATGAAACACAACAAAAGAAGGCGTAGTCTCCACCCTAGCATATTGGGTCATGAAGCCTCAGAGGATCTCACCAAACCCCCAAGAAAAAACATACATTATCCACCATTGTGATCAATGGTGAGATCAATGTTTCTATCACACTTAATATACAACCTAGCATTCTAAGAATTAGCCAAGCAACGATGAAGTATGATGGTTCTTTGTCCAAGTATTTGGCCTCTCATTCCAAGAACATCTTCTAGCAAGCGGCTCCCAATAAAAAAAGTGGATTAAATTGGTAATCCCAAAAGAATAAATATACGAAGGAGTATATATGAATGTTTCCTGCATCTAATATCACATACATACATATCTACACATAGGGAAAATAATATGAAAGTCACTATGGTGGCTTAGAGCTCTCATAGCAGGTAAATCCAGAGAACACCCAACAATACCTTATTGAAAATTGTGCAAATTGTTTTATTGCTTCGCTATGTTTTCTAAAGTTTTAAATGGTAGGTGTTATTACAACCATCACCACTATACGAAAACCATACATCAATTAATGTTGAAGCACCAAGCCCTACCAACTGGTGTTCAATTTCGTTGGCCTTCTATATCAACATGTCAAGTGCATATATTTTTTGTTTAAATTCACCACCTTTTTCCTGACAGGGCCACACACTAGTAATAGTTTTAAGAACCGGGAAGGATGAGGGAATTCGCAGCCAAAGTGTTTCCACGTAGGATCAAGAGAATGCCCTCTTTTGTTTTCTTCCATTTTATTTTTCCTATGTGTAGATATCTATGTATGTCAAATTAGATGTAGAAAACATTCATATATACAGACAATATTCATATCCATTATGCAACCCATTTAGTTTTTTTTTTGCATGGGTTTGTTACTGTGAATTCTTTTGCTTTGTGGTTTTTTTCCTCTTTGACAGACAATATTCATATCCAACATGCAACCAATTTTGTTTTTTTTTTGCATGGATCTGTTACTGTGAATTCTTCTATTTTGTGGGCTTTTTCATCTAGGTCACTATTGAAACCAATATTGTTTCATTTATGATTTTCGTGTTGTGGCAATGGTTGCAACGTAATGAAATAGGTTATGTTATATAGTTTATGTTATTTTCCATAACACATTGTTTGGTTGGTTGTTTTGCGAGAACATAAACTATTTTCAAAATCCTCTAATGGTTGCAACGTAATGAAATAGGTTATGTTATATAGTTTATGTTATTTTCCATAACGCATTGTTTGGTTGGTTGTTCTGCGAGAACATAAACTATTTTCGAAATCCTCTACAAAGAGTTTTCCAAATGTGTTCAATGGTTAGGTGAATGTTTCATATTACACTTAATATACAGCCTATCATTCTAAGAATTCCTTTTTGAGGCTCAAAGAAGTAATAACCAAAAAGGTGCATCTAACCTCAAATACATATATATCAATTTCTAAGTATATTGTCTACATCTAATTCCACATACATACATTTCTACACATAATTTTTGTGTGTATATATCCAAGGAATAGATTCCTACATATGCATCCAACATCATGCAATGCATATATATGCAGTTGCAAAAAGAAAATAAAACTATCAAAAAAAAAAAAAACCACAGAACAAAAGAATCACGGCTCACAGTGCCGATAGCAACTGGACTTACATAAACAACATAAACAATTTTATTTCCTTGCAACCATTGCCACTATATGGAGAAAATAAATGAAACAATATAGCTAGTCATAATGGTTGCTCAGAGCTCTCATAGTAGGTAAAGCCACAAAACGAAACCCAACAATACCTTATCAAAAATTGTGCAAATTGTTTTATTACTTCGCCATGTTTTCTCAAGTTTTAAATGGTAGGTGTTATTACAACTATCACCACTATATGGAAAGAATACATCAATTAATGTTGAAGTGTCAAGCTCTTCCAATCAGCATTCAATTTCATTGGCCTTCTCTATTGACGTGCCAAACACATTTATTTTTAAACTCGCCACCTGACCGGGCGCTACACGTCAAATTTTTTAAAAACCACTGATATAGATGTATCTGAAGTTATTCAAAAATAGTTTATGTTATTTTCCATATGGCATTGTTGATTGTTTTTTTGTAGCTTTACCAATATTATTTCATTAATGGTTTCCATGTAGCGGCAATGGTTGCAAGGAAATGAAATAGTTTAGGTTATATAGTTTATGATATTTTCCATAAGGCATTGTTGATTGTTATTCTTTGGCTTTAGCTATATTGATTCATTTAGTATAATATGAAACTTTGATCTAAACATTGAACACAATGAAGAGCAGGCTTTCTTTTGTTGTGTTTCATTTTTTCTTTTTTTTTGCATGGGTTTTCTACTGCGGATTCTTCTGTTTTGTGGTACATACATAGATATCTGCACATAGGGAAAATAAAATGAAAGAAAAAAAAGAGGGAATTCTCTTGATCCTGCCATAGTTTGGTGAGAGCCTATGAGGCTCCATGGCCCAATATGGTTGGGTGGATAGCATGCCTTGTTTTTTTGTGTTTCATTTTATTTTCCCTATACTCAGATATGCATGTATGTCATATTAGATGCAAAAAGCATTCATACATACTCCTCCCTACATTTATTCTTTTGGGAAAATAGTTGTAATTTGTTTGAGCCTCAATAGTGCATTCTTGGCTCAGACAAATAACAACTATCCTTCCAAAAGAATAATCATAGGAAGGATTTGATACCCATGCATTGTTGATTATTGTTCAATAGCTTCAAAAATATTATTTCATTTATGGTTTCCATGTAGTGGTGATGGTTTTAAAGCAATAAACCATTCTACATATATGATTACAAAGCAAAATCTATACAAATATATATGCATCTAAAGTTATATGTAGACAACACACATATATATCCATAGGTGGACTTGTTAATACAAAAATCACCATGAGAGTAGAGGAAATAAACATCACTTGGCACATCCTGCCACAAAAACATTGTTTCATGTATGGTTTCCATATAGCACCAACAGTTGCAATAATATTTAGCATTCTAAACTTACCAAAGAAATTGAATAGTTTATGTTATTTTCAATAAGGCATTGTTGACTGTTGTTCTGTAGCTTGAACTACTGTCAACACTATGAGCCACCAGTGTGACAAGGGTTTTTACAAACAACATACATAGATATCCACACCTAAACTTGTAAATACATGTGAGAACATATATAAATAAGTTTAAATGTAGATATATATGTATGTTTCTTGAGCACAAGAAATAAACATCACTTGGCATAGCTTTGCACGACAACACTATTTCGTGTATGGGTTCCATATACTGGTGATGGTTGCAATAATATCTAGTATTTAAAACTTACCAAGGTAATTGAGTAGTTTATGTTATTTTCAATAAGGCATTCTTCATTGTTGGTATGTAGCTTCAGCTGCACAACATACATAGATATCCACACTTGTACTTGTCAATACATGTAAGAACATATATATGTAAGTCGAAATGTAGTTACATATATCAACAAGTATAAATGTAGATATATATGTATGTTGCATGCATCTTAATTTAGATACATGTATATGCGCACAATTTTTTGTTGTTGTATGTGTATATTGATGCAATAGACCATTTCCTCTTTTGTCAAGAATTTGTTTTATTGCTCTGAGCAACATCAACTTTTCTAAGCAAGTTTAACTTTGTGTTTTTGATTTTGTAACCATTTTCACTATTTTCATTGTTTTAAGAATTCCTATGGAATGAAAATATTATTACATGTATGGTTTGCATGTAGTGGTGATGGTTGCAATAACACCTACTATCTAAAACTTAGCAAATCAATAAAATAGATTATGTTATTTTCAATTAGGCATTGTTGACTGCTGCTATGTAGCATCAGTTGCTATCAAGACTGTGAGCAACCACTGTGGCAAGGATTTTTGCACATAACACACATAGATATCCACACCCAAACTTCTTAATACATGTAAGAACATATATATAAGTGTAAATGTAGATACATATATATGTTGGGTGCATGTAATTTCATGTACACACATATTTGCAAACACTTTTTCTATGTGTATATATATGCAAGCAAGAGATATCTAGGTATGCATGGAAGGCATGGAGTGCATATATATAAACTTACTAAACAAAATCTTGAGAGATATATATGCATATGATGTTATATGTGGAGAACATACATATTTACCCACACGTAAACTTGTTAATGCATGCAAGTACATATATGCACTTGCATGTATTTATAAATATAACAACATAGAGAAATAGATACATTTCTGCATACAAGTGCACATACATCAAAAGATGTATATAATTACATGTAGAAACAAGATTAAATGTAGACATATATGTATGTTGTGTGTGGCTTACTTTAGATATACATATATTTACAATTTTTTTTCCCTATATGTGTATATCCAAGCAATAAATATCTAGATATGTGCACATATATTTTTTTTGTATAGATGTATATACATGCTACAAATGGCTTAAATGGTCAACGATACTTGTCAAGATAACTATACAATATATAGATTATCAATGCTCATAATGATACAACAAACAATATTACACACATCTGTATCAACATGTTGTATGCGCTCACAATATTCAATTGCATGCATATATGTTTATGTATATGCATATGTAGATGTATATATGCATACAACCATGTCCACAAGTATACATAAGAAAAAATGTAAATACTGATACATGTGCTGAATAGAGCGACATAAGTTTATAACCAAACAACATAAAAAAAATGAGTAACATACACTAAAAGGGGAACAAAACTATAAGCAACATAAACGATAGAAAACAAAAGAAGTGTAACTTTTTTTGTTAAACATTATAAATTATAGTACGTTGTCTCATTATATAACAAGTTCTACAAGCAACAAAGCAACAAGAACATAAAGCAAAGGTGTTCTAATGTGACGAGATGCCAAAAAAGGGAAAAGAAAATAGATGTCTAGCCAACTCAAACTCCAAAAATTTCAGCTATTGCTTATCTCTGTAGAGACTTGCTTGAAAGAGGATATTATAGACAAATATGAGAGTGACAACTTGCACTCAGCTTCAAATTTAATTCTTGCAACTTTGACTATTTTTGTTTTAAGCCTTCTTTCTAAATTATAGGTCTATGTTTTAATAAGAACAATAAAAACAAAATAAGTGTAGATGATACTATTGATGACAAACTAAGGATTAATTGCAGCAAAAGACCCATATTGCAACATATAAAGCTCTTTTGATGACATATGCAATAAGCTTGTTGCATCCTCATCAAAAGTAGCAGCCCAAATCTCATATGTGTGGTCTTCCATCTTTAGGTACAATAGATATCAGAAGTCACAATCAGGCATGGTTGTCTGGTATTTAGGGCAGTACCACATATTATTGGCAGACTATTCACACTTTTTCTTGCATTGTCTATCATTGGCCTACAAGGGACATGCAGTGTAACAAAATGTATTAGTTTTAATATATTTCATTGTTGCCTTGATAGTAGCCTCCAAATTTTTTGGAAAGGAAAGACAATGGTCCAAGATATATCCAATAGTGACTCTTCCATTGGCCAAAGCAACCTTTCAAGGCACTATCTGTGAGGGTTCAATGGCAGGTGGCTCAACACGTCCTCATTGCATCAAGGCTTGTGTTTCTGGGATGTCAAGATTTATGTATAGAGTAGTCCCTATGGATGTATTTACAACATATCCATTGAAATATCCAACATGACCATTTCTAATAACAAGTATGACAACAAAACCAGGAGTGCATAGCCTTTCCAGCTTGTCACCTTTTGCTTCCCAATTTGGACCCCACAAATTAACGTCAATGTAAGAGGATGAAAAATCTTTAAGTTTCATAGTTCTTCGAATCATTTTAGTTTGAGCATTTATTTGAACAGTTGATACCTTCCCTACATGCACTACAACCCCAATAATATCAATTAAAGTGTTATTGTTGCAGTTTTCAATTTCATTTATTGGGCTAAATTTAAATGCTTTTTCTGGCACAAAGGTCTCATCATCACAACACTTCAATATCAAGTCTTGATCTAAACTAATTTCCATGTGGCTATTCAACTTATTAAATTTATTACCCACCTATTTGACTAAGCCTTATGACACACAATAAGTGCATCCCACCTGAATCCTATCATAATGCAATTTTGTTGTGTCATTAAAGCAAATGATTCATATTTGTGTCCCTCACTATCAATAATGTCAAAGATAAATACTTGGCCCTCACGTCCTTGTTTATTGTAATGGTACATATCCCTTTTAGTTGTCACCCGACTTTTTATTGTCCATCTAGTTTGGTAAATATTCAAGCTTTTAATAGGACTGATATTTGTAGAAGCATTATGTTTTGTTGGGGATGTATGAATCCCAAATTTTGAGGCTCATTTGGATGGGGAAGGTGACTCTTATGCCATCAATTGTTCTTCTTGATCTTTAAACAAATATCTAAGTGTTCCAATTAACTGACAATCTGACATCTAAGTATAATATAAAAATTTCCTTAGAACTAGAACAAGATCAAATATTAAAAAAGGTGGGATCCCCACAAACGGGAAAGCATACAAGTCCAAGTAGTGCAAAACAATTTCCAACCTTGATTCTCATAGGTTCCTACACACATAGTTTGTCAAGCACAAGATGGAACCTATTTTCAATGTCCCTACAAACAAAAGATCATCGTATCTTGCAGGAAAAGTGCCTATCTAAATGTGGGTTCCATCAGAGATGATAAATTTTTAATGGTTGACCAGGCTTTGATCACCATCTATTATTTTAAAAGACATTAGCTGGAGAACTGGGGATGGAACGACATCTCTAGCATTAATAGATCAAATTGCATGCCCTGACAAGGCTGGCCACACATTTGAATCCTACAAGGCAGTTTTGCTAAGCTAAACCAAAGCAATGAGATGTTCAAGACTGTGACAACACTCTAGAAGCAAAAGGGGGGGAAAGAGGCATCACAAAACAAATCAATTATTGGGATATGACATGCAAATATATAGATAATTATACATGGTTACAGGATCACAACTTCAAAATTACATATAATAGATGAATATGAAAGGAGGGAAAGGTCGATCAAGAAGCAAACAAATTTATAGTTTTTGCTGAATACAAACAACGAAGAACATAGCAATGTTGACACATCTCAAAATTGCAACCCTTTTTTTTCTAACACATAGACCACTCCCAAATGGTCAACAAAGCAAAAGGAAAAGGAAAAATATAGAGGTCAAATATAATTTGGTTAGACCATATATTACAAGGACTATTAATTCAAATAAAGCATATTCAAAATTCGCTGGATGCACATGGCAAAGAGCCGATACAATTCTCAGCAGCAAAAAGGAAACAAGAAATAGACTTACGGGATTGGTGTTTAAGGGCTATTCAATAGCTTGGCGAGAACTAGAGTCCATCGACATTGTTGGGGCTGCTCCTTTAAAATTTGAGTGTTGCAACGCCAACGACTGACTGTGAGCTCTATGCCACAATGAAATGAGGACCCAATGTTCAATTAAAGTGATGAAGGCTAAAAAAGGCATCAATGTTTCATATAACACTTAATATACAACTTATCATTCCAAGAATTCCCTATTGAGGCTCAAACAAATTACAACTATTTTCCCAAAAGAATAAATGTAGAGAGGAGTATGTATGAATGTTGTTTGCATCTAATATGACATACATACATATCTAGGCATAGGTAAAATAAAATGAAACACAACAAAACAAGGCATTCTATCCACCCAACCATATTGGGCCATGGAGCCTCATAGGCTCTCACCAAACCATGACAGGATCAAAAGAATGCCCTCTTTTGTTATCTTTCATTTTATTTTCCCTATGTGCAGATATCTATGTATGTACCACAAAAAAAAAGAATCCACAGTAGCAAACCCATGCAAAAAAAAATAAAAATGTGTTGCATGTTGGATATGAATATTGTCTATTAGAGAGGGAAAAAACCACAAAACAGAAGAATTGACATTAACAAACACATGCAAAAAAAAAAAAAACAAAATAGGTTGCATGTTGGATATGAATATTGTTTGTCTATATGAATGCTTTTTGCATTTAATTTCACATACATAGATATATGTTGTCTTTCATTTTATTTTCCCTATGTGCAAATATCTATGTATGTACCACAAAATAGAAGAATTCATAGTAGCAAACCCATGCAAAAACAAAAAAAATGTGTTTTGTGCTAGATATGAATATTGTTTGTTAGAGAGGAAAAATACCACAAAATAGAAGAATTCACAATAACAAGCCCATGCAAAAAAAAAAAACTAAATGGGTTACATACTAGATACAAATATTGTTTGTATATATGAATGTTTTCTACATCTAATTTCACATACATAGATATCTGCACGTAGGGAAAATAAAATGAAAGACCAAAAAAAGGGCTTTCTCTTGACCCTATGTGGGAACATGTCAACCTTCCTGGTGTTTAAAACTTCCGGTGTGCGGGGCCAACCGGGGAAAAGGTGGCAAATTCAAATGAAAAAATAAATGTGTTTAGCACATCAATAGAGAAGGCTAACGAATTTGAACATTGTATGGAAAGGATTGGAACGCCAAAATTAATTGATGTATGGTTTCCATATATTGGTGATGGTTGTAATAACACCTACCATTTAAAACTTGAGAAAACATAGCAAAGCAATAAAATAGTTTGCGCAATTTTTGATAAGGCATTGTTGGGTGTCATTTTGTGGGTTTACTTGCTATGAGAGCTCTGTGCCACCACTATAACCATGGTTTTCATTGGCGAGGTCTTGCGAAGGTGAAATTTTGATGAGTGGTGGAGTTTTTGTGAAGGTGCGAGGTTTTTTTGTTTTTTTGCATGGGTTTGTTATTGTGAATTCTTTTGTTTTGTGGTTTTTTTTGTCTCTAATAGTTTTCTTTGCTCTTTGCGGTGGTTCGATAAAGAAGGAAGTTGAAAGAAAGCAAGTGGGAAGTGGTGCATTTGGAAAACCCCTTCAAAGTAAGCAGGAAGAGGTGCATTTGGAAAAAACCTTTTGTAGAGGATTTCAAAAATAGTTGGTTTTTTTCCTCTCTGGCATTTTTTTTGTGCATTGAACAAAGAAGGCAGTTGAAAGAAAGCAAGTAGGAAGAGGTACATTTGGAACACCCTTTATAGAGGATTTCAATGGAGAGAAAGCATCTTTTTTTTTCTTTCATTTTATTTTCCCTACGTGTAGATATCTATGTATGTGAAATTAGATGCATAAAGCATTCATATATATAGAAAATATTCATATCCAACATGCAACTCCCAGTCGGTAAAGTTAATATGGTTGGGTGGAGAGCAAGCCTTGTTTTATTGTCTTTCATTTTATTTTCCCTATGTGTAGATATGTATGTATGTTAAATTAGATGCAAAAAACATTCATATGAAGCTCCCAATCAGAAAATTTGTTATTCAATGCATGGCAAGGTGACACGATAGAAAAAGAGGTGACAAAGCCAAAAAATTTAAAGCATTTGGCACAATAATAGAGAAAGCTTGGGATATTAAATGTTAGTTGGCAGGGCTTGGAACGACAACATTATTCCATGCATGGTTTTGGTGTAGTGATGGGGGATGTTATTTGAGCCTCAAAAAGGAATTCTTAGAATGGTCGACTATATATTAAGTGTAATAAGAAACATCGATCTCACCATAAGTAGGAAGAACATGGAAGAGGGAGAACATAAAAGATTGTAGCAGCTGAAGCTAGACAACAACAACCAACTATGCCTCACCAAAAACAACATAAACTATTTTATTGGGTTGCAACCGCCACTAGTACATGAAAACCATAAATGGAGTAATATTATTGAAGGTAGAAAACAACATTTGAGAATGGCTTATGGAAGATAACATAAATTTTAATCGTTATGTTGCTTTGCAACCATTTCCAGCACACATAAACCATACGTGAAATAATATTGACATGCCATAGGAATTCTCAAAATAACAAGTAAAGCTAAGCAGGGGCGGCTCACAGTGCTGATAGCAGCTAAAGTTACACAACAACAATCAACAATTCCTTATTAGAAATAACATAAACTATTTAATTCCTTTGCAACCATCACCACTATATGGAAACCACAAATGAAATAGTATTTCTAAAGCCACATAACAACAATCAACAATGGCTTATGGAAAATAACACACACTATTTCTACAAGCCACACAAAAACTGTCTACAATGTGTTATTGAGAATAACGTAAACTATTTTATTTCTTTGCAACCATTGCCACTACATAGAAACCATAAATAAAATAATTTATTTGAGGCCATAGAACAACAATCAACAATTCCTTATGGAAAATAGCATAAATTGTTTTATTTCCTTGCAACCATTGCGACCACATGGAAACCATAAATGAAACAACATTGGTTTCAACAATGACCTAGACAACAAAAGAGTTCATAGCAATAAACCCATGAAAAATAAAATAAAATAACTCCGGACGTGGAAATATTCTTTTTTCAAGAGTGCCTTATCAAAAATAAAATAATATAGCTAAAGCTAGAGAACAACAATCAACGACGCCTTATAGAAAATAACATAACCTATATAACACAAACTATTTTATTGTATTGCAACCATTGACACAACACAAAAACCATAAATGAAACAATATTGGTTTCAATAGTGACCTAGATGAAAAATCCCACAAAAACAGAAGAATTCATAGAAACAAACCCATGCAAAAAAAACATAACCCCACATATGGAATTTTTTTTCCCAACAATGCCTTATCAAAAACAACATAAGTTGTTTTATTGCCAAAACAACATTCGAGAATGGCTTATGGAAGATAACATAAATTGCAACTATATCATTGCTTTGCAACCATCCCCAACACACAGAAACCATAAATGAACTATAGGGAAACCATACATGAAATAATATTGCCATGCTATAGGAATTCTCAAAATAACAATGCCTTTTGGAAACCATAAATGAAATAATTTATTCGAGGCCACAAAACAACAATCAACAATGCCTTATGGAAAATAGCATGAATTGTTTTATTGCCTTGCAACCATCCAAACCACACAGAAACCATAAATGAAACAATATTGGTTTCAACAATGACCTAGATGACAGAAGAGTTCACAACAACAAACCCATGAATAAAAAACAAAATAACTCCGCACCTAGACAAATTATTTTTTCAAGAGTGCCTTATCAAAAATAAAATAATATAGCTAAAGCTAGAGAACAACAATCAACAATGCCTTATGCAAAAACTATTTTATTGCGTTGCAACCATCAACACAACACAAAAACAATAAATGAAACAATATTGGTTTCAACAGTGACCTAGACCAAAAATCCAACAAAAAAAGAAGAATTCACAGTAACAAACCCATGCAAAAAAAAACAAAATAACCCCGCACCTAGATAATTTTTTTTCCCAACAGTGCCCTATCGAAAACAACATAAACTGTTTTATTTCCAAAACAACATTCGAGAATGACTTATGGAAGATAACATAAATTGTAACTATTTCATTGCTTTGCAACCATCGCTAGCACATAGAAACCATGAATGAACTATAGGGAAACCATACATGAAATAATATTGCCATGCCATAGGAATTCTCAAAACAACAAGTACTGCTTTCGAAATCCTCTACAAAGGGTTTGTTCCAATCATACCTCTTCCCGCTTGCTTTAAAGGGGTTTTCCAAATGCACCTCTTCTTGCTTGCTTTCTTTTAGCTTCCTTCTTTCTCGAACCATTCCCAATAGTGCCTTAATAGTCAACAATTCCTTATTAGAAATAACATAAACTGTTTAATTCCTTTGCAACCATTCCCAATAGTACCTTATCAAAAACAACATAAACTATTTTATCACCTTGCAACCATCACCACTATATGGAGACCATAAATGAAACAATATAGCTAAAGCCAAAGAAAAACAATCAATAATGCCTTATGAAAAATATCATAAACTATATAACCTAAATTGTTTTATTTCCTTGCAACCATCGTTGCTACACAAAAACCATTAATGAAACAATATTGGTAAAGCTACAGAAAAACAATCAACAATGTCGTATGGAAAATAACATAAACTATTTTTGAAATATTATTTTCAAAATCCTCTACAAAGGGTTTTTTCCAAATGTACCTCTTCTCGCTTACTTTAAAGGGGTTTTCCAAATGCACCTCTTCCTGGTTGCTTTCTTTTAGCTTCCTTCTTTCTCAAACCTGTTGGTTATTTTTTAAGAAACAAACTTAATCTCAGTCCTTACCTATGAATCTACTAGAACTCAATTATCAGCAAGGTTGAGGATTGGCCAACACTTAAGTGAGGCATTTAGAACCCCACTTCTTCTCGTCGGGCTCTATGAGACCCAGAAGGGTAGTCCTACTTATGCTCATAATATCTCAACTTGATCAAGAGAATTTCCTCATAGATGTATTCCTCAAGAAACCAACATCATATAAGGCTTGGCAGACCTCTTATGAAATTGTTATTTGTTTCAGGGAATACGCTGATACTAGAAGGTTGGTGTAGTGTAATTTAAAGTATGTTTAAAAATCATTTCCATTTTAAATCTTCGTCCAAATTCATTACTAGCTCAATCAACCACAAGATAAAATAGTAGAACAACCAGTGCCCTGTCTAAGGGAACAATGGAGTCATAGTTTGCAATCAATCAATAATACAATTATGATTGAACATCAAAAATAAATGGACTATCAACATGCCACTTTGTAGCATCTAACTCACCATGTTTTAAAATATTGCTTCCTTACCAAATCCTATATCCCTTTCCCACAAACTAATGGTCTCATTTTAACATTTAATCAACTCATTTGAACTAAAGCACAAACACACCCATTCATTCAATGCAAATGACAGAAGACAAATGAAATTATAATTAACAACTTCATTCATAATTTGGAAGAAAAATACACAAGAGAGTAACATTTTAGAGCTAAAATTCTCTTTCATTACTAATATTGCTTTGTAAAACTATATTTAAGATCTTCATATAGTATAACTTTTTCCTTAGATTGGCTTCTAATATATTCACTAATTTATCTATTTATGTTCTATTTTCTCCCTGAGCATAGCTTTCACCTTGACCTATTTTGGACTCAATTTTTTGAACTCTCCTCACTTCAGCTATGAAATCCCCTTTATAAAACAAGAGAGCAACAAGCATCTGGCCGAGTTACATTTCATTTCATTTCAATAACCTAATTTCAACCGTTCTTTGAAAAACTCCCCAGGTAGTTTCATGCAATCATTTGAGAGTAGGGGAGGACAAAAGGAAAAACACATGTGCAAGATATTATAGTTTTTGTCGCGTCCATGTTGAACAAAAAATATTTTGTATCATACTAGCTGGAAGACCTCCACCTTAGCATGGAAGAGTAAAAAACCAACCACAGACATGTTAAGACAAATACCTCCTATGCAAAGACCATGGTGTCATAAAAACAAAAACAAGGAGAAGACCCTATTCAAAGTTGTCAGCATCATAGAATGCTCGACCACTCCTTGTTCTTGATGAAATTGGAGGAATCATCACCACATCATCATCAGAGCTCCCATATGGCACCAGAGAAAGAAGATACTGGTCATATCCTGAGTCAGTGTCACCTTTAGCATCTGAAGGACTATCAAAGAGCACAATGGGAGAATTATGTTTTCCCAGGTAGACTCTATGACCCTTGTCCTTTTTCCTAGCCCTTTTTCATTGGCTGAGCTAGCTCCTTGCCTTTAAACTTGACCATTTCTTCTAGAATGGTCTTATTTCTCAAATTATATGTACTTTGCACAATTTTTTTCTTCTTATGACCTCAAGCCCTTCTCTTAACCTTTGGAACCTCAAGGGATGGCTAGTTTTCTTGCTCAGTTACAAACATATCCTCATAGCACTCGAACACATTTAGTCGACTAGACCTCCTAACAGGCTAAATTGGTACACCCGACTTTCCCATCTCTAAAGCAAATAGAGGTTGATAATTCAAAAGACTAAAAATCAAAGGTGTAGGAAAATACACCTACAAACCAAGACAATTGCACCCAGTACCAGAAAAAGAGTTCCTAAACAGACTAGAGCACAAACAACAGAGAGCCCAATTGAAAACTAACTCACCTAGGAGAAGAACATTCACTATTCAACTCATAGATAATTAACACCTTCACACTCTTCACTGACCTACACCTCACATTCACTACAGACTTAGAAAGATGGTGAAGATGAACAATGAACAATCTGCATTAAATAGACATATTGGAGCATGCAGGAATTAATGATTCAAGAACTCCCTACGCGAGCGAGTTGATAACTTAGCAACTCGGCTTTAAATCTGGGTCATTGATCTTAAATCATTTAAAACTTCATCTATGGCGATCATGAGCATTGTTTTTTGACCATTAGCAAATTGTTCCTATAAAACAACAATGCCACCTCAAATGCTACCACGTCCTCCCTTAATCTTGATTAATCATATGTGATCTGACAATTAGCATGCATCACCAACCTAATCCATGCTCATTCATTAATATTGGAAAAGAACATATGACTAGTGTTTTGAAGAGAGCAGTTCCTCATTCACTCCATCGCTCATCGTTGGATTTTCCCAAATTTTAGGGTACAATCGGTGATGAGAAGGTTACCATGATGAAATTCAGTCCATTAGATCATCTTGCTTTAAAAATAGATCAACAGTTCTCCATCCGTCCCACTACTTTCCTTTTTACTTTATACAATGTCTGTAAGATTCTTCCACATTGCCTTCTCTAGCAATAGCCATTACCTATCGCTAATACATCTCATCCTTCATTGACTTCATCGGAGATGCAAGCATCCATGCTATGAAATCTCAGCCCTTGGATCTATGGCCCATCCTTTGATTACATTCATCTTCCTATCGCTCATTGTTAATTCAAGCTTTGCACCTTGAATCCTATTAATGAAAAGAGATATAGTGAAGAGACTAGATTGAGACACATACACCTGCAATGAAAATCAACAGTACAAAAGACATCACACATAAGATATTTTCAAATTAGTGAAAGAAACCTTTCAGAAAACTCCATCTCTCATCGCTACTTTGGAACTTAAGCTTTGGAATGAATTCACGATGAGTGATAAAGTACAAAAACATCAGGCCATAACTCATTGCTAATTCTCCTCATACAGTTTGCAAGCAATCATCTATGAGAGATCTTCATAGTGACAATTGTGTATCATGCATCACTAATATTGAACTTTGCACTTAAAACATATTTGCAATACGTGATGCAAGGGAAACCCATCCTATCACTCATCACTAATTTGAAACTTACCATTTCATGACCATCTATGATGAGTGATAAAATTAAGAACATAAGGCTGATGGCCATCACTTATCACTATTACAATACTTAAGGCTCAAAATCCATTAGTGATAAGCGATCTCTCAACAATACAAAGAATATCGCTCATCACACATTAAAAATAAGTGATCCAGAAGCTATTCGCGATGGGAAAAAACAAAGAAATACCACTCATCGCTTGTCACCAATTTGGAACATACACTTCTAAAGTAATCAACAATGAGTGATAAGGATAAAAGGTCGACGAGACTTAAGTGAAAACCTTTAAACACATGCTCATATGTTATTCTAATGGGGGACCCTCTAGGATGATACAACAGTAGGGGATCAAAAATCCTAAGTCAATAAAATGCAAAGGATGTAAAGGCCAAAAAGGCTCTTTACTTATCCTTATAAAAATTTAGACACTCAGACCTAGGTGTGAGGGACATATTACCCAATTACAGTGATTTACATAAGATATTTTAAAGTGATTGGCAATGGGCAATAGGAATTCAATAGTGAAATAGAACCACCCAACAGTGATGGCAAGTAGAACCCTAAGCCCTCAAATAACAACCCGACATTTAACTATAAAAAGGATTTGAGATGGAACATAAAAAAAATGTAGGTTCCATCATAACCATTGCAAAATAGAACAACATTCAACAATGTCATATGGAAAATAACATAAACTATTTTTGAAATATTGTTTTTGAAATCCTGTACAAAGGGTTTTTTCAAATGTACCTCTTCCCCCTTGCTTTAAAGGGGTTTTTCAAATACACCTCTTCCCGCTTGCTTTCTTTCAACTTCCTTCTTTCTTGAACCACTGAAAAAAGTAAAAAAAACTATTAGAGATGAAAAAAGCCACAAAACAGAAGAATTGCGGCTCATAGTGCTGATAGCTAAAGCTGAAGCTAAAATTGTTTTATCACCTTGCAACCATCGCCACTATATGGAGACCATGAATGAAACAATATAGCTAAATTAAAATGACAACAATCAACAATGCCTTATGGAAAATATCATAAACTATATAACCTAAACTATTTTATTTCCTTGCAACCATCGCCGCTACACAAAACCCATTAATGAAACAATATTGGTAAAGCTACATAACAACAATCAACAATGTTGTATGAAAAATAACATAAACTATTTTTGAAATCCTCTACAAAGGGTTTTTTTCCAAATGTACCTCTTCCCACTTGCTTTAAAGGGGTTTTCCAAATGCACCTCTTCCCACTTTCTTTCTTTCAGCTTCCTTCTTTCTTGAACCACTGTAAAACAAAACAACAATCAACAATGTCGTATGGAAAATAACATAAACTATTTTTGAAATACTATTTTTGAAATCCTCTACAAAGGGTTTTTTACAAATGTACCTCTTCCCGCTTGCTTTAAAGGGTTTTTCCAAATGCACCTCTTCCTACTTGCTTTCTTTCAACTTCCTTCTTTCTCGAACCACTGCAAAAAGAAAAGAAAACTTTTAGAGACAAAAAAAACCACAAAACAAAAGAATCGCGACTCACAATGTTGATAGCTAAAGCCAAAGCTAAAACTGTTTTATCACCTTGCAACCATCACCACTCTATGGAGACCATAAATGAAACAATATAGCTAAATCCAAAGAACAACAATCAACAATGCCTTATGGAAAATATCATAAACTATATAACCTAAACTATTTTATTGCCTTGCAACCATCGCCGCTACACGAAAACCATTAATGAAACAATATTGGTAAAGCTACAAAACAACAATCAACAATGTCATATGTAAAATAACATAATTTTTTTTTGAAATCCTCTACAAATGGTTTTTTTCCAAATGTACCTCTTCCTACTTGCTTTAAAGGGGTTTTCCAAATGCACCTCTTCCTGCTTGCTTTCTTTCAGCTTCCTTCTTTCTCAAACCATTGCAAAAAGAAAGAAAACTATTAGAGACAAAAAAACCCACAAAATAGAAGAATTGTGGTTCACAGTGTTGATAGCAGCTGAACTTACAGAAACAACACAAACTATTTTATTTCCTTGCAACCATCACCACTATATGGAGATCATAAATGAGACAATATAGCTAGTCACAGTGGTTTCTCAAAGCTCTCATAGCAGGTAAAGCCACATAATGACACCCAATAATGCCTTATCAAAAATTGTGCAAATTGTTTTATTACTTCACCATGTTTTCTTAAGTTTTAAATGGCAGGTGTTATTACAACCATCACCAAACCATTTCCACTATATGGAAAGCATACATCAATTAATGTTGAAATGTCAAGCCCTACTAGCTAGTGTTCAATGTCACTGGCCTTCTCTATCGACGTTCCAAACACATTTATTTTTAAACTCGTTAGCTTTTTTCCGACCGACCGAGAGCTGCATGCTAGAAGTTTTAAAAACTGAGAAGGCTAATGAAATTCATGGCCAAAGTGTTCCCACAATAAGCCTATCAGCTTAACAAGGGCTATCACTATGCCTAAAAATTGTTTTCTTCATAAATATATTGGAGACACTAATCTTAGGCATGTGGATGTTTAGGAGTTCTTGTAGAGGGTCAATGCAAAAGAGATAAAACATTTATGGAAAAGTTAGGATTGGTGCAAGCTACAAATTTCCTTGTTTACCTCTAATCTCTAGAGCTAATCTTGGATTGTACCAATTCCTATAATTAGAGGCAAAGGAAGATAATTTGACTTGTATGCCAAATAGTATTGGATAGAAATTTTGAGGTTATTGAAAGTGTTTGGGCTCCCCACTTATGCCCAGTATGATAAGATAAAAATGAATAAAGTAATCAAATACTATGAGAGAAAAACCACATAGTTTCCAACTTCATAAATGATAACTTGCTATTATAAAGAATTTAGTAGTGAAAATGGACAAGGTCATTCACAAAAGTGATTTCCAAGAGTACCCTAAGGATGCCATCACCCTTCTCACTAGGGTCTTTGGTTTACCAAATGCTAGGGATTTTTATCACTAGATGCACTTCTTCATTATTCTGATTGTAATTGAGAAAAAAATATAATAAGATAATCTCATTAGTGATACCTTGCATGAGTATCTATTTGAAGTATATGAGCCAATGAGGTTTGATATGGTATCCTACTTAGTATACTTTCCAAATTTCTTACTATTTAGTTGGAAGAGACAAAATTATATGAACATTACCTATAGCTAAATTTGAAGGAGAGTTGGAAGCACTACAATAGAGTAAATTATGTGTTCTCCTATGTAATCATAAGATTTTTAGAGAATGACTATGCAAAGAGGCCACCTTTGGAGGAAACTGAAGTAATAGTTGGTTTGGGAAATTGGTTCATCCAATTTGAAACCTTCTACATCATAGTAGGTGGCTTTCAAAAATCCCCATATAGGCTCCCTAGGTATCCCAGTGGCTAGAGATTTGTAGGCAAGTGGTAGAAATATAAAAGTTGATTACCAACACACACAAGGTTGGAATCTTGTTCCACATCAAGGTGGGATATTATTCATATTAAAAGATGAAAAAATTAAAGATTTTTGAGTATGAGATGGCTCATTTGATAATGAATTGTATGAGGTTTGGGATAGATTTGATCCTATTTAAAGATTGGACCCTTGATTGGGTTATGTTTTATGTATGTACCTACCATAAAGCAATTTTGGGATAATTGTTTGGATGAGGATAAATTTAGAATAATAGATTATTGTAGAATGAGACTCTCACTCCTCAAGAGGTTTAATTTAGAGAATGTCCCAAAGAGAATGCATGAGGATGGAAATGTTTTAAACCATTCTTACAATAAGGGACAAGCATTCAACTAGCCAATGGAGAGGATAAACTAGTTTGTACTAGAGGATGCCTCAATATTGCCTAGAACTAAGATTGTGAGTGTTAGGACAAAAATTTAGTTGAGGCATCCATATCCAATGGATGGTCCTCATCTATACTAAAAAAATCCTCCCAAATATTCTCTGGTGACCAAACCACAAGGGGAATCTTCATCATTTGTTGTACAAAGGATGAAAAAAATAAATAAAGAGGAGGCTCTCCCTATACAAGTTATCTTGGATTTTGACGAGGAATAAAATCTACATAGAAGGACCAAAGCTTCAACAACTCAAGAGGAAACCCAAACACTATCTCCTTTGGTCTACAAACCAACCCATTCATTTTCTTTTCCTCTATAGATCTTAGTTCCTCCTTCCCCTTAGGTTGATATTATAAAGATACATGCATGGGAAGAGGAATATAAAGACATCGAATAATATAATGTTGGGGAGTTGTAGGAAAAATTATTGCAGGAAGAATCCCAAATCCTTGTAGAAACTCAGGAGGAAGTGTAGCCTAGGATATTGCATCAAAATTTAAGGAGTCAAATAATCCAACTATTGACTCCTTTACCTCATTTCCCCTAGGACCCACTTTCATTGGGATCCCACCTCCTCCAATTCCACCTCACTCCACTCTTCTCAGGTAGCCAAGTCCTCATGTAATTCACATGAGTGAGACTTCAATGAGGTATTCAAGATTTATAATTTGGTTGACCTCTATAATTGAGTGTTGGAAAGAGACACTGCACATGCTTTATGGTGTTGTCATTGATGGCAACCCTTGTTAGCTAGTCAATCCACATGTTTCATTTTGCTCATACCGACAGACAAATTGAAGATCAGTGTTCATTTGTTAAGCTTAAACAGAACATCCGATAAATTAGTGTTCTTCGATTCATATACAGATTCTCTATTATTATTTTGTGTTATGATTCTTAGGGAGTATTGTTTGATGCATAATCTGTGTTATCTGCAAATCTTGGTGCCTCGTATCGATCTGGATGTAAATTAAGAGGTCCAATCGTCTAATTTCTTGTTCATCAATGTATGAAGGCCAACTTGGTGGATATAGTGTGTCGCGAATATTTGAGGAGTTATTGCTTAAGTGTTTTTTTGTTTTAGCATTTAGTTTTGGGTCCTCACTATGCTATGGCTAGCTCTTGTGGATTCGCATTGAATATTATGAATGATTTGAAGCCGACAGTTTTTCAATATTTTCTTATCTTGTTGAAGCCAACATGGAGCGATCAAATCCCCTTGTAGCGGATATATATAAGTGATCAATTATATCATTTTGATATGTGTTTGATGTGAGTGGATTTATGTTGCAAATATTAGAAGATCGGGAAAGCGATTAAGCACAGTTTCACTTGCACATTAAGGATTTTTGTTGTGAGTTGATGCATAATAGAGTAGAAGAGAAGAATCACTCTAAATGAGTAGAATTTGATTGTTGAGCCTAATCGAAACTATAATCAGGCATTTATAGAAGCTATCTTTCTCAGTTCAAATCTTTGGAAGTATTCCAAAATT
>VDFB02000363.1:127100505-127190092 GCA_007258455.2 Sequoia sempervirens | reverse complement strand
TATAGGCTCCCTAGGTATCCCAGTGGCTAGAGATTTGTAGGCAAGTGGTAGAAATATAAAAGTTGATTACCAACACACACAAGGTTGGAATCTTGTTCCACATCAAGGTGGGATATTATTCATATTAAAAGATGAAAAAATTAAAGATTTTTGAGTATGAGATGGCTCATTTGATAATGAATTGTATGAGGTTTGGGATAGATTTGATCCTATTTAAAGATTGGACCCTTGATTGGGTTATGTTTTATGTATGTACCTACCATAAAGCAATTTTGGGATAATTGTTTGGATGAGGATAAATTTAGAATAATAGATTATTGTAGAATGAGACTCTCACTCCTCAAGAGGTTTAATTTAGAGAATGTCCCAAAGAGAATGCATGAGGATGGAAATGTTTTAAACCATTCTTACAATAAGGGACAAGCATTCAACTAGCCAATGGAGAGGATAAACTAGTTTGTACTAGAGGATGCCTCAATATTGCCTAGAACTAAGATTGTGAGTGTTAGGACAAAAATTTAGTTGAGGCATCCATATCCAATGGATGGTCCTCATCTATACTAAAAAAATCCTCCCAAATATTCTCTGGTGACCAAACCACAAGGGGAATCTTCATCATTTGTTGTACAAAGGATGAAAAAAATAAATAAAGAGGAGGCTCTCCCTATACAAGTTATCTTGGATTTTGACGAGGAATAAAATCTACATAGAAGGACCAAAGCTTCAACAACTCAAGAGGAAACCCAAACACTATCTCCTTTGGTCTACAAACCAACCCATTCATTTTCTTTTCCTCTATAGATCTTAGTTCCTCCTTCCCCTTAGGTTGATATTATAAAGATACATGCATGGGAAGAGGAATATAAAGACATCGAATAATATAATGTTGGGGAGTTGTAGGAAAAATTATTGCAGGAAGAATCCCAAATCCTTGTAGAAACTCAGGAGGAAGTGTAGCCTAGGATATTGCATCAAAATTTAAGGAGTCAAATAATCCAACTATTGACTCCTTTACCTCATTTCCCCTAGGACCCACTTTCATTGGGATCCCACCTCCTCCAATTCCACCTCACTCCACTCTTCTCAGGTAGCCAAGTCCTCATGTAATTCACATGAGTGAGACTTCAATGAGGTATTCAAGATTTATAATTTGGTTGACCTCTATAATTGAGTGTTGGAAAGAGACACTGCACATGCTTTATGGTGTTGTCATTGATGGCAACCCTTGTTAGCTAGTCAATCCACATGTTTCATTTTGCTCATACCGACAGACAAATTGAAGATCAGTGTTCATTTGTTAAGCTTAAACAGAACATCCGATAAATTAGTGTTCTTCGATTCATATACAGATTCTCTATTATTATTTTGTGTTATGATTCTTAGGGAGTATTGTTTGATGCATAATCTGTGTTATCTGCAAATCTTGGTGCCTCGTATCGATCTGGATGTAAATTAAGAGGTCCAATCGTCTAATTTCTTGTTCATCAATGTATGAAGGCCAACTTGGTGGATATAGTGTGTCGCGAATATTTGAGGAGTTATTGCTTAAGTGTTTTTTTGTTTTAGCATTTAGTTTTGGGTCCTCACTATGCTATGGCTAGCTCTTGTGGATTCGCATTGAATATTATGAATGATTTGAAGCCGACAGTTTTTCAATATTTTCTTATCTTGTTGAAGCCAACATGGAGCGATCAAATCCCTTGTAGCGGATATATATAAGTGATCAATTATATCATTTTGATATGTGTTTGATGTGAGTGGATTTATGTTGCAAATATTAGAAGATCGGGAAAGCGATTAAGCACAGTTTCACTTGCACATTAAGGATTTTTGTTGTGAGTTGATGCATAATAGAGTAGAAGAGAAGAATCACTCTAAATGAGTAGAATTTGATTGTTGAGCCTAATCGAAACTATAATCAGGCATTTATAGAAGCTATCTTTCTCAGTTCAAATCTTTGGAAGTATTCCAAAATTTTGTAAGGTAGTTAGCCTTTCTGATTTTGAGTAGTGAGCTAGGCAGTGTTCCTGAATGCAAGTGCATTCCCATTTTGTAAACATCTTTTTGAGTATACGTAGATTATATTGTGGATTGGCCATCCACCGTGGTTTTTCCCCTAACAGGGTTTCCATGTAAAAATCCTTGTGTTATGGTGTTGTGGTTGCTTACATTATGTTCATGCATATTTCTTTTGGTTGAATGTTATAAGTACTTTGAAGATCATATTAATAAAGTTAAAAATTGCATAACATTGATTCACCCCCCCTCTCAGTGTTGCTTGATTCCAACATTGAGAAGAGCCAAAATACATACAAGCCTATTTTAGAAGAATTCTCAAAGTTGGTGGGAATGTTCAAATCTCAACGAAAGCCTAAATGAGGGAAAAAATTGTCCACCATTGTAGTGGATTCCAAGGGAGTGAGAATTGCATAGGTGGTAGCCCTTCGATGGAAAAAGATGAATACAACATGAAACCAAGGGACTACTAGGTGTAGATATTCAATTTGGGTCACCAAATATGAGAGGGAGAGAAGTAGCCTCTCCATACCTCAATGATTGCCATGTTGGACTACATGAAACGAGATGAGAAAAACAAAGAATGAATTAATTCCTAGGTCAAATAACTCATTGGATACATCAATTACTTTGTGGTCCAATGGAATCAAATGCACTAGCTCCTAGAATTAATTTGAATGCATTGGATAAGGGAAAATAAAGATAAGATGTTGGAGTGGTGAGTGCTACAACCACAAAGTGAGTGATGAAGCTAGTAATTTTTTGAGTCAAAGAGTCTCTTGATGAAGATATCATTTTATTGGAGGATAACCTATTTCAACTATATAAAAAATTCCAATATTTCATTTATTGAGATACAAATAAAATATATTTTACTATACGACCATATATAAATGCACATGGAGTGGCTCTAGACCACAAAGTGGAGATTCAAGGTACTAAAAGCTTACAAAGGCAAGTTTATTTTAATAAAGGAGTATACTAGTGCAATGATGGTGGAAATTGAAAACTTCATTGAAGCCCTTCCTCACACCTTTTGGGCATTCCCTTGCAAGGTCCTTCCTATTGTAGATATTATCAAAGAGTTCACCAACATGATAAGGAAGAACTTCATTAAGGAGCTAAAAAATGAACTAATGAGGATAAAGATGAACCTCAATGTTTTTTAGTGTAGAGTTTCATAAATAAAGGAGGTGGTGGACCAAATAAAGAAGTCCCTCTTTTCAAATAAGGTAAGGGTGCAATGCAACATCTCTCCTAACTCCAAATTTATTTTGGAAATATTGTATAAATTTAAGCAAAAATTCATAGAGATGTAGTAGGTGTTGCAAGTATGAAGGTGTTTTCATTGATTTCAATAGGATGTCTACTAGTTGGTGTTATCATTGATGTCAACTATGTGTTGAGGAAGTTTGTTGCATATGGAGGATATCGAGAAAATTGTGAATAAGAGGAAAATAGGTTGTTGTAGGTTGTGCATGTGTAGTTGAGATATTGAGGAAGTGTTGTGAGTACATGTTGCTATCATTTTGTTGCAGGGTTTAAAAATAAGTTGGAATGAAGTAATAAGTTGAGATGATGTCTTTGGTACTTGGTTTCCAAGTGATTTTGAAAAAAAAAAGATAAAACAACATAAACTATGTTGTGCAAGTGGTCAAAGTGTGCTTTGGTATTGTTCTCCATGTTTCTTTCATATTGATGCTATTCCTGTATGGATTTGATATGTTGTTTAAGGTTGTCAGAGGTTGCTATATTTAGAATTTGGGTTTCTAGATCACTGCTCAGAATGAGATATTTTCACCAATGTGAACCATTTTTTTAGTGGTGTTTTATGTGGCCTAGGAGAAATGTAATTGCTTTGTGTTTCTCTATTGTTTGGCTTTAGGCTGTGCGGGCTTGGGAAGTTTCTTATAATGCTTATATCTTTTTGTATTCAATATTTCACTTGATTTGGTGTCGTACAGAGTTTCATTTATCAATATGCAAATAAGGTTTACCAATCATTTTTAGATGAATTATTTGTATGATGCAAGCTTGGATGAAGTGTTTGATGAATCTTAAGTAGTTTGTGGATTATTCTAGATTGTGCTCAAGCAAATTTTGTTTTCTAAAAGTTTTAGATTGATTTAAGGAAGTGTGTACTTAATGATTATGGTGTTTTAACACTGGTATTCACTGACCTTATGTTAACACTACATGTGAAGTTTATGAAAGCATGTTAAGGTGTGTTTGGATCTATTTTAGTCCTAATTAAATATTTATGTAGGTCACCTTCATTCCTATCCACCGCGGGAATGTTTAGGTGCTGACCTATTTTGAATTTGTATGTATAACAACTAGTTGCTGAAATTGGAGAAGGATTTTGAGGTTGAGGTTGATATAAATAAGTGTAGCATTATTGCGAGTTGAGGAATGAAAGAAGGAAGAAGAAAGAGAGATGCGAGTAATGAGTGTGATGAGAATTTGAGCAAAGCAGTGTGAGTTTTAGTGTTAGGGTTCTTGAAGGCAGTGAGTTGAAGGAATTTGAAATATTTCATACAAGACTGTGAAAGTGTGTGAGTGATTGTGGTGGATTATTTATTGCATTGAGAAGTACTCTCTGTGTAACATTTCTCTTATATCTTCTTGTAATCTTTCTATGGTAGTGAGCCCTAGTTGTGAGCCATTTTGGATAGTGTGTCCTATTCTGGTAGTGAGCCCTTTTGTAACGGTTTTACTATTACTTATATTGTGAGCTAATACTCATCGTGGTTTTTCCCTCATTGGGTTTTCCATGTATTTGGTGTTCTCTTGTGTATGGTGTTGTGATTTTAGTTTCTGTTATTTGCATTTCATGTTTAATCACACTAACAAAATAAGGGTTTGATGAATGCATGTGGATCTAATTACTATTGAGGGTTTTGATGTTTTAATTTGCTACAACTAATTCACCCCCCTCTTAGTTGTCTTGTTCATTAAAAAATTGGTATTAGAGCAAGGTTCCTTAGAAAAGAGCTTAATCGCTTGAGGTAGATCCGGGATGGCGAACAAGGTTGCTTTGGAATTCCCTAGATTCAATGACACACATTATGCATTTTGAAAGACAAATATGGAAGGATTTCTAGCAGCTTAAGGATATTAGATTGAAAAGGCTTATACGACTACATATACTCCACCCCCAAATGGTCCAAGTACAAGTGTAGAGATCAATGCACATGAGATAAATGGTAAGACAATATGTATTATTATGAATATTCTTTCAAAAATTGAATTAGTAAAAGTTATGAGTTTGAATATTGCTAAAGAGGTTTGGGATAAGTTAGAAATAATTTATGGAGATCCAAAGGTCAAACAAGAAAAGTTGCAAAACTTGAAGGCATAGTTTGAAATGATGTGAATGTATGAGGATGAAATAATTAAAGTCTACATACAGAGAGTTGATGAGTTGGTCAGTTCTATGAGAGGTCTTGGTGCAATAGTTAAAGAATCTAAAGTAGTAAAGAAAGTTATTAGATATATTCTTGATTGTTACAATGAAAAGGTATTAGCTATTCAACAAACTACATATTTTGACAATTATTCTAGAGATCAATTGATTGGTACACTAACTACATTTGAAATGAGAAAAATTGGTTTAAAGAATGATACAAAAGCAGATACTACTGTCAAGGCTAGTAAATCAGATAAGGTTGAAGATTCAGATGGAGAAGATCTTGATGATGTGGAAGATAACTTTGTGAGAAAGATGAAAAAGGGCACTGGTAAGTACAAAGGTAAATTACCTTCCAATTTTTTTAGCTATGGTGATATAGGTCATTATGTTTCAAGATGTCCAAAAAGAGATGTAAATAATAAGAACAAGGAAAATAAAGGAGAGATGATTAAAAGAGCCTACTATGTTAGAGAATATGCTAGTATTTCTAATGATGAATCTGATTATGGAGATTTTGATGATGATGAATGCTTGTTTTTAGCTATAAAAGAAGAATCTAGTTTTTTGAACCCTAAAATTTTTGTGAAGGAAAGCGTTTCGGAGATGAAGGATAACATTGAAGGTAATTTGGTACCTAGTTTCCATGCTAAAGAAGATAAGAATTATTGGGTTGTTGATAGTGCCTGCTTTAATCACTTGACCAGAGACAAAAGTTTGTTAAACTTGAAAAGTATGATGGAGGATTAGTTAAATTTGGAGATGATTCAAGAGCTAAGATTTTTGGAATTGGTTCAATCATTTTTGATGGAAATCATAACACTAACAATGTTTACTATGTTAAGGATTTAAGGCATAAAATTTTGAGTATTGGAAAAATGTGTTACAAATGATATAATCTTATGTTTAAAGATGAAACATGTGAGACAAAAAATGGTTTTGAACTGTAATTGCCGCTAGAAAAAAAAAGATGAAAACATTTATTGGCTTAAGGGTGCTGATGGACATTGATTTATGTCTTGGATTAGTGATAGTTGGTTATGGAACCAAAGGATGTGTTACATGAATTTTGATAATTTGGAAAGAATTAGTTTAGTTCATGCAGTGAGAGATCTACCAAGAATCACAAAACTTATCAATATTGTTTGTGAGAGTTGTCAATTTGGAAAAAAAAAACAAGGATTAGTTTCAAGGGAAAGGAATAATTTGCTACCAAACTATTAGAATTAGTATATATAGATCTTTATGGTCCCACAAGCATGAGAAGTATACAAGGTAATAGGTACTTTATGCTTTTGATTGATGATTATGCTAGGATGACATGGGTTACTTTTCTTAGAGAAAAATATGATGCATTAGAAAAATTTAAGGCATTTAAAGCTATGGTTGAGAATGAAATGGATTTGAAAATAAAATGTTTGAGGTATAAAAGAGGCGGTGAATTCACATCCAATGAGTTTAAAATATTTTTTGAAGCTCATGGAATAAAGAGACATTTGTCTGCCCCTAGAACTCCTCAATAGAATGGAGTTGTTGAAAGGAAAAATAAGACAATTTAGGAAGCCACAAGGATTATAATGAAAGATGCAAAACTATCAGAATTCTACTGGAGAGAAGCTATTCATACTATTGTTTACATACTTAACAAAGTTCAAGCTAAAGCTAACAACACAAAGACTCCCTATGAGCTATGGTATGGAAGGATTCCTACTGTGAAGTACTTTAGAGTGTTTAGAAGAAAATGTTATATCAAAAGAGAAGAAGAAAACTTGGGAAATTTTGATGCAAGGTATCTTCCTTGGTATTCCACTAGAAGAAAAGCTTAAAGATGTTACTGTTAACTAATTATGCTTTTCAGCCCAATTAGGTTAGGCTAGGACAACACTGATGTTCTTTACTTGAAAAAGAAGGTACACAAAAGATTATGCTAAAGTCACTCATAATCATACAAATAGTTCCAAGGAATGAATTTTCAGTTTTAATTATGCAATTGCTTTATAGAAAAAAATAATAGTACACAAAATTTTACTAAAGTAGATGTTTAAATTCATTACAAGAAATATGCTTATAAGTTTCCCACACAAGCCATGGTATTAATTGAATAAGATGCAATAAAAGATAAATTGTACATCTAGATGTAAAAGAAGACATACAAGAGAAAAGGGATTCGTCATTGCCTAAATGATGAACCCAATTTTTGATCAGCTACAATATCTTCAATTCCTTTGTTGATAGCTCCAAAGGTGTCTGCAAGGGACAAATAAAATGATGTTATAGCTCAAGATTAAATGTCTCTAATATTTCAAACCATCAAATATACAACCTATCTCATGTTAAGCATCAAATCAGAGAGTTAAAGGTGTCTCAAGATCAGATACACAATTATCATGAAGATCCAAGAAAAGTCAAGTTCATCTAATCATCATGAGAAGCTCTAGGATTCTTATTTCTCTTAACTTATTTGTTGACTATTTAGGTATATGCATAATCTTCTCATACAAATCAGTAGAGAAGTCATAGCATGGGAACCTTATGAAGAAAATCTTGAATGTATACAAATGAAGACAAACCATGGAGAAAAGAGCAACCTGTTGTCATGGACATGTATGAGTGATCAAGGAATGAAAGCATGGTATGATGAAGACAAGGACATAAGCTATATAGGATAATTCTTGTGTTTTGATAGTATATTGAAAGATTTGACTGTGAGGACAGTGCCTAAAGGGACTGCCAAACTTAAGGGGGGAATTTTCTTGTTGACAGTCACAAACATGCTAGTTATGAAACCCAGACAAGTTATTCAAGTCACCATTGATAATAGTGATAGGACTGCCAAGGAAGAGAAGAGGGAAAAAAAGAGATAGATAATCTAGTTTATGCAAACACAATGTCTAAGAATGATTGTCATAAAAAGAACAACTCACAGTGAAGAAGACAATGGAAATAGAAAACAAAAGATAGGTAAGATGAAATTAATAAGTATATCACACAATCAACTTCATTAAGATAGTATTTTTACTTGTTGAGAGGAGAAAGAACACCAAAGAGTAAGAGAGTCATTAAAATATGAAGATCTTATTTATGATTACGCCTTGTGAAAAGGATTGAATGAGTTTTGAAGACTAATGATTGATAATATCAATAAAGAACATGATAGTCACTTTGAGATGGCAAGTCACAATGACATAAAATGCAAAGAACAGTCATGGAACTTTTAGAGTTTCTGACAAAGGACAAATGCAAAGATAAATGGGAGTCATAGAAAAGCAAGAAGTTTGATGTTGACAAAGAAGGCATACATGGGTAGAATTGAATAACACAAATACCATAGGGCAGTCACATATTGGGCATAATCTACAATAGTAGATAAACATCATAGTGAATGAAATGATGGAGAAGGTGATGATTCTTGTCATTCACAGAACAATCAACAAGGGAAAACAATGCTACAATGAATCATACATAAGGTGTAACACCCTGTGTGACAGTCAAGGTGCAATCCATGTTTACAAAGGTACAATCTATTTAGGACTGTGGTACAACTCTTGAGAGATAACCAAATTGTGAATAAGTTGATATTACCATGTAAATATGGGAAATAAAGCTCTTGACTAAAATAAGAAGGATGGGATCCAAATTCTAGGGAAATTGAGAAGATCTCTTGTCATAGGTATGAGAGAGAGGATAGTCAACATCTCTCAAAACACAGATGAATACTCATTAAAGTTGAGAATAATCAAGGACCATGAAAGTAAAATTATCACCACAGGTGCCATATATCATAGAGTTATCAAGAAAAATATAGTGATCAAAAGACAACTTTAGAAGACAATATATAATCATTTCAAGCATAGTCACAAGAAGAAGACAATTATTTTCATGGCATTTTCCTTGGAAGGAAAAATGCGAGGGTAGTCTTTTCTTTTAAGGACAATCCTTTATAATGGAAATAGGAAATAGTGAGCAACAAGTATGCGAGCCCATAAAATATGAAACTCAGTCCACAAAAGATCAAGGGGTAGATTGTATGATGAAGAGGCTTCAAATAATAATTATTCTCCAAGAGAGCATTGAAAATATTTCCAAAGGAACCATGATGAATATAAAAGAAGCATGACAATCCTCAAAGACTAAAATAGTCATATATTGTCACAAAGATGGTCATGCATGTATACAACAATTCCAATTTTCAGCGTTATTGAAAGGATTAAAGGAAGGGTTCAAAGATGTTCATGGAACTAGTGCGACTACATCTGTTGTAGTTAGTGATTCACCATTAAATACCCAAGAAATAAAAATGGAGCCTGTTGCTTGCATTCTTATCTGCGGGTGCAAGATGCCTAGGCCATGGTGAGGCATAGCAAATAGGGTAATAGTATTCATAAACAAAAAGATATAGCAGTGTGATGTTGATAATTGATACACAAGCTACAAGAGTTCTTCAAAGTCATGATTCTTGGAGAGAAATATGATTGCCCCTCTATATAACTACATGGTTGTGATGCAAAGGGTTTTAGAATATTGTGAAGAGGAGTAGAAGAACCAAGGAACACAAAGAAAAGAAGGCTTTTCATCATTTCTTTCCAGAAAAATGAAAAAATCTCATCATTTTGTTCAAGGGAGTTACTTACTAGCATGTGCTCCCAATTCAACCACATAGAGAATCCCTAAAAGCTTGAATGGTTCTTCAAAACCCTAGTTAGACTCCATGGTGGCGGTGCAATAGGAAAACAATATACATGAAAATGGGTACAAAATGAGCTCGTGGCTAGGGTTAAGATTTTTTTTTAATTTCATAATGAAGCCCTGATTTTGGCTGACCCAAGTGTTTATTTTTCACTTTTATTTCATAAAGTGCATGAATATTCATAGTTAGGCCTTGCCAATACCTAGTGAAAGGTGAGTCCACGAGATTCATAAGGATAATTTATTTTTTCCCCTTGTGTTTTGCATGAAGTTAAGACAAAATAAATATGTAAACAAATATTTAAGGTGATATTTTACAAATTACCTTAATATTTGTCATGTAATACATGAATAAACAATCACATAACACTTATTAAAGTAAATCATAATTGGTTGTCTTTAATATTTGTTCAAATAGTTTATTCTTGTCCCAAAAATCATGCAAAAATAGGAGTGGAACTAAGGTGTTTATCTTTGAATTCAAGTCAAACTGAAGTATTTTTGGAGTTCTCTTTGGTCAAACAACTTGAGAGGGGGAGTTTGGAGCTAAATTAGCTCAAATTGGAGCAGTTATGAGCCCCCTTTTTTGGGATTTTCTATTTTTCTCGTGAGATAGATATGTTGGAGTGCAGTTGACTGCAGTTGACTCCTCTTGGCACTTTGGGTATAATTTTGTATTATAGGAGGGAAAGCTTATGCTTTTTCCTTAGTTCTTGCCTTTTGTCCTCTCTTGCACATTGCAGAGAGACTTAGAGTTTTGTAGCTTAGCATATTTTTAGAGTTTTGATACAACATCAAAAAAAATTTCAGCTTATTTTTCCAATTATTACAGAGATTACTTCTATTATTCAATAAAATCAAGTGTTTACCTTCTCTATTTCAGGTGTTGTGTCTCTTACGAATGATTTTTATGAAAGTTTGATGTGTTTTAGTATCAAAAAAATTAATTTTTTGTCTCATTCATGATTGCATGTATAGAAAAGAAATTAGTCATCACAAGTCATAGGTTGTGCAATTGATTTGTCTTATCTTCCAAGTTGTGAAAACATTGTTTTCCTTCAAAAAAGATAGATTTTCAAGCCTTTTTATGAAGTATTTATGTGATTAGATTGCCCAAACTAAGCTGTGTAACCAGATATTTTGAGAAGTAGTTGTGAATCAAGCTAAATGTTAGTTACATTTCAATGCATCACCTCCTAGAATTAGTTTTTTTCCCTTTTATCAATTATCCTTCTTCATTTTTCCCACAAAATCCATTAGTTTCTAAGAGATCTAAAGGGGAACTAGCCCATAACCTGGAGATTCATCTTCGTTATGAGCAACCCAAAAGCTTGAAGATGTTTCCAAGTTTCACATGATTGTTGAGCCTTCAAGCTTAGCATTTGGGTGTAATCCTTCATGGAAATAGTTTTTGGCATGTTGGATGGGATAGATTGGATTGTTTCAGTCCAAAGTTTTCTCACAATAACTGATGTTTAGTGTGTGTTTGAATGATCTGAGCCTTTGGAGGAAATAAAACAACACATCTGGCAACTTTGAATGACATTTCTACTAGTTTTAATATGATCAAGTGTTGGTTTATTTCAAAAAATTCTGATTTTTGCTTGTTTTCCAACTTTTGAATGTATAAGCATGTCTATGTTTCATGGGAATTTGTCATATCAGGAAAATGTTTCTAATCCACCCTCTTATCAACCATATCAAATCAACCATGCTGCTAGTTTTAGTTTGAATTCCATGAATTTTCAAGAAAACCAACATGATCAATATGCTTGCCACCCAGCCATCCCTACTCAATCTCCTTGGCAACCTTCATATGCTCAAAATCAGCCCCAAGAAGCCCATTTTGTTTCCAACCAACATGAATATTCTCACAATTAGACTCAAAACATTGAAGACATGAGCTTCAGGAATATAAGGTTGCACTTTGAAAGGTAGTTGAGTGAGATTCGAGGAAATCGAGGGTATGAAGGAGATCAAGTATATAGTTTGCAGCAAGAAGAGTTGGTTTACTCAAATTATCAATACCAATAGGAAGAGGAGATACACAAAAGGCAGTATGAAGAGTATCTTGCAAGTGAGCTTGCTACTAAAGAAGAACAAATGAGAAAGAAAGTGGAAGATCTTACAAGGAAGTTTGCTACGTTGGTTGACCGAGTACAAAAGTTTGAGGCCCAATCAAAAGAAGATCAACCTATAAAAGAAGAGCTCCCCAAGTATGAAATTCCAAGTTTCAAGAAAGGTAAACCTCCTAAGTCCTCTAATCAATCTCTTGAACTTGAAATTCGAAGTTTTAGAAGCCTTCAACCTGTGCAAGATCTAGAAACTAATCAAGAGTAGCCTAGTATACATCAAGAGAAGCCATCTCCAAAGTTTATACAACTTCAAGAAGGTCAACAAGACTTCAATAATCAGACTTCTTCTCCTCTCATAAATCACCTTCGCAAAGATGGACCCATTTTTTTTATCAAAGCAACTAGTTTGCTGAGTAGAAAAAAGAGGTGTTTGAAGAGGAAAAGGTAGAATTTTTTTTCTATTGATATGCTTGCATATGATGAACAAGAAAAAAAATCATACTTGCAATAGGAGGTGGATGAGTTTGATCAATTAGGGCAGCAGGTTGAAGAGCTTGAAAAAGGTAATGAAAAGCATGATTTCATATTTTTATTTAATGAAATACTATCTTTCATTGAGCAAGATGTAGAAGAGGAAAGTAATTTTTTTGAAGACCTTGATTGATAGACTATTGTTAGGTCCTAACACTTTAGTTGATAAATATATTAATATATTGATCAAGTAGTGTTTGAAGGCTATATGCAATAGAAGACAACTTCACTATCTCTCTCGGGTTTCCTAGATGTTGGAAAACTGAAATAAAATTCTATACTAAGAGGTAACTAAACTTAGAAAGGAGGAAATCGTTTATCTAGAAAGCTTGAAATAACTAAACTAGAAATTAGAAAACTATAAATCTAAAAAATCATAACAACTAAACTAGAAAGCATGGAAATGATTAAACTAAGTAATGTATAAATTGTTGAAGAAGTAAAGCTTGTAAAGAAACTAGGAAATATTGATCTAACAAAAGATAACAATCTAAACAACTAGCAAAAAATGATTTAACAATCTGAAACAATTGAAAGAAGGTGCTCTAGAACTTCAGACACTAAAATCAAAGACTACAGACTCAACTACAACCTATAGGATTAGTCTTAATAGAATTACACACATGAAAATAAACTTCAATTCCAATTGTTATCTACTAAATGAAAGTACAAAATTAAAAGTAAAATACTTATCTATCTAATCAACAACCCCTCAAGTGGCCAGCTCTCGGGTGCTCCTACGCCTAGCTCAGATCACATACACTAGTAACTCTGAATTATTTCATTCACAAAACTCTATTCACATTATTCAGTAACTCCAAAAGTGGCAGGAAAAACTCATTTTATTCATATGAAAAGTGTAACTTAGAAAACATAATGACAACATAACAATATTATTCTGTGTATTATCATTTTCAATAGTTACATATTTATATAAGAGCAACTAACAAAATCCTACTTTCTAGTTGATAAATTCTTCAACTGATTGTCAACAACTAATAGACTTTAAAGCCCATAAAATGAAATATTAAAGAGGCTCTACATGAGCTATAAAGTCTTTAAAACTGAAAATAATAGAACTACAAAAACTTGGTCTATCATGTATGCTCCTAAAGTTTCAGTTCCCATTCCCTTGTCTTCAATGGTGTTGAAGTCTACATTAAACCTCTTTGACTGGGATATAAACCAATTGTGGGAGTTGACCTGTGGAATGCTCAAAAAATAAACCATTAAGTCAGTGCAAATTAGCTTATTTCAACTAATTTCAAGAAATAAATATTGTACACTTATTCACAAAAAAAAAACAATTACTTATCCTAAAGACAATTAATTGGCAGGGTAAGGATGGCTGAAAGATGTGAGGTTAAGTATTTAGTCCATTATATTGATGAGGTTATTTTTACCTCATCATTTCCTCCCCTTTTAAGCCTGAGCAGGTCCTCCTACTCTTTGTTGCACCCCCTACCCTTCATTTCCCCAATTCTTATTCATCTCCTCATATTTAGCACTAAGATCATACAGATCATCTGCCTATGTATCTAGTTCCTCTCATTCCTTCAGAAATACCTAATGAAAAGTGACCCTTTTTTTGGATGTTGTGGATGTGTTGCTGCTATTTGGTTGTCATTGATGTCAACACTATTAGCATTTTGTGTATCAAAGGCTATATATGTTGAGGATATTGAGAAAATTGTAAAAGAAAGTGTTCTAGGTTCCCAGTGGAGCTCTACAGGTCATGAAGGTGTCTTGTTCTTTACATTGAAGTTCAGCTACTATGGACTAAAGGTTTTATTTTTGAGAGTATCTAGATCATATACCAGAAGTTTCAGAGGTCCGCATATAGATTTGATCTTGTTGTGGTCTAACAATATTTCTATGATCTCTGTCAGTGTTCCTGAGTGAAGTTTGTATGATTCTAGAAATCTCAGTTGTTGTGGATGTTTCTCTGTTGTTTCTTAATGTTTTTGGATGTCTCTAGATCATGCTATATCTTTGTAGTATGCCCACATTAATCAGTGTGCTCGTGGTCAAAGATCTTTTCTTGCTCATGTTTGGTTTTTCATGTTCCTGGATGACATGATGATGGTAGCGTGTTGTGGATCTTTGAGGTGAAATTAATTGAAGTCTTTTTGTGTTGGAGAAGTTAATTTGGGTCTCCACTATGTTGTGGCTGACCTTGGTGGATTTGCATTAAAAATTTATTTATAAATTTGGGCCGACATTGCAAATATGTTTTATTTTCCTAGCCAACTAAGTTGTTGATGAAATCTCATGTAGTGGATATATAAGACTGATTGCTTTATCAGTAAAAAGTGTGCTTCATGTGTTGGGTGTGCTCCTATGTGTGTATGTGCGAATATAATTCAATTGCAAAGTAGAGTGTGAAGAAGATCGAGTGAAGTGTGAAGTAGTTTGAGTGAAAATAGAAGGATTTTTTTGTGCTTAATTGGAACTATAATCAGGCTTGTGCAGAAGCTATTTTCTCAGTTCATACCCTCCGGATTTTAATCCTATTCTATATTGTTTGGCAGTGAGCCCCTTCTATAATTGAGCAGTGAGCTCTAGGAAGTGTGCCTGAATGCATGTACATTCCCCTTTATTGATTTCATTATACTTTTAACAGGGTATAATCTTGTGGACTACCATCCACCATGGTTTTTCCCCTAACAGGGTTTCCACAAAAAAAATTCTTGGTGTTCTCTGTCTCTTTGGTGTGTTAATTGCTTATGGTTAATTGTTGAGATTAAATTAAGTAAAATTTTGAGAAGTTTATTATTTTTTGACAACTGATTCACTCTCCCTCTTAGTTGTCTATCCTTGTTTTTCCAACACCTCTATACCCATCTTTCAAAACTATCATTACTTTGATCTATATTGATGTATGTTGTAGGGGGTGGTGAAAGATGTAAAGGTGATCTATATCTCATGCCAATCTAGTTAACCTTTAATTGCTCAAGGATATCAACCAAGGCTACTACCCTTCTGTAGGACCATTTAATATTAAGAGGTGAGATTACCTCTCTTTTCTTGAGATACATAAGAAGAGGGGTATACCTTTCTTCGCATGCATGCCAGGATTTCCCTATCAACTTTGGTCCTTGATCTTGAAAGTGATTATTGTATAGCCAAAGGTTATTATTATACTTGCTTTGTACATTCTCTCTAAGTTTAACAACCAGAAACTGTGCCTTGAAATAGAAGGGCTTCCTATGGGGGTATCTCATTTGCAATCTGATAGTTTTCTCTACATGTCCATACTCCCTTGATTGATCCTTCCAATGAAGCTTATTACACATTGTGGATAGGAATGATCTCAATTGAACTTCTCCCAAAAAGAAATTAACATAAAAAATTTGTATATTCTTCCAAGAACAAATTATGGACAAAGAATTCACATAATAAATCTTGATGACCAGGAGTTGACTCAACAAATATCTTAACAAATTCTTTATCATCGAGATCATGTGGTTGGTTATGGTGAATTCTAAGTAACTTCCATCTTAGGAGTTGTTCATTAAGGAACATGGAATACAACCTAGATGGTCTTCTACAAGCCAACAATAACTCACTGATTTCACAAGCATCCTATTTGGCTTTATATGCTTTGTGAAATGATTCTTTTAATAGTACTAACTCCTATTTCAACCTATTATATTCAAATTCTACATCCCTTAGGAAATAGCAGCTCTCCATCCATTTCATCAATAATGGAAGGATACGTACCTGAAACCACTCTAAAATAGTTGGCTCTATTTGTGTCCCCCTGGGTTCCATTATTAGCTTAGTGTCACTTTCCTGCAAATCCTTCTCTAACTCCATAATTTTACTCATAGAAGCATTAAGTTCAACTTCTTGTATTATTTCTTTCTTCTTCAAAATCATTAAACATTTGCATAAAATTATTTTTCAAACCTTGAATGTGCTTATCTTTCTCAGATAGATCAACCATATGTTGCTTGCTTTGTTGGTTCCATTGTTGGATTTGGTACTGCAACTATTCAATGAGCCTATCCTTTTTCTCCATCTTCATTTTCAATGTTTCAATCTCTTGATCCTTTTTATTTACAATTGCAGCATGTGCCTCAATTTCTTCTTGCTGCAAGGTGATTTGTTCTGCATTACTCTATAACTTGGATTTTAATTTAGTAATTTTGGTTGGATTTCTTATTGTGATTATAGGTTGAGGCCTGTCCTCCCTATGAAACAATTATACTAGTCTTTGATAGGTAATATTGGTAGTTTCATTCAAATCAATTCCCCTATTTTCGAGACTAGAAAGACAAGCAATAATTTTCAAACTTACCCAGAAACTCTTGCCACACACCACGGTCTATCCGCATGCAAAATTCTCTGTGAATTCTCTTACCAACTACTTGGTATATCCCTCAAAAATTTTCATGAATTCCAACCACCCAACCTTTTTAAATAGGCCCGCAACATTACTCAATGCCAACAATTGATCTAGTGAGGTTGGTTCAAACTTTTTCTTGGATCCTCCCATTTTACCTTCCCTTGCCACTCTGCCAAATTCTATAGAACTCTGTAATATTTTCCTTGCTTCAATTAACTGAATTGCAGATGAAAAGGGACATAATTTTGATATAACTAATGGAAGAGGAATTAATCACCTTACTTGAGTCCTTACTAAGTAATCATGACAATTCTACATGGGAAATTACACAACCATTGTCGTACTTTTAGCAATCATGCGATGGCACAATTTTCAAAATTGAGAAAGGTAATGGTTCATGCCAATTAATTAATATCTATTCAAAATAATTACTAACTTTAAGTAAATAAATCCGCACACACCTTATTTCTTTTCATTAAATTGAACATCACTCACCTTTGTTGACATAATCAGATAGTTACATGATTTGGCGAGGGTGGCAATGGATAATTATGACATGGATGGGATGGTTTAAATGGTGGCAAAAAATATTATGACAAAAAGGGTTGTCATAATAATTTTGTTTATAATGAAAATATTTGATATGATATGGTGAAATGACAATTAGGGAGTGGATCTCGAGGTGAAAGGAAAATTAAATGATGGGCATATGCAGAACTTAGGAAAAATTAAAATACTAAAAAAAGAAAGATTTTACAAAAATTTGGGGCATTGCCAAAAAATGCAGCTGGGGTGGAAGAAGAGAAAGTTTTAGAGCATCATTGAGAGATGTCATCAAAATTTAGCAACAAAATTAAAGATTCTAGAGCATCGTCGAAAGATGTGACTAGAGGAACAACCAAAATTTTTTGGAGCATCATCCAAAAGTGCAGGCGGAGCAACAACCAAAAATTTCTAGAGCATCGTCAAAAGATGCAGCCGGAGCAGCAACCAAAAATTTCTAGAGTATCTGAACAAGTTCCAGAGCAACCAAACAAGTTCCAGAGTATCATCGAAATATGTCATCGAAAGGAAGAAATAAAATGATTCCAAAGCATCATTGGAAGATGGATCCAGAAGAAGGAACAACAAAAGTTTGGAGCATCGCTAGAAGATGCAGCCAAAAGGAGGAAGAAGAATGTGATATTTTGGCCTTTGACTTCCCAAAGCATCATTGAGTGATGCATCATAATGTAGGATCATAATGAGGAACAACACAAGTCAGTTGTACAAGTTTCAGAGCATAGCAACAACAAGTTCTGGAGCATTGCAGCAATCGAGTCAACAAGTTCTAGAGCATCACAACAGGGTGCACTGGAATTTGCATTTACCAAAAATGAAGTCCTGCAAAATATAGAAAAAATTTAGCCAAATCCAAAAGATGAAGATGAAGAATTTGAAAGAATCATTCTAAAATGAAGTAAATTCACACACACATACTTTTTTTACTTTCTTTTTCTTTTTTTTTGGTAGGAAAACTATATTGGCTCTACCATAGTAAAGTCAATGCATTGGATTTCTCCCTGCATTTCTACCATTTTTTATAAATTCCTCTCTATTAATAAGCTTATGGTAGATGTGTAATTGGTGTCCATTAACTAGGAGAGTTCAGGTATCACCATCAATGGGTTTCAGCTGAACCAAACCATTTGAAAATACCTTAGAAATTTCATATGGTCTGAGCCAATGCGTTCTAAGTTTTCCCTGGTGATCCTTGTACCTAGAATCAAACAATAATGCCCAATCCCCATTATGGAATTCTCTCTCCTTGATATTTTGATCATACATTGTTGTTGCACCAACTCAGTTTGATGGACGACATCCAAATGGAGTTCATCCAATTCACTTAGCTGTAAAACTCTCTCTATTTGGACTTGTTTAAGATCTCTACCCAACTCCATGGTTGTCTTAAGATTTTGGAGTTCAAATTCAATGGGAAAGAGAGGTTTCTTCCCAAAAAATAACTCATATGGACTATACCTAGTAGTTGATATCCAGGTGGTGTTATAAGCCCAAATGGCTTCATGTGGTTTCTGAGCCCAGTCTTTCCTTCTTGATGAATTTTTTTTTTTAAATGTTTTCCAATTCCCTATTAGTGACTTCGACCTTTCTGTTCACCTAAGGGTGGCAGGGTGAGGACTTATTATGACTCACCTAGAAATGATCTTTGAAGGCTAATAGAAATTTAGACATAAATTGGGGGCCTTGATCTATGACAATTATCCTAGGAGCTTTGAATTTGACGAAGATTTTGTTGTAAAGGAAATTAGCTACTTGTTCCTCCCTAGCAACATGTAGGGATTGCAATTTTTCCCACTTAGTCAGGTAATCGGTATAGACCAAAATGTACTCTTTTCCTTGTGAAGGATGGCCTATAGGGCCAATGAAATCCAATCCCCATTTTTCAAATGGTTCAAGGAATACTCGAGGTTGCAGGGACATTTCATTGGATGTAGTTGGTCTTCCTACTCTTTGACACTCATCACATCTATGAACATATTTCTTGATATCCTTATGCATAGAAGGCCAATAGTATCTTGTTCTCAAAATCTTGTGAGTTATCCTTTTAGTAGAATAATTCCCTTCAGAAGGATCATCATGAAAGGATCTAAGGATACTATAGGTCTCAACTGCCCTAACACAACATCATATAACCATATCAGGTCCACACCAGAATTGGATCCCATTAATCCATTTAAAAGGGGCACTTTCTCTAACAAGGAATTTCTTTTGTTTTGATGAAAAATGAGGTGGTACCTCTGCAATGGCCAAGTAGTTTGCAATATCGGAAAACCAAGGGGTTTTAGTAGAGATGGCAAATATATTTTCATCTAGGAACTCATCCTATATCAGAGCACAATCACCATCATGTTTAATCCGGGATAAGAAATCCACAACTACATTGGACTTCCTTGGTTTTTCAATAATTGTTACATTGAATTCTTGAAGAAGAAGCAACCACTTAATTATCCTTCCATTTACTATAGGTTTATTCATGAGGTACTCGATGGCTGAGTGATCTATGTAAACTATGACTTTGTCTTGTGATGTAATGTTAGAATTTCTTAATTGCATGAACTACAACCAAGAATTCTTTCTCTGTTGTGGTATAATTCCTTTCTATTGGAGTCAGATTCTTATTGATGAAATATATGGCATATTTCCCCCATTCTTATCTTTTCCTAAAACCACTCTAATGGCATCATTAGATGCATCAACATAAATATGGAATGAAAGGTTCCAAGTAGGTCCATGAAGGACAAGAGCATAGATGAGTTTCTCCTTGATTATTTCAAATGATGACTAATACTCAGGTGTCCAAATGAACTCTACATTCTTCTGAAGAAGGGAAAACATAGGGGCCATGATTTTTCTAAAATTTTCTATGAATATTCAATAGTATCCAACATGCCCTAAGAAACTTCTGATATCATTCTGGGTTTTTGGGGTCTCAAGTTGTATTACTTCAATTTTCTTAGGATCAACCTTAATCCCTTTAGCTTAAATATGTTGTCCTCACACTATTCCTTGTTCCACCATTATCAAAAATTTCTCATGGATTAGGGACAAACAATGACCCTCACATTGCTTTAACACCTTATCCATATTTTGGAGGGCTTCATCAAAGGTTGAATCATATATAGTGAATTCATCCATATAAACTTCCACACTCATTCACCAACTCGACAAATATAGCTAGGATAGCTCTCTGGAATATTGCAGGAGCATTACATAGCCCAAAAGGAAGAACCTGATATGTAAATGTCCCCCAAGGGTAGGTAAAGGTTATCTTATCCTAGTCTTTTGTTGCTACCTGTATCTAGTTGTATCCATTAAATCCGTCCAAAAATGAAAAATATTTCCTCCCAGCCAAGTTATCCAGCACCTGGTCTACAAATGGTAGAGGGAAATAATCTCTACATGTTGCTTTGTTAAGTTCCCTATAGTCTACACACACTCTCCACTTTTCATTTTTCTTTGGAACCACAACCAAAGGTGACACCCATTTGTTGTAAAAAATCAGATAAATAAACCCTACATGTAGGAGTTTCTCAATTTCAGTTTTAATGATGTCTTGCAGGGAAGGATTGAATCTCTATTGTGGTTGGCGAACAAGTCAAACTTCCTCAGTATAGATATGATGAGTACACAAACTTGGGTGTATTCCTCTCATATCTGTATAGTCCCAAGTGAAAGCTTTAGATCTATTCACCAGGGTGTCAAACAATTTGTGTTCTTTCGGCTCAGTCAACCAACTGTTAATGGCCAAAGTTTTTCTTGGTAGCAACATAATGGTTTTAACTCCCAGATGGTTGGATGTGACAGTATACATGGGCCTTATCAAGGTGTTAAGAGGATAGCTATGAGGTATGGTTTTGTGAAGCCTGGAAAAGTCTGCAAAGAAATGGTGTATTTTTGGAACTAAGTTTATCAAAGGACAAGGAAATCCCATGAAATTGGCATTATCAAATTCAATATTATCTATGTTAATTGAGTGTCCTAGGATCTCTTCTACATCTGTCATCTCCTCACCACTTGAATCCATAGTAAGAATTTCCACGTTGTTTTCCAATTCATCCTCTAATTCTTCACCATGTTGTTTGATGACTATCATGGCCAGTGAAACCAAATTTTCATGTATGTTGGGGCTTTCTGGTTCATCAACCCATACTTTATTGTGTTTGGTAGCCTTGGCAAGAGGATACAAAAATAAATGTTTGCTATTAGGTCCATGTGAAATGGTCATTCCTTCATCTCTACAATCATTTTTGGCTACAATAGTAGCCAACCATGGTCTTTTGAGAATTATTGGATAACTGTCTTTAGGTGTAAGAGACTCAATTATTTGAAAATATACTAGATACTCCCATCCATCCACCTTAACCAGAACATTTTCAATGACGCCCTTAGGAATAGCTATGGATTGATTCGCCATTTGCAAGACTATAGTTGTGGGATGTAAATTAGTAACTCCCAACTTTTCCATCACATCAACAAACATTACATTAATGGATGCTCCAAGGTCCACCAAGGCATTAGGTATTACCTCATTAACTGTTACTATTATAAGTGGACTACTTGGATCATCATATTTTAGAGCAGTGGTTGTTTTAGCCAACAAGTCAGCTAGATAACCATTTATGTGGACAATATTTATTCATTTTGGTTTCATCCCTGGAGTTTTGATACACAACTTTGTGATCAACTGGTTCAAATCAAGAATCTCCTTAATCTCCTATAGCAAAGGGACTTTAATTTGTAACTATTTAATTTCTTGTATCAATGCAGTTTCGGTAGATGTGATCATTTCTAGAGTATCTTTCATGGTGATTGGTTTCAATCGCTTCAAAAAAGGTGCTTTATTTTTTTCTTTAGGAGTGGGATCCTTCGAAAGATCAGTTGGAGACTGACCCCCCTCCTCCTAAGGTAGGTCGAAATCTCCAGTTGAAGATGGTGGGTCAAGCTTGTTTTAAGTAGCTTCTGGGGCTTGTTCTACATATGTGGGTGTTATTGTAGTTGTCTCAACAAACTTCTTAATAAGTTCATCCAAATTTTCTTCAATAGTTGGTTGTGAAAGTGTTTTTCCATACCTCAATTGCAAGCTTCGACAATGTATCGCATTAAGTCCAGTGACATTGTCTTGTTCAGTGGAATACACTGGAGTATTTAGGCGATTTTTTTTTTGGATTGGGAATAGGTTGCATTAGAAGTTGTGGTTGGTTAAATTTTTCATTTTGTTGAGTATTCTGAGGAGGTGGTAAAAGATTTTTTTTGAGTAGGAATCCTTCTGGGACTAATATAAAACTAATGTTGAGGTTGATTCCATTGAGGAATAGGATTCTAAGGGTACCACTATTGTTGAGGTTGGTTAGACCACTGAGGATTGCCCCAAGATTGATTTTCTAATTCAAGTGGTCGCCAAGGATATGTTCCCCAATTAGATGGTACTGAAGGCGGTGTTGAGGCTAGGGTGTTTCCCATTGATTATTATTCTGGTTGGGTTGAGGTCTCTAGTTGGGGTTTGAATTCTAGCCATAGGAAAAATTCCCTCCAGTTCTTTGATTTACAACGTTCACTTCTTCCTCAATTGGGGGTGTTCTTTTCTTAGAATTCTTGATGACATTCAAAAGCTCACACTGATTAATGGGGTGATTCTTGTCACAAACTTGACAAATTTCAATTTTTTCAAAATTTTCCATAGGGAATTCCCTTAGCAAATGTTTGTTCCGGCACCTGGGGTAGTAAATGGACAAAGTATTAGGATTTCACATTTTATCCTATATGTCATCTAACGTGGTGTTTAGCTAAACAAGAATATTAGTCTTGAAATTGGCTAGCTCTTCACATAGTTTTCCTATTTCATTGGAACCTTTAAAGATGACGGACTTTCAGATACCTCCTCGAGTATGAGATAAATTCTGACACAATTCAATAATATCATCAAGCCCCAGTTGGGACGCGTCTCCTTTTCCCATTAAATCCAAGCTCCTTCAAGCTTCATCATCGAGACCCTTAAGGAATAGAGTCTTTAGAATATCAAGACTTATGAATTCTCCACCACATCATTTATGTAATAAGATAAACATATCTAGGTAATCCTCTAGAATTTCATCCTCATTTTTCCTTATTTTGAACAATTCTTCTTTCCTATCATTGATCCTATAGTAACTTTGGTCTTTCTCCAAAAAGGTAGACTCCATTTCATCTCAGGAGGTTATCAACTAAGAAGCTAATCCCATAAACTAGTGTATGGCTAGGTCTTTCAGAGTGGAGGGGAAAAGCTTTAGTTTCTAGTTATAACTCTTGTAGTCATACATCTAACACAAGACTTTAAACTCAAATAGAAGCTAATCCTCGAAAGGTTGGCAAGAAGGCTGGTGAGATATTTTTCATTGTCGTATCGTCATTTGCATCAATAGCAATATGATAAGTGAATGTGCATGGTGGTGGAGGGTTATTATTGTTGGCGACATTTCTATGGTCACCCATGATGTTGAAGGGAATGTGGTCCTCTTCAATGATTCATTTAGTTGGGCGAGGTTCTGGAGTTTGCAAAGGAATACGCTCCTCTACAACTATGTGTTATTCTTTCAGGGGTATGTGGGAGGGTCTCAGGTTGACCCTACTCGGCCAATTCCTCAATAAGTTCTTGATCTGAGTTTCCTTCCTCCCTACTTGTGGTTGGTATGTCGATTGGGGGGGTTTTTGGTATGAATCTTTTGTGGGGACCTCATTTCCTGACCATGCAAAAAAAGAAGCGAAAGGACTACTTTTGTTCCTAAAAGAGGTATTCAAGGTATCTCCTACTAACACTAGAAAAAGGTCCCCGACAACAGTGCCAAAAAGTGATAGACTATTGTTAGGTCCTAACACTTTAGTTGATAAATACATTAATATATTGACTAGGTAGTGTTTGAAGGCTCTATGCAATAGAAGACATCTTGACTATATCTCTTGGGTTTCCTAGACGTTGGACAACTGAAATAAAATTCTAAACTAAGAGGTCACTAAACTTAGAAAGCAGGAAATCATTTATCTAGAAAGCTTGAAATAACTAAACTAGAAAGCATGTAAATGATTAAACTAAGGAATGTATAAATTGTTGAAGAAGTAAATCTTGTAAAGAAACTACGAAACATTGATCTAACAAAAGATAACAATCTAAACAACTAGCAGAAAATGATTTAACAATCTGAAACAACTAAAAGAAGGTGCTTAAGAACTTCAAACACTAAACTCAAAGACTATAGACTCAAATACAACTTACAGGATTAGTCTTAATAGAATTACACACATGAAAATAAACTTCAATTCCAATTGTTATTTGCTAAATGAAAGTACATAATTAAAATTAGAATACTTATCTATCTAATCTACAACCCCTTGAGTGGCCAGCTCTCAGTTGCTCCTACGCCTAGCTTAGACCACATACATTGGTAACTCTGAATTACTTCATTCACAAAACTCCATTCACATTATTCAGTAACTCCAAAAGTGGTGAGAAAAACTCATTTTATTCATATGAAAAGTGTAACTTAGAAAACATAATGAAAGCATAACAATATTCTTCTGTGTATTATTATTTTCAACAGTTACATATGTATATAAAAGCAGCTAACAAAATCCTACTTTCTAGTTGGTAAAGTCTTCATCTGATTTTCAACAACTAATAGAATTTAAAGCCCATTAGATGAAATGTTAAAGAGGCTCAACACGAGCCATAAAGTCTTTAAAACTAAAAATAACATAACTATAAAAACTCAGTCCATCATGTATGCTCCTAAAGTTCCAACGCCCATTCACTTGTCTTTAATGGTGTTGAAGTTTGTGTTAAACCTCTTTGACTAGGATGGTAACAAATTGTGGGAGTTGGCCTGTGGAATGATAAAAAACTAAACCCTTAAGTCGGTGCAAATTAGCTTATTTCGACTAATTTCAAGAAATAAAAATTGTACTCTTATTCACAAAAAAAAAGAAATTACTTATTCTAAAGACGATTAATTGGCAGGGTAAGGATGGCTGAAAGATGTGAGGTTAAGTATTTATTCCATTATATTGATGAGGTTATTTTTACCTCATCATTGATGTTTTGACTCCTCAAGAGAGCTGCAATGAAGTCAAAATAAGTCCTCTTCCACAAAAAAGAAAAGAAAAAATCGAAGAGGACTTATTTTGGGATGATCTTGAGGTTTTTGTTTAACACTTAGATGATAAGCCAAAAAATTTGCAAAAGAAAGTCATGAACAACAAGAGAAAACTATGGAAGTGATCATGCTTCTATACGAGTCACTAGAAATTGAGCAATTCAATCAACAAAATGATGAGACAATAGTGCATGAGCAAGAATCCAACAATAAAAGTTCAAGCTTCATCATTTCAAGAGGATGCCCAATCAGAGAATTAGCCAAGAAGGATACCAACAAGATACAATAGACTCTCTGTGCACCTAAGGATGAGATTGAAACTTTCCCATTCATGCCAAATCAGTGATATGTTTAATCAATTTCAACGGGTGAGTGAGTTTGGTTATGTAATGCAATATTTTGTGGGGTGTCTTCTTGATTCTAAACTTTTATTAGTAGTTCATAAGCATGCAAAACATCCTTCGTTGGCTAGAAAAGGGAGTTATTTTACATATCCAATTAATAGATATGTCTAAGCATCATCCTTTGTTGTTTAGGGTAGGGTAGAGTAGAGTTTTCAATTAATAAGTGTTGATTGCACATCTATTTTTAGTTCAGTTTTTGTTTTCCAATAAGTGTTGTTGCATAGTTTGTTAGCCCTATTAAGAGCCATTGTAGTTTTCTTTCAAGTTTTATTTTTTTGTTGTTAAAATTTTAATAGCTGAGTTACAAAGGATTTTCTAAGTTGTAAAGGACAAGAATTGAATCCTATGCCCAATGGATAGGTTTATGCTACTGGTCTAAGATGTTTAGTAGGAAAGCATATAACAAAGGTCGCCAAAAATGTTACCTAATTATGGTTTTCAGCCCAATCAGGTTAGGTTGGGATAGCACTAATGTATTCTACTTGAAAAAGAAGAAAGTCACATAAAATATTATGCTAAAGTCACTCATAATCATACAAATAGTGCCAAGGAATGAATTTTTAGTTTTTATTATGCAATTGTTTTACATAAAAGAGGAATAGTACACAAACTTTTGCATAAAGTAGTTGTTTAAATTCATTACAAGAAATATGCTTACAAGTTTCCCACATAAGTCGTAGGAGTAGCTAAATAAGATGCAATAAAAGATAAATTGTACATTTGGAAGTAAAAGAAGACATGCAAGAGAAAAGGGATTCGTCATTTCCTGAATGATGAACCCACTTATTGATTAACTATATCTTCATTTCCTTTGTTGATAGCTACAAAAGTTTCTGCAAATGATGTTAGAGCTTAGGATTCCATGTCTCTTATATGTCAAACCATCTAATATACATCCTTTCTCTTGTTAAGCATCATATCAGAGAGTTAAATGTGTCTCAATATAAGATACACAATTATCATGAAGATCCAAGAAAAGTCAAGATCATCTAATCATCATGAGAAGCTCTAGGATTCTTAATTTTCTTAACTTATTTGTTGAATGTTTAGGTATAGGCATAATCTTATCATACAAATTAGTAGAGAAGTCATAGCATGGGAACCTCATGAAGACAATCTTGAATGTATACAAATGCAGACAAACCATGGGGAAAAGAGCAACCTGCTATCATGGACAACATGTATGAGTGATCAAGGAATGCAAGCATGGTATGATGAAGACAAGGGCATAAGCTATAAAGGATAATTGTTGTGTTTTGACAATATATTGAAATAATTGACTATGAAGACAATGCCTAAAGGGACTATCAAACTTAAGGAGAAATTTGCTTGTTTACAGTCACAAACATGCTAGTTATGTAACCCAAAAAAGTTAGTCAAATCACCATTGATGACAGTGATAGGACTGTCAAGGTAGAGAAGAGAAAAAAAAAGAGATAGATAAAGAAATTTATGCAAACACGATGACTAAGAATGACTTTCATAAAAAGGGAAACTCACAGTGAAGAAGATAGTGCAAATAGAAAATAAAAGATAGTCAAGATGAAATTAATAAGTATATCACATAGTCAACTTCATTAAGACAATATTTTTACTTGTTGAGAGGATCAAGCACACCAAAGAGTAAGACAACCATTACAATATGAAGATCTTATTTGTGACTGTGCCTTGTTAAAAGGATTGAATGATTTTTAAAGACTAATGATTAATATCAACAAAGAACATGATAGTCACTCTGAGATGGCAAGTCACAATGAGATAAAATGCAAAGAACAACCATGAAACTTTTAGAGTTGCTAACATAGGACAAATTCGAAGATAAAGGGGAGTCATAGAAAAGCAAGAAGTTTGATATTGACAAAGAAAGCATACATGGGTAGAATTTAATAACATAAATACCATAGGGAAGCCACATATTGGGAATAATATATAGTAGTAGATGCACATCACAGTGAATGAAATGATGGAGAAGGTGATGATTCTTTTCATTCACAAAATAATCAACAAGGGAAAAAATGTTACAATTAATCATACATAAGGTGTAACACCTTGTGTAATAGTCAAGGTGTAGTCCATGTTTGCAAAGGGATAGTCGTATCATTTAGAACTATGGTGTAGCTCTTGAGAGATAACCAACTTGTGAATAAGTTGACATTTCCATGTAAATATGGGAAATCAAGCTCTTAACTGAAATAAGAAGGATGAGATCCCTATTCTAGGGACATGGAGAAGATATCTTGCCAAAAGCCTGAGAGAGAAGGATAGTCAACATATCTCAAGACACAAATGAATACTTATTAAATTTGAGCATAATGAATGACCATGAAAGAAAAATCATCACCAAGGATGCCATATATCATAGAGTTATCAAGAAAAATACAATTATCAAAAGACAATATAGAATCATTTCAAGCATAGTCACAAGGAGAAGAAAATTATTTTCATGGTGTTTTAGAAATAAGATTTGTTTCAATATTTGTAGCTTACATACAACTAATTCAAGATTACTACATACAAGAGCTATTCCCAAGACAATTCCATTGCTCTATTCATTAAGCTTCCTACAATATTTTCTTCCTATACTTAACTTCTACCTAGACTATTTACTGGACTCAAAATCAACCCCTTGTAATGAGCCTTGAAATCCCTTTTATAGACTAAGGGAGCAACAAGCATCAGGCTCATTACAGTTACATTTCAAATGCATTTCATTTCAACACACATCTCAATTTCATTTCAGAAATTCCCCAAGTGGTTACTTGCAATCATTTGCTGAATAGGGGAAAAAAATTCATAACATTTTCACCAAAAAGGAGCCATCCAATGCCGCCAAAAATCACCTTTAATGGAAAACAAGCCTTTACATTCCATGCCCATGTCGAACCTAAAGTTTTCCATCATACTAACTCAAGGCATTCTTAGTTAGTATAAAAGACAAAAACCCTCACATGAAAAGAGTGTAAGAAAAGCCACCATAGTAACATTGATATCACAACACAAAAATTTAAGACCCAAACACCATCTCCTTTAACCAGAACCAAAACTAGCACCAGAACTAGAACCACAGTACACACGTCCACTTCATGTCTTGGCAGAGGTCGGGGAAGAGACCATCGCTTCTTCATCTTTAGTGTCCTTACTAGTAGAATAATAGGTATGCCCACTAGGAAATTTCATTGAAATTCGAGCTATGGCTACCACGTCTTCCTCTAAGTCTGCCAATTCATTTAAAACCATGAGGTATCAATGATAACTCGAGTCTGTCTTCATTTCACTATTCGAGGGCCTATCAATTATATTAATTGGACAATTATGCCATCCCAAAGTAGCTCATCCATACCTTATCTTCCTCCTTATCCCTCTTACGAAACTTGCAGGCTCTTTTCCTTTAGTCTCTATTGTATCTTGAGGCACAAGTCGATTCCTTAGCCAATAGTTGCTTCTCATAGCAACTGGTGTAGACATTTTACGACAATCCTCCTTCTTACATTCTTCTATTGGAATTGTGATAATTTCTAATACACTATGCTTGTTCCCCAAAATGTTACTGTGAGATTCCTAAACCTTGAGTCATGGATACCTTCGTACAGGTAACACAAAAGTAGTAGGCTTACTCATCTTCTCTAAGAATGTAGTTTCACAAACACAAATCACACCTCTTATGAACTCAAAAATTCAAACTCTCAATTGCAATGGTGGAAACAAAGGCCATCAACCTTCATTTAATAAGAAAATTAGATGTGTTATTCATCAATTCTTAGTGAAAACCACATGAGCGAGCAGGTGATCGACCACTGGAATCCATATCATCACTATTAATTACCCAAGTACATAAAAATCCATGTATCATTATCAATGATGAAAAAAATTAATTCCTCATATGCACCAGGATCAAATTGGTTACTCCTATAGAGCTCATTCCATTAATTCTCTCTTTTCGCAGAGCAAAACAACTATCACATTCATATTTTTTGGTTTTGAATGGCAGTCGTTGATTTCCAAATGAAGTGGAGAATCAAACAGCCCCGATGAAGTCAATTGAGTTTGAATTCCTGAAACCATGGCTTTCCAATTTCTAGCGAATGAAAACTTGCTGACTGGGAGCCACATCATTCTATTCATGGGCTCTACCATACTCTTCACGATGGTCAAGGAGTCTATGCATCCTTCAATCACATAACTCACAAGTTTCCAATAGAAATTAATTAAATGTCATGAGGTGTACGATGGATGGCCAAGATTTAACACTCATGCTACATGACAGTCATTGATCTCCAAACCATCGACCGTCATGTGTTTAGACATAAACTAGGCCCCACCATGGCAAGGACATGTGTTGATCAATCGTGGGCCTCACAACATCTTTGAATACAATCATTTAACTCCTGCGAAGCGTGCAATTGATGATTGTGAACTATTCTTCATATCCAATGGGCAGGATTTGTGCACATGCCAAAAAGGTTAGTCTTAAAGTGGGGCCATGACTAGGCCAATGGGGTTATGACCCTCAGGAAAAAACTTATAACATAAGTCTTCTACTAAAATATTTCGCCCGACCCCAGGAAAATTTTAAAAGGTAAATGACATGGGGTGACTGGTGGACCTAGACAAAGGGGGCCAGTAATAACATGCATTCACTAGCCTTAGTTGTAACTTATGTGACCGGTGACTGGATAAAATAGGTCAATGTGAAATTAGAATGCCAAAGGGTTTATGATAAAAGTTGTAAGGTAAGGGTTTCTAGATCACACCCCTTATCCACCCTTTTTGCACAAAGGCTCACAATCATGCTTCAAGTCATGATGTGCTCAAAATTTTGTAAATTTTTTGGAAGCTCTATTAGTGGCTCATGTTCGTGGATGCATACCCCTAGCAAGTATGGTGAGAATCCAGATCTCAGGGTTGAAGCAGACTAGCAAGGAAGCACAAAAACCCCAAGAACTTTCCCAGACAAGGCAAGTAGACACAACCAAAAAGAAACACACCAAAATTATATACAATATTTACAAAACTATACAATGTAATATATCTTCTCTCATAAGCCCATTTTATTCAATTTGCTTCATTCCTCAAATTGGAGGCCCATGGCCCCCAAAATCCAAAGACTAATTCTTTCCTCTATCAAAAACTCTGTCATGTGCTACTTGTAATGGATCAACATATGTATTAAGCATTTCCAAATAATCAACATCATCATAGTTGACACCATCAATCCCACATATTATAAAATTTCCCCATTCATTAACATGTTCCACCATAGGCTTATCTAATTGAATTGGAAAATTTAAACATTCATATTCCACTTGATCATGAAATTTGACACCAAATTCAATTTTCATATCAAACTAGAATTCTTCATAAACAATTTGTTGCATGTTGGGTCAACAGTCCCCTGATATGTCAGAAAGAAATGATACATATTTAGGAATATCTTCATCCCATCTTACATGAGTGTTATCCTCATTGGGTGAAAACAAATCCATAATGATGCCAAGAAGATAAGAGGAATCAACAAAGAATTCCGCTACATGTTCATATTGATTAACATCATCCCCCATTTCATCTGCATCATTTGACTGCCATATACATGAACCAAACTATCTTTTATTGTTATTGGGCATTAGAATTAACCCATAATCCATGTATGTATCATGATGCATAGCTTGGTTATTTAATACTACACCTCTCTTTTCGTCAATGCACACATTGTCTTTCTCTCATATAACTGAACTTTCCAACTCTGCCTCACACAAACATCCATAACTGGCAAGGATATCAACATGTCTATCAACACCTTTATAGTATTCAACATTGGGTTAAAGACCCACACTTTGAATATTAACACTATTATTTTCATATTCTTCATAATTTATTCCAATAACATGCTTCATTGATAAAAAAACCTGTTGTGCATGTTTTGCACACACACCCCGCCGTAGGCAGGGACCCCCCTTGTTTTTTTGCTCCTGACAGGCTACTTTGCTACTATCTTGTTTTGCATGCCCCATTTTCCAAGCCCAAATTGGTCATGTTCCTTCAAATGATCAAATCCCCCTGACCAAATTCACCTACTTGGGGTATTCAAATCCACGGAGAAATAAATTCCCCTATCCCTTTTTTTCCTTTTGTCTTGTTCCTCCTGTCTTGGTCCCTGATCGCTCGATTCGCTTTTTTCCACATTTTTGACTTTGGGGACAATTTTTTGGTGGATTTGGGATGTGTTTGTGGTGCCTAAGTGAATTGCCAAAGTTTCGTTAATGTTCCATAAAGTTTCGGTGGTTTCGAAACTTTCCCTCCATAATTCCCTTCCTCTTTGGTTGTTTTGGAAACATCCGTGGACCCCTGTCGGTCCGATTTCCACATTTTTGACTTTGGGGCCAACTTTTTGGTGGATTTGGGATGTGTTTGTGGTGCCCAAGTGAACTGTCAAAGTTTTGTTAATGTTCCGTAAAGTTTGGGTGGTTTCAGAACTTTCCCTCTAGAATTCCCTTCCTCTTTGGCTGTTTTGGAAACATTCATGGACCCCTGCCAATCTGGTTTCCACATTTTTGACTTTGGGGCCAACTTTTTGGTGGATTTGGGATGTGTTTGGGGTGCCTAAGTGAACTGCCAAAGTTTCGTCAATGTTTCATAAAGTTTCTGTGGTTTCAGAACTTTCCCTCCATAATTCCCTTCCTCTTTGGCTATTTTGGAAACATCCGTGGACCCCTGCATGTCTGGTTTCCACATTTTTTACTTTGGGGCTAACTTTTTGGTGGATTTGGGATGTGTTTGTGGTGCCTAAGTGAACTGCCAAAGTTTCGTCAATGTTCCGTAAAGTTTCGATGGTTTTAGAACTTTCCCTCCAAAATTCCCTTAGCTCTTTGGCTGTTTTGGAAACATCTGTGGACCCCTGTCGCTCCGGTTTCCACATTTTTTACTTTGGGGCCAAATTTTTGGTGAATTTGGGATGTGTTTGTGGTGCCCAAGTGAACTGCCAAAGTTTTGTCAATGTTTCGTAAAGTTTCGACGTTTTCAGAACTTTCCCTCTGGAATTCCCTTCCTCTTTGGCTATTTTGGAAACATCCATGGACCCCTGCCGGTCCAGTTTCCACATTTTTTACTTTGGGGCTAACTTTCTGGTGGATTTGGGATGTGTTTGTGGTGCCTAAGTGAACTGCCAAGGTTTCATCAAAGTTTGGTCAAGTTTTGGGGGTTTCAGAACTTTGTCCCTCTTTGGCTATTTTGGAACATTAGTGGAGCCCTGGCGACCTGGCCTCCAGAGTCTGGCCCCTCCGTGGCTGTTTTTGGGACTTCATCCCTCTTTGGCCATTTTGAACATCCGTAGAGCCCCAACAACCTGGCCTCCAGAGCCTGACCCCTTAGTGGTTGTTTCCGGGACTTCGTCTCTCTTTACCCGTTTTGAACATCCATGGAGCCCTAGCGACCTGGCCTCCGGAGCCCGGCCCCTCCATGGCCGTTTCTGGGACTCCATCCCTCTTTGGCCTTTTTAAACATTCGTGGAGCCTCGATGACCCGGCCTCCGAAGCCTGGCCCCTCCATGGCCGTTTCTGGGACTCCGTTCCTCCATGGCCATTTTGAACATCTGTAGAGCCCCAACAACCCAACCTTTGGAGCCCAGCCCTTCCGTGGCTGTTTTTGGGACTCTGTCCCTCTTTGGCCATTTTGAACATTGGTGGGGCCCTAGCGACCTGGCCTCTGGAGCCCAACCCCTCCGTGGTCATTTTGAACTTCCAATTTTTTTTAAATGAGTCCAATCTTGAGGAAGTTTTTCTGGGCATTCTTCCTTCCCCTTTTCCCATGTGTTATAATTGAAAAATCTTGGTTTTGCTAAGTTTTGTGGGGTTTGGGAACTTCCCTTCCGGTTTGTTGTTCCTTTTTGCTGCCCGCTCCCTTGGGCCCGCATTGATGTTTATGGTCCAAATGAGCTCCAAATATGAATATTATGATTTTTTGATTATGCATGGTTGGATCTAACAAGGATTTTATAAGATTTGACTAATGTTTTCCTTGATTTGTGTATGAAATCACTTATGGAATTTTATGTACGCAAGATTCAATGAGCCTACTACAGGTCCGTCATGAGACCCATCGAGAAAGCTGAACAAGGAATGCGCATAGCTCTTGTCACCATTCATTTCATGTTCGCCTCTCCCGCTAGCACCCACCAATAGGGTTGGCATTAGAAAAAGGCTTGTGCGAAGGAGGCCAAGGACAAAAATGCAAGGGGGTGCCCTTCAAGAAAGCATAAGGTAGTTGTCTGCCTGAATCAGGGGCAACCAATCTATTGATGCCAATCGTCAACGAACTCATTTGATCCAATGAAGAACACTGCAAACACATCAAGTAAGAAGACAACTTTTAGGCAGTTTTAGCTACAGTAAAAGGGCAATTAGGTAAATGACAAAACTGCTACAACACCTAAGCACTAGATGACAAAACAGGGAAAAAAGAAGGAATGTATTTTTAATTGTTGAATATTGTGGGGTAGGTGAAACCCTAATGTAAATCAAATATGGGTCATTCGTTGCAAATTGATCCTAGCCATTCATTTGGGCTTTGGAAAACTATAAATAGGGGCTTGCCCCTCATTTGTAAGGGTTGGAGAATTGATGTAAAGCCATTCAGTAGCAATAGGAAGCAACATTGCATGATTTATGGGTGTTCCTTTTGAGTTTTCTCTTTATGTATGCATGGTTCAACTTCCCTATTAGTTTAGGTGTTAGTTTCTTGAATAGTAGTGATGGTGTTTGTTGTTTCAGTATTTGATGAATTTCTAGCTCATGCTATTTGTGGTTCATTAATGATGAATCACTTTGCAAAGCTAGTATGAGCCTCCTTCCTTTATTGCTGCAACTTAGTTTGATTGCATGTACATGATGTGTGTATGTAATATAAAAGTATGCAGTCCTTAGAAGATTGCACTAGTTTTGTGCAACTGTAGGTTTCTCTTAGCCAAGAAAATCCCAGTTTAGGGAGTTCGTCTACTGTAGCAGCCACCATTGTTAGTGTTCATTCGTAGCTTAGGATTAGAACAAATTTCTTAACCCTTCTCCTTTTGCTATTTATTTTAATCCTTGGTTAGAGTAGGACTCAAATCATCACCATGAAGCTAAATCAGATGAACTTGATGAGTTTCAGCTTGCTGTTTTGAGTGGACAGTCACTGTTCATTCACTTTCAACACTTTGAAACTGCATTTGCAAACTCAACTCCCCATGCTTTATAGCTCATCTATAAGAATACCTTGTGATTCCAGCAAATCACATCAAACAACTAAGATATTCCAAGCACTGTAAAGACCTGACATTAGAGACCTTGGGATAGTGTTCTACAATCTGATTGTGGAAGATTGTCTTTCAAGCGAGGTAGTGCACCTACGCACTGCTTGTGTTGAGAAGTGCATAAAAAACACATCAAAATAATTGGTGCTAGAGGGAGGGCATGACATGTTGAGGCTACAAAGCTGAAAGTTGGAAATCAAAAAGAGCACTTTCAAGAAGAACTCTGAGATAGGGAGATCTCTTTTAATGCTAAAAATCAAAAAAATTTGAAGGCAAGTAGAAGCTGAGTCAAAATGGTGCAGCATGCACAAATTGACATCACTCAACTGCATGCAGATTTGAATAAGAGATTGAAGAATCCATTGCAACAATTTACATTGGTGGATAGATGTCAGATCCATTGCACTCGCAGGCACAACAAATTGGGATGTTTGACTTTCTTGAGCAGAATCGAAAGGATCTTGTAGGGAGAAATTCCCTTTTGAAAAATATACCAGCCCTTGGCTCCCAAAGACCTAGAGGAAGAGTTGACAACCATGGTAGCCAAAGCATTCAAGGAGTTGATTCAAGAACATTTGAGCAGCAAGGATGGACCAAGATTGGAGGAAGTACTAATGGCAAGTTGGTGTAGATTTCACAATGCACCACATTCAGAATTTATGTGTCCATCATGTGACAACATCATTGCTCAAGCCAAGGGTTGTTCAAACAGGCTGGAGCAACCAAATCCCAATGAAGATAAGTTATCCCATGAGGTAAAAGAGCTATCAACATCCGAAGGACAACAAAGTAAGGATGAACCAAGAAATTTGATACAAGCTGATGTTGGAGCAACATACATTGAAGTTGAAAACCAGGAGGAAGAAGCAAATTTCACTAGGACAGTAAGGTGCTTTGGTGAAAATCTAATTGAAACTAATTTAGAAGGCCTTCCCTCCTCCAATCGAAGGTTGTCCTCCACTCCAGAAGAAGAGAAATTGGTAGGTGACGATGAACCAATGAATTTTGCACTCGTGCATGCTAGGACAGCCAACGAAGATGTTGAAGAACAAGAAGCAGAAAAGGTTGACAACATTGGAGCAGCAGAAAATGATGACAAAGGTATAAGTGAAATTAGATTAGAAAGCTTCCCCTTCACCAATGACAGTGATCGAGGATTTGAAAATGAAGATTTAGAGTGGGAGCAACCACTTGCCACAACTGTCTACCATCAAGCTTCTTTTTCAAGTGATGATGAGGACCCGATCATGGAGAGCTATGACCAGTTCATCTCCAGGTTGGAAAAAAATTGGTCAGAACTGAAATACCAAGTGGATTTCGAGGTGCTACTATTGCCAAATTGGTGCAGACTTCATGATTCATCACAATCTGAGTTTGCATGCGAACTATGAAAAGAAGCCATTAAGCAAGTCAAAGGACAAGTGAGGCATCCAAGCATACCACTTCCCATTGTTGCTTCAAGGATGAAACATGAAGACCAAGAGCCTGAACTGAGTGATACCTCAGCTAAAGGTAGGCCTCAAGAGGATGTTGGGGCAGCAATAGAAGGACAACAATACAGTCTCAGAATTTTGAGTGATGAAGTAGATCAAGCGATAATGTTGTCCACCAGTCACCGAGAAGTTCTTCCTCTTGAAGAGCAGTTGTGTACCATGGATGATGGGCTTTTTGGCAAGTCTTTGGAGGGAAATTGTGAAATAGAGTTTGGTACCCTCGATGAGGTGCCATCAATTGATGAATTCTTTCCATTGGAAGCTGCACTATGGAGATATGTTCATGTCTAGGAAGAGCACATCCCAGAAGACGGTAGCGATGAATACATACTCCTTGAGCCCTCGAATAGTGATGCACTAGAGTTTCCAAATTGGGAGAGGAACTCCTCCATTTACAACGATAGTGAGCAAAAGGAAACGAGTAAATTCATGATGAGATGCATGAACAACAAAGAGAAGAAGACAAAGGCAGAGGTGCTGAGATAGCTGCTAACAGAGATGAAGCACCTGACCAACTACAAGATGCAACTTGGAGTCCTTCCGCCATGATCATTGTTGATCCTCCTTCACATTCAGGGAGTTGTAATAGGACAGATTTGTCCAAGTCATTATCCCATGACATTGAACATCATAAAAAGGAGGTTGATACTTGGGGAAGGAGACGAGACAACATACTGCCATTTGAGGACAACCAAGTGGATCCCAAGTTTGCAGGTGATCAATGTGGAGAAGTATTTCTTTTTGAAAAACTGCCAACCAAGGCTGTAGATCCCATTGGTAGATTGGAAGAGTTGTTTGCTGCCCCATCCTCCCAGCCTTATGCAAGCTTAATGTCCGAAGTGTTGCACCCTCCACTGGGCCCACTCGAGGCTACCGATGCAATGATCAACGATGTTGTGCTTGCTCTCGACTGTCCAACGCTGCCACCTCCATGTGATGACATCTAGGTTCTATCCTTCCTTGCCCCTATTATTTCTCATAATTGCACTTATTATTTTGATTATGGGAATGAGGGAAAATGAACATGTTTATGGATTAACTATGGGTTTAGCGAGCCTCCTCAATTACTGATTTTTCATGATGACGTGATTAAACTTGAGTGCTGCAACGTTGAATTTATTTTTTTAGAATATAAAGATAAATTTGCATGGTTAAGAATGACAATAATCATCTGTTTGCTTGTGCATGCACTATGAAATCCAATGAACATTAATGTCAGCTTGCCCTACTTGAACATAGTGCTTTGTAAATATTTTTGTACATAGCCCATTTTGAGTAGTATAGGTTTCTTGTAAATACTCTGCTTTCCTGCTTTCCTTAGGTTAGTTGGTGTGTGTAGGTTGCTTGCTTTGTTGGTTGTTTGCTTCTTGTTTGCTTTCGCTTTGCTACTATTTTGCTCGGGGTCCCTTTGTTTTTAGCTGGGCACATTATGCGCACAACAACCATACTTATCGCCTAGGGTTGTTCTACGTATTTCTTTGTCAAACTCTAATCAAGTCTTTAGAGTGGATGGTGAAGGTCTTCTATTAGTGTCAAGTAATTTGGGTGTTTGATTCAAAGGGGATAAATTGTTGGTTTAGTCTGACTCTGACGTATTCTGAAATCTTACAGCTCTTACACATCTTAAGAATCCAACAGTCACTGTAGGGCCTTTTGTGAAGTCTAGTTAAGTGAAAAATCTAAAATTCTGCTCTAGTGCCACTGTGATTCTCAGCCCTAAGCATGAGCTTCAATGCTTGCGGGTTGAAATAAAAGAGCTGAAAAGAGAAAAGAGAGAAAGAAAGAAAACATTGAAAATTAAAAGAAAGAGAAAATTCAACTTTTCAGGGGTATTTGAGGAACTCTACTGGGGCTATGGACGCTCGACTGGCAGTAGAGCAATGTTCAAGAGAATCACAACAACAACCTCATCGGGGCTATGGACACCTGATTGGCAGCGAGGAAATGTCCCATATGCTTTTGAAGTTAAAATAAACTACGTAGTTTAACTTGACGGAGTTTGGGTTCCTATAGAAACTGAAGGATGAGAATTAACGCAACTGCACACACTTGGCTTTTCAACATACTAAAGGTTGGGTTGGCTAATGGTTTTGATCCTTTAGTTGGGTGTCTGGTTTGTTTTCCCTAGCGTGAAGGTCGGAACCAGAGATTCTAGGTTCGTGATTCCAGTTTATCATCAAAATGTTCTAGAGCATTTCCCCAGCGAGTCGCCATTTGTTGTGCATGTTTTGCACACACGCCCCACCGTAGGCAGGGACCCCCCCTTTTTTTTGCTCCTGATAGGCTAATTTGCTCTTGTCTTATTTTGCGTACCCCATTTTCCAAGCCCAAATTGGTCATGTGCATTCAAATGATCAAATCCCCCTGACCAAATTCACCTACTTGGGGTATTCAAATCCACAGAGAAATAAAGTCCCCGTCCCTTTTTTGCCTTTTGTCTTGTTCCTCCTGACTTGGTCCTTGATCGCTCGACTCACTTTTTTCCACATTTTTGACTTTGGGGACAAATTTTTGATGGATTTGGGATGTGTTTTGTGGTGCCTAAGTGAACTACCAAATTTTTGTCAATGTTCCATAAAGTTTCGGTGGTTTCAGAACTTTCCCTTTGGAATTCCCTTCCTTTTTGGCTGTTTTGGAAACATCCGTGGACCCTTGCCAGTCCGGTTTCCACATTTTTGACTTTGGGGCCAACTTTTTGGTGGATTTGGAATGTGTTTGTGGTGCCCAAGTGAACTTCCAAAGTTTTGTAAATGTTCCGTAAAATTTTGGTGGTTTCAAAACTTTCCCTCCGGAATTCCCTTCCTCTTTGACTGTTTTGGAAACATCCATTGACACCTGTTGGTCCGGTTTCCACATTTTTGACTTTGGGGCCAACTTTTTGGTGGATTTAGGATGTGTTTGGGGTGCCTAAGTGAACTGCCAAAGTTTCATCAATGTTTCGTAAAGTTTCGGTGGTTTCAGAACTTTCCCTTCAGAATTCCCTTCCTCTTTGGCTATTTTGGAAACATCTGTGGACCTTTGCAAGTCCGGTTTCCACATTTTTGACTTTGGGGCTAACTTTTTGGTGGATTTGGGATGTGTTTGTTGTGCCTAAGTGAACTGCCAAAGTTTCATCAATGTTCCATAAAGTTTCAAAACTTTCCCTCCGAAATTCCTTTCCTCTTTGGCTGTTTTGGAAACATCTATGGACCCCTGCCAGTCCAGTTTCCATATTTTTGACTTTGGGGCCAAATCTTTGGTGGATTTGGGATGTGTTTGTGGTGCCCAAGTGAACTGCCAAAGTTTCGTCAATGTTTCGTAAAGTTTCGGTGGTTTCAAAACTTTCCCTTCAGAATTCCCTTCCTCTTTGGTTGTTTTGGAAACATCCGTGGACCCCTGTCAGTCTGGTTTCCACATTTTTTACTTTGTGGCCAACTTTTTGGTGGATTTGGGATGTGTTTGGGGTGCCTAAGTGAACTGCCAAAGTTTTGTCAATGTTCTATAAATTTTCGGTGGTTTCAGAACTTTTCCTCCAGAATTTCCTTCCTCTTTGGTTGTTTTAGAAACATCTATAGACCCTTGCCAGTCTGGTTTCCACATTTTTGACTTTGGGGCTAACTTTTTGGTGGATCTGGGATGTGTTTGTGGTGACTAAGTGAACTGCCAAGGTTTCGTCAAGGTTTGGTTAAATTTTGGTGGTTCCAGAATTTCGTCCCTCTTTGGCTGTTTTGGAACATCCGTGGAGCCTTAGAGACCCGGCCTCTGGAGCTCGGCCACTCCATGGTCGTTTCTGGGACTTCATCCCTCTTTAGCCATTTTGAACATCCGTGGAGCCTTGGTGACCCGGCCTCTAGAGCTAGGCCCCTCTGTAGCCGTTTCCGGGACTCCGTCCCTCTTTGGCCATTTTGAACATCCGTGGAGCCCCGGTGACCCGACCTCCGGAGCCCGGCCCCTCTGTGGCCTTTTCCGGGACTCCGTCCCTCTTTGGCCGTTTTGAACATCCATGGAGCCCTGACGACCCTGCCTCTAGAGCTTGGCCCTTCTGTGGCCGTTTTGAACTTCCATTTTTTTTGAAATGAGTCCAATCTTGAGGAAGTTTTTCTAGGAATTCTTCCTTCCCCTTTTCCCATGTGCTATAATTGAAAAATCTTGGTTTTGCTAAGTTTTGTGGGATTTGGGAACTTCCCTTCCAGTTTGTTGTCCCTTGTTCGCTGCTCGCCCCCTTGGGCCCGCATTGATGTTTATGGTCCAAATGAGCTCCAAATATGAATATTATGATCTTTTGATTATGCATGGATGGATCTAACAAAGATTTTGCAAGATTTGACTAATGTTTTCTTTGATTTGTGTATGAAAGCACTTACGACGTTTCATATACGCACGATTCAAGGAGCCTACTACAGGTCTGTCAGGAGACCCATTAAGAAAGCTGAACAAGGAATGCACATAGCTCTTGTCACCATTCATTTCATGTTCGCCTCTCCCATTAGCACCCACCAACAGGGTCGGCGTTAGAACAAGGCCTATGCCAAGGAGGCCAAGGACAAAAATGCAAGGGGGTGGCCTTGAAGAAAGCATAAGGTAGTTGTCCACCCAAATCAGGGGCAGCCAATCTATTGATGCCAATTGTTGATAGACTCGTTTGATCCAAGGAAAAACACTACAAACACATCAAGTAAGAAGAAAACTTTTAGGTAGTTTCAGCTACAGTAAAAGGGCAATCAGCTAAATGACAAAACTGCTACAACACCTAAGCACTAGATGACAAAATAAAGAAAAGATAAGGAATATATTTTTAATTGTTAAATATTGTGGGGTAGGTGAAACCCTAATGTAAATCAAATATGGGTCATTCGTTGCAAATTGATCCTAGCCATTCATTTGGGCTTTGGAAAATGATAAATAGGGGCTTTCCCCTCATTTGTAAGGGTTGGAAAACTAATGTAAAGACATTCGGTAGCAATAGAAAGCAAAATTGTATGATTTATGGGTGTTCCTTTTGAGTTTTCTCTTTATGTATGCATGGTTCAACTTCCCTATTAGTTTAGGTGTTAGTTTCTTGAATGGAAGTGGTGATGGTGTTTGTTGTTTCAGTATTTGATGAATTTCTAGCTCATGCTTTTTGTGGTTCATTGATGATAAATCACTTTACAAAACTAGTTTGAGCCTCCTTCCTTTATTGCTGCAACTTAGTTCGATTGCATGTACATGATGTGTGTATGTAATATGAAAATATGCAGTCCTTAGAAGATTACACTAGTTTTGTGCAACTATAGGTTTCTCTTGGCCAAGCAAAACCCAGTTTAGGGAGTTTATCTACTATAGCAGCCACCATTGTTACTGTTCATTCGTAGCTTAGGATTAGAACAAATTTCTTAACCCTTCTCCTTTTGCTATTTATTTTAATCCTTGGTTAGAGTAGGACCCAAAGCATCACCATGAAGCTAAATTAGATGAACTTGATGAGTTTCAACTTATTGTTTTGAGTGGATAGCCACTGTTCATTCACTTTCAACACTTTGAAACTGCATTTGCAAACTCAACTTCCCATGCTTTGTAACTCATCTGTAAGACCGCCTTGTGATTCCAGCAAATCACATCAAACAACTGAGATATTCAAGGCACTGTCAATACCTGACATTGGAGACCTTGGGATAGTGTTCTACAATCTGATTGTGGAAGATTGTCTTTCAAGAGAGGTAGTGCACCTACGCACTACCTGTGTTGAGAAGTGCATAAAAAACACATCAAAAAAACCTAAATCTCCTTTCCAATATCCTTCAGGTGCAATTTTTCCATCCCTTGGTGAAACATTAATATCACAAATATTTTCACCATTCTATCCTCATGTGACTGAAGAACTTCTGGATCATTATTGTAAGGGAAACTACATTCTTGGGAGAAAGATTCAGAAACTTTAATATCCTCATGATCCTTAGTCTCACCTTCTACATCAATACCAAATGTGAAGGATTCATTAGCACTGCCATCAAAGAAATTATCAGTGTACTGCTTTGCTTGCTCATATCTATTTCTTAACCATACATCAAATGTATCGTTAGAGTTCTCAAAAAGTGGATTGTCTCTACACCAATAAGGGTCTTTACTTCCATCGCCTGGTGGGGATGGGGGCTCATCAAATAAAGGATTGTCCATTATCTTCACTGATGTCATGGGAACTCATGCCTTCTCAACATGATTATCTAAATCTTGCAATTCATCATCATAATCAACATCATTGTAATCCATTGAAGAGTGTATAGAATGACTCTTAGCCTCTTCATTTTTAGTCAGCAACATTGCCTCACATTCTAGGAACTCTTCACATGAAACAAATAGTTTCCTTCCCAACAAACATTCTCATTATTATCAACACATCTCCTTAAAGGGATTGACTCACTCTCCATTTCATAAGGGTAGTCATATTTAATAGAGGAATGATATGACTCAATGCTATCACAGTTTCCTCCAGATGAAAACCCATCGATACTGAGATTGCACTCAGGTTCCTCAAGCTGAATGTCTGAATCTTCATTTTCAATGCTTTGATCATTAGTTAGTGACAAAGCATCATCATATTAACACCACTATTATTGATCAAATAATGGGACAATATAACATCTTGTACCTCTTCCAGTCCTTCCCCATCCAAGACATCTCAAGGATACAAGTCAGGTACATTCCTTCTATTATCATTTTGTGTATCTTCATCATCATCACTACTATAATGATCTACATATATGTCACTTGTAAACTGATTGCAATCATTATATTCTCCCACACAACAAGATAGATGTTCATGTTCTAATACACTCTCTCCACTTGTTTGCATTTCTTCCTAATCCTCCTCTACAAGGTAGCTACTAATAACATTCTCAAGAATCAACTATGAAATATAATCACACCTAACTCCCTCTACAACTTTTATCTAGTCAATCATTTGGTTTAAACCCTGAGGCTTCAAATCCTTTGGTAAGGTACTCAACCCTGATTGGTACATTTCACAAAACAAATCAATGTAGATTGAATCTTGTCATCTGGAAATTTTAGGTACTTCCAACAAAGTATCCACAAATCTGGAGAAAAAATCATAAGGTGATTCCTCTTGATACCTTTTCATTTCATACAATCTCTTAACTAAAGACACCTTATTAGCTTTGCTTTGATCCTGTGAACATTTCACTTGGAGATTACTATGATCCTCATATTGTGGTGATGGAGAAACTAGAATAGTAGGAGCTGTTGGAATATGTGCCTCAATTCTTACTGACATGTAACTCCTGTAGGGCAAAGTCGCTGTGACATTATTCATGTCTGGCCGACTAGCTGTTATGAATTCTGTTGAAATGATCATGTCGCCAATACAAAGTTGATGTCTTGCCGACAAATCTATTGCTGTGACCTTTTTGTGTTCGGTGTGACCTTTTGTCGAAGGAAACCTCTGGCTGACAGTATGCTCTTATCGGGGGTTGGGGAAACACAAAGGGTCTCGGGGAGAAGTCCGAGTGATTGGTGAAAGTTTCACCGATGGCATATGGCTATCGGGGTAATCACAAGGGCTTCGGTAAGATGTCCCAACAAGTATGAAATGTCTCACTGACAAAGGTTGCTATCGGGTGTCAAAGCGGATGACAAAGTAGCTCAAGGGTTTCAGGGAGAAGTTCCAACGACTGGAGAATGTCTCACCGATAGCATATGGCTATCAGGGTAACACAAGGATCTAGGGGAGAAGTCTCAACGATGAAGGAAAGGTCTTGCCGATAGGAGTATTCACTTGTGGTCTTCGCGGTGACTCAAAGACTTCGGTATGAATAGTAGTATGGCTTCAGAGTAACATAAGAGCACTCGGTGAAAGGTCTTGGTGAAGGTCAAATGTCTTGCCAACTCGATAAGACATGAGTGCTCGGTGTGTGATCTCAGTGAAAGACATAAGTCTTTCCAACTTGGTAAGACTTGGTTGTGCTCGGAGTGAAGTCTCGGTGAAAGATGAATGTCTTGCCGACTGTCAAGTGCTTTGGTGAAGCTTAAGGAGACTCGATGAGAACTCTTGGCGAACGGTAAAGTCTTGCCGATGGAAAAGTTGAAATCGATATGACTTGTGAGCATCGGTAAAATGTCTTGCTGATGGAGGAATCTCTTGGTGATAGAAACGCATTGGATGTCGATGGTTTCAGTATGACTCATGGCGTGCATTATATCATCTTGCCAACTATTGGGACTTACGCTGATATCGATATGAAGACTTTGTGGCATCGGGGAGACACTGTTAGTGTCTCATCGATATGCCAACCAAGTTGTTCACCCTTGACCATTTGACTTTCCTATGTGGCGTCCCATGGACCAATCAGAGGAAGCAAAATTCAAATGGTTGGTAGTTAGATTTTTGCAACTATTGCAACGCTAGAGCTGAATAGCATGTAGGGAAAAATCAATTGCTCGAAAGGAAATTGTCTATGATGGGTAATGGCAGATAAGGATGAACAAAAGGTAAAAATCAGAATGTGATAAGATTTAAAGAATTGATTCTGAGTTGGAAGCGTTGAATTCTTTAGAGCATTTATGTAATAGGAAGAACAATGAATGAAACTACTGTGAACTAATACCAGAGAGTTGTATCTCTAATTTGTATATAATTTGTTTGTTACTATAATACAAAGAGATCTAGCTTGGTGTGGTGGGTTTTCTCCCGAAAGGGTTTCCCACGTAAATCTATTGTTCATTGTCTTTGAGTATCTTCTCTATTTCTGTAAATCATTCATGTGTGTCTTAGTTGGATTGTAATTTGAGAATTAAAAGTACTGTATGCTTATTTCCCTGTGGTTTTGATGTTAGGAAAGTTGCTTCCGCACCTCTGCTTTCCTTACAAGTGGTATCAGAGCCTAGCCAGTTGTGTTAACCTTGTGAGAGGGTTGGGTTTTTTGTATCAATTCTTTTTCAGTGGGAGTTTGGTAGAGGTCTAATAGTTTAATTACAAATTAAGATGGCGAGCACATCCAAAAAGATGAAAATAGAGAAATTCAATGGTAGCAATTTTGAGTTGTGGAAACTCAAAATGGAAGATTTGTTAGTGGATCGTGATATGTGGCTTGCTGTGTCTGGAATGATGCCTCAAGGCATGAAGCAAGAGGATTGAGATCTTGCAGATAAAAAGTCTAAGGGGATGATAAGGCTCTGTTTGGCAGACTCTGTTCTTCTAAACGTGCATGAAGAAAAGACAACATCTTCCTTATGGAAAAGACTGGCATCTATTTATCAAGGCAAGTCCTTGGTGAACAAATTGTTCTTGAGGAAGAAGCTATACTCTTTGAGAATGTAGGAGGGAGGATCTATTGCTGATCACTTGAATGCTTTCAACATGTTGATTGCTCAGCTAACATCTATTGGTGTGAAGATTAAAGATGAAGATCGTTGCATGCTGCTGCTATGTTCTTTGCCAGATTCTTGGGATCATCTAGTGATGGCTATTGGGAGTACGACATACACTTTCAAGATGGAAGATGTTGTTGCTTCTTTGTTGTCAGAAGATATGAGAAGAAAATCTTCTGAGATGGCAAAAGAGGCTTTGGCTGTCAGAGGCAGATCAAAGGAGAAAGGCAAGAAGAAGGACAAGAAATCTAGATCGAAATCAGAAGGGAGATCAAAGTCTCCTAGCAAGAATTCCAAAGTGAAGTGCTGGAATTATGGGAAACCTGGTCATGTCCAAAAGGATTGCAATGAGGATAAAAAGAAGAAGAAATCTTCTGGAAATGATTCTTCTCATAGTGATGCAGACGCCTTCATTGTAGCTTTGGCTACATAGGCATCAGATGATGTCTGGATGATTGATTCTAGAGCATCTTTCCACATGACATCTGATAGAGACTACTTCACAAAGTATGAAGAATACAATGGTGGAAAGGTGTATTTAGCAAGTGATTCATCTTTAGAAATTGTTGGCTGTGGAAGAATCATAATTCAATTCCCTGATGGAAGAGTGAAGGGAATCAATGATGTGATGTATATACCAGGTCTGGCTCAAAATCTACTTTCTGTAAGTAAGCTGAATGATATCAGAGTGCAGGTCACGTTCTCTGGAAATGGCTGCAAGATGACTAGAGGCTCTATGGTGCTAGCTAGGGGTGCTCGAATTGGTACCCTGTACAAGCTGGATGCATTGGTTGTCCAATGCAACAGTGTCTCTGCAAAGTCACTTAAGGCTGCTCATGGAGAAAAGAACGAAAATGTTCCTGATGGTGTAAACTCCATGGAGGTTAAACTTCCAGCAGAGAAGACTATGCTCTGACATCATAGGCTAGGCCACATTGATGAGAAAGGTTTAAAAACCTTGAAAAATAAAAACCTAGTAGAAGGGCTTGAAGATTGTAACTTTGAGTTTGAATTTTGTGAACATTGCATTTATGGAAAGCAACACCATGTTTCATTTTATTCCAGTTCTCATGAATCTTCTGGTTTGCTTGATTATATTCATTCTGATGTGTTTGGTCTAGTGAATGTTCCTTCTTTGTCTAAATCAAGATACTATGTGTCGTTTATTGATGATTATTCAAGAAGAGCATTTGTATATTTTTTGAAAAGTAAATAAGAAGTGTTCAGTTCGGTTTAAGGAATTTAAAAGCCTTGTTGAAAATCAGACTGGTAGAAAAATAAAATGTTTAAGGACTAACAATGGCAGTGAGTTTTATTCAGATGAATTTGAAAGGTACTGTAGGACCATGGGATTAAAAGACATAAGACTACACCTTACACTCCACAACAAAATGGAGTTGTTGAAAGGTTCAATAGAATAGTAATAGAAAGAGCACGAAGTATGCTGAGCAGTGCTGGCTTGGAGAAGTTCCGGGCTGAAGCAGTCTCTATAGCATGTTACTTGGTAAATCGTTCTCCTAACTCTGCTCTTATTGAGAAGACACCTTTGGAAGCATGGTCTGGAAAGAAGCCCTCTCTGAGACATATTCGTGTCTTTGGCTGTGAGGAATATGCTTATGTGTCATTTGAAAAAAGATCTAAGTTGGAAAACAAAGTTGTAAAGTGTATTTTTATTGGCTATAGCGTTGGCATAAAAGGATACAAGCTTTGGAATCCTGAGACTGAGAAGGTTTTGTACAATAGAAGTGTTATCTTTCGTGAGCTGAAGCCTTCTACATGGATCTGCAGTCAGAGAAGAAATCAGAAAATGAAAAGGATGTAGTAGAAATTTCTCTGAAACCAGATAAAGAGGAATTGAAAAATAAAATGTACCTGATACTGAGGAAAGCTCAAGTAGCTCTAAAAGTTCTAAAGAAGATGAAGAACCACCTCAGTCTCAGCATATGAGGGAGGTCAACTTGTGAAAGAAAGCAACCTGATAGGTATGGGTTTCTTTGATAGAGTCTACTTGTGCCTATGCTTTAATTTCTAGCACTGATGAACCTAGGACTGTGAAAGAGGCATTTAAAATGTCTGATTCAAACTCTTGGTTGGAAGCCATGAATGAAGAAATGGCATCATTAGAAAGAATGATACACAGTTTGGTTCCATTGCCTAAAAGGCAGAAAAGCTATAGGCTACAAATGGATATTTAAAAAGAAAATTGGTCTAGAGGCAATGTGAAAAATATAAAGCGAAGCTGGTTGCAAAGGTTATTCCCAAGTAGAGGGAATTGATTATGGAGAAATCTTTTCTCACAGCTAAACTAACATCTATTAGATTTCTTTTGTCACTGGCAGCGTGTGACTTAGAGATTGAACAGATGGATGTGAAGACAATGTTTCTTCATGGTGATCTTGAAGAAGAAATTTATATGTCCCACCAGAGAGCACTTTGTGGAAAAAGGTAAAGAAAGACTAGTTTGCAAGTTGAAGAAATCTCTGTATGGGTTAAAACAGTCTCTAGAATGTGGTACCAAAATTTTGACACTTTGTTTTCATTAGGATTTGTAAGATCAAAATTTGATCATTGCGTGTATTACAAAGCTAAAAGTGATCAAGTTCTTATTATTGCTCTCTATGTTGATGATATGTTGTTCATAGGCAATAGTAAGCTAATGATTTCTGATCTTAAGTCTCAGTTGTCTGCAAAGTTTGAAATGAAATATCTTGGTGCAGCAAAGTATATTCTAGAAGTGGAAATAACCAGGGACAGGAAGAATAGAAAACTTTGGCTTAGTCAGAGTAAGTATAACATGACTGTTCTAGAGAGATTTTGTATGACTAACTGCAAGCGGCTAGTTGTTCCAGTTACACAAGGAATGAAGTTATCTATTGAAGACTATCCAAAATCTCCTACTGAGATGGAGGACATGACCAATGTGCCATATTCTAGTGTGGTTGGCAGCCTTATGTATGCAATGGTCCGTACAAGGCCAGGCATTGCCCAAGCATTGGGAGTTCTTAGTCGGTTTATGGCTAATCCTGGAAGGACACATTGGGATGTTGTGAAGAGTGTTTAGATATTTGAAGGGCACTTTAGACTATGCTTTGTGTTACCATGGTAACTTGGTTGATCATAGAGGACTCTTAGTATTTGAGGTTATGTGGATTATGATTGGGGACATTGATGAAGGTCCACAGTGGATATGTTTTCATGATGAATGGTGGTGCAGTGAGTTGATGAGCAAGCAGAGGCTATAGTCGCTTGTCCACTACAGAGCGAATACATGGCAAACACATTCTGTAAAGAAGCAACTGGTTAAAATGTTTGTGCCCTAACATTGGTTTTGATGTAGGAAAAATCACTATCTCAAGACAGTCAAAGTGCTATATGTTTGGCAAAGAATCCTACTTTCCATGAGGATGAAACATATAGATGTACAATATCACTTTATGAGATATGGTGGAGGATAGGAAGGTCTCTTTGGAGAAAGTGGATACTGGAAAATGCGCATGCATTGACCTATAAGCTGCACATACACAGTGGTGTGTAGTTCGATAGCCACTTGGCCCATGAATTTCAGTAGTTTTATTATGCTCGAGGTGTGAGATCTTCGTCAAGTGGGAGCTTGTTGGAAATATAAAATTTTACCTGACATGTAACTCTTGTAGGGAAAAGTCGCTGTGACATTATTCATGTCTGGCCAACTAGTTGTTATGAATTCTCTTGAAATGATCATGTTGCCAAGATAGAGTTGATGTCTTGCCGACAAGTCTATCGCTATGACCTTTTGTCGAAGGAAACCTCTGGCCGATAGTATGCTCTTATCGGAGGTCGGGGAAACACAAAGGGTCTCAGGGAGAAGTCCCAGCGATTGGTGAAAGTTTCACCGATGGCATATGGCTATCAGGGTAATCACAAGGGCTTCAATAAGATGTCCCAGTGAGTATGAAATGTCTCGACGACAAAGGTTGCTATCGGGTGCCAAAGCGGATGATGGAGTAGCTCAAGGGTTTCGAGGAGAAGTTCTAGCAATTGTAGAATGTCTCACCGATAGCATATGGGTATCGAGGTAACACAAGGATCTCAGGGAGAAGTCTCAGCGGTGAAGGAAAGGTCTCACCAACAGGAGCATTCACTTGTGGTCTTCGCGGTGACTCAAAGACTTCAGTATGAAGTCTTGGAGACCAATGGAGAGTCTCACCAATAGTAGTATGGCTTTGGAGTAACATAAGAGTGCTCGGTGAAAGGTCTTGGCAAAGGTCAAATGTCTTGCCAACTCGGTAAGACATGAGTGCTCGGTGTGTGGTCTTAATGAAAGACATAAGTCTTTTTGACTCGGTAAGACTTGGTTGTGCTCGGAGTGAAGTCTCAGCAAAAGACGAATGTCTTGCTGACTATCAGGTGCTTTGGTGAAGCTTAAGGAGACTCGATGAGAACTCTTGGCGAACGGTAAAGTCTTGCCGATGGAAAAGTTGAAATTGATATGACTTGTGAGCATCAGTAAAATGTCTTGCCAATGGAGGAATCTCTTGGTGATAGAAACGCATTGGATGTCGATGGTTTCGGTATGACTCATGGAATTTGTTATATCATCTTGCCGATTGTTGGGACTTATGCCGATATTGATATGAAGACTTTGTGGCATTGTGGAGACACTATTAGTGTCTCATTGATATGCCAAAAAAGTTGAATGCCCTTGACCGTTTGAATTTCCTACATGGCATCCCATGGACCAATTAGAGGAAGTAAAATTAAAATGGCTGGCAGTTAGATTTTTGCAACTGTTGTGACGCTGGAGCTGAACAACATGCAGGGAAAAATCAATTGCTCAAAAGGAAATTGTCTATGATGGGTAATGGCGGATAAGGATGAATAGAAGGTAAAAATCAAAATGTGATAAGATTTAAAGAATTGATTCTGAGTTGGAAGCGTTGAATTCTTTAGAGCATTTCTGTAACAGGAAGAACAGTGAATGAAACTACTATGAACTAATACTAGAGAGTTGTATCTCTGATTTGTATGTAATTTTTTTGTTACTGTAATATAAAGAGATTCAGCTTGGTGTGGTGGGTTTTTTCCCGAAAGGGTTTCCCATGTAAATCTGTTGTTTATTGTCTTTGAGTATCTTCTTTGTTTCTGTAAATCATTCATGTGTGTCTTAATTGGATTGTAATTTGAGAATTAAAAGTACTATATGATTACTTCCTTGTGGTTTTGATGTTAGGAAAGTTGCTTCCGCACCTCTGCTTTCCTTATAGGAGCCTTGATCTCTATTGATTGATCCACTAGTTCTATTTACATAAAACATACTAGGATGACTTATATTGGTGGTTGAATAACCCTTCATCATTAAATATTTCAAATTTTTTTCAATATCTATAGCAATTTGATATGCTTGATGCAATGTTGTGGGCTCTTTATCTCTTAATAGGTAACTCATATTTTTATCAAATGCACCTAAGTACACAACTAGACACTCTGCATCAATTGGTCTTATGATTTTTTGTCTAATTAGGATTGGATCAATCCTTTCACCAAACTACTCCATGAACAGTACTTTAAACTCATCCCATGAATGTACAAAAGATGTTGGTAAATAGGAGAACCAGTCCCTTGCATCTCCTTTGAAGGACTGAAAAAACAATTTCATGACAACATCTTCAAAATATAGTTCATAATCACCCATCACATCAGCAAACTCTTGCAGATGTTTACTTTCTAGTTCAGACTTTTCACCATTAAATTTTTGTACCCTATCTCTGATCTTAGGTGGTAGAACATTTGGGTAGCCACAAATGTTACTAAAATTTATAGCCCTGTACCTTTCAGTACTGAAATTTCCTTGATGTGACAAAGGTTGTCCATTATACATCATTATATTTGGGTCCTTATCAGGATGTATAGATTGATAATGCATTTCCTTACACTTTTACCAACCTTGTCAGATCTAGCTTATAATTGCCAAAGGAAACTCAAAATACCTCTACAATTATGACCTTAATCCTTTACAATACAAACCTCGTATATATCTTTCTTAAGATCTTAAAATATAACATACTTCTTCTTGATAATGCATGAATTTCCATTTACATTTTAAAAGCATGCTAAATTACCACTATTATTCCCTCATTTAGTACTATTTCACCTAATAGGGAATTACTTACCATCTCAATTCTTGAAGATTTCTCATAAATGACATTCAAACAGAATAATGCTTTCTTTAGATTTATGAGAATACCTAGAAACTTGTAGCAGTCGTTAACCTTTCTTCCTGATTGCAAATTTTTTTGATCTAGAAATTTTATTCACATTTTAACTGGTTCTTTAGATAGAGTCACCACCTCTTTTCATAGAGGAATGAACTTCAAGCAATATGAAGTTCTTTCAAGAGTTAATCTCATTTTGTGTTTTCTCTAGCAGTGGAGTCACACTCCAATCCTTTGATATTTGTTGCAATTAAACCTTTTCCATGTCCAAGAACTTCTCAATTATCTGAACACGATGTTCAAATCCATCAAAAAATTGACTCTATGCAAATGGATATTTCTCTCCTTCTCCCTAGTAGATTCGCCATTTTGTTGGTGTTTATTCCACTACACCTTGGAATTCTCTAAAAGGTAGCTAACCTCTATGGTAAAGAATCCTCGAGGTGAGTGGCCAACATAATGAGTAAATGATTCTTAAGGTCTTTACTCCTTCACTTTAGGCTTTGTGGGACCGAGGAGGGTGTTCCTTATTGTGTTCATTTTGATCTATTTGATGGAGAACACTTCTATGCAAAGATCAATTCCTATTATTTACAAATGAACTAAATTCACCAAAGATTTGGCCGACCTTTCAGTAAATAACTATGAATTTTCCAAGAACAAGAGGATATTTCAAATTCATATTTCATAATTGAAATATTTTTAAATGATTTTTGTTCTTATTTTAAATCCATAACCAGGAATATCACCAATTTATTTAATTGTAGGGATTCTTAACAATTAGATCAATGCTTCATCAATTGGGCATACAGGGTCAAATGTGCAATAACCAGTAATACTCAAGCTATTTAACCTAGACAATGGTGGACTATTTTCATAATGCTTTGCAATTTGAAAACTCACAATGCCTAAAATGTAACTTCTTATCAAATCCTTTGCAAATTCTTACAAATCCATGACCCTCTTCAAGCATTTAATTAACTCTTTGAGTTAAAGCAAAAACAAGGACACACATTCAATTGAACATTTGAAGATAAACAAGAATACCCTTGATATTTTCATTTATAACTTACAAAAATTTACAAGAGGAGAGTATGCATTTTAGAAATAAGATTTGTTTCGATATTTGTAGCTTACATAAAACTAATTCAAGATTACTACATACAAGACCTATACCCAAGATAATTCCACTATTTTATTCATTAAGATTCCTACAATATTTTCTTCCTATACTTAACTTCTACCTAGACTATTTACTGGACTCAAAATTGAACCCCCTATAATGAGCCTTGAAATCCCTTTTATAGACTAAGGGAGCAACAAGCATCAAGCTCATTATAGTTACATTTTGAATGAATTTCATTTCAACACACATTTCTATTTCATTTAAGAAATTCCCCAAGTGGTTGCCTGTAATCATTTGTTGAATAGGGAAAACAAAATTTATATCATTTTCACTAAAAAGGAGCCAACCAATGCCTCCAAAAATCACCTTTAATGGCAAACAATCCTTTATGTTCCATGCCCATGTTGAACCAAAAGTTTTTCATCATACTAACTCAAGGAATTCTTAGTTAGTATAAAAGAAAAAAACCCTCATATGCAGAGAGTGTAAGAAAATCCACCACAACAACATTGATATCATAACACAAAAATTTAAGACCCAAACACCATCTCCTTTAACCAGAACTAGAATCAACAACAAAACTAGAACCATAGTACACATGCCCACTTCATATCTTGCCAGAGGTTGGGGAAGAGACCACCACTTCTTCATCTTTAGCGTCCTTACCAATAGCAGAATAGTATGCCCACTAGGCATTTTCACTGAAATTGGAGCTATGACTACCACCTCTTCCTCTGAGTCTTCCAATTCATTTAAAACTATGAGGTATCAGTGATAACCTGAGTTCGTCTCTATTTCACTGTCTGAGGGGTTGTCAGTGATATCAATTGGAGAATTATGTCATCCCAAAGTAGCTTGGCCATACCTTATCTTCCTCCTTATCCTTCTTATGAACCCTGCAAGCTCTTTTTCTTTAGTCTTTGTTGTATCTTAAGGCACAAGTCGACTCCTTAGCCAATAGTTGCTTCTCATAGCAACTGGTGTAGACCTTTTATGACAAGCCTCCTTCATACATTCTTCTGTTGGATTTGTGACAATTTCTAATACGTTATGCTCGTTCCCTAGAATGTTACTATGAGATTCTTGGACCTTGAGTTGTGGAGACCTAAGCATAGGTAACACAGAAGCAGCAGGCTTACTCATCTTCTCTGAGAATGTAGCTTCACAAACACAAATCACACCTCTTATGAACTCATAAATTCAAACTTTCAATTTCAATTGTGAAAATAAAGCCATCAACCTTCATTTAATAAGAAAATTAGGCATGTTATTCATCAATTCTTAGTGAAAACCACACGAGCGAGCAGGTGATCGACCACTGGCATCCATATCATCAATGTTAATTACCTAGGTACATAAAAATTTGTGTATCATTCTCAATGATGAAAAAAAATTAATTCTTCGTATGCACTAGGATTAAATTGGTTACTCCTATAGAGCTCATTCCATTAATGCTCTCTTTTTGTAGAGAAAAATGACTATCACATTCATATTTTATGGTTTGGAATGTCAGTCATTGATTTACCAATGAGGTGGAGAATCAATCAACCCAGGTTAAGTCAATCGGGTTTGAATTCCTGAAACCATGGCTTGCCAATTTCTGACCAATGAAAACTTGTTGACTGGGAGCCACGTCATTCTATTCACGAGCTCTACCATACTCATCACCGTGGTCAAGGAGTCCACACATCCTTCAATCGTGTAACTCGCAAGTTTCTGGTGGGCATTAATTAAATTTCGTGAGGTGTGTGATGGATGGCCAATATTTAACCCTCACGCTACATGATAGTTCATCTCCAAACCACAGACCGTCAGGTGTTTGGACATAAACCCAGCCCCACCATGGCAAGGACACGTGTTGATCAATCATGGACCTCGTAGCATCTTTGAAGACCATCATTTAACTCTTGTGAAGTGTGCGATTGACAGTTGTGATCTAATATTCATATCCAATGGGTGGGATTTCTATACATGCCAAAAAGGTTAGTCTTAAAGTGGGGCCATGACTAGGCCAACAAGGTTATGACCATTGGGAAAAAAATGATAACATAAGTCTTCTGCTAAAATATTCCACCTAACCCTAGGAAAATTTTAAAAGGTAAATGACATGGGGTGACCGTCTGACCTAGATTAAGGGGGTCGGTAATAACACACATTCACTAGCCTTAGTTGTAACTTATGTGATCGATGACCGAATAAAATAGGTCAGCGTGAAATTAGAACACCAAAGGGTTTATGATAAAAGTTGTAAGGTAAGGGTTTCTAGATCACATCCCTAATCCACCCTTCTTGCACAAAGGCTCACAATCATGCTCCAAGTCTTGATGTGCTCAAAATTTTGCAAAAATTTTGGAAGCTCTATCAGGTTCTTCAAAACCCTATCCAGACTCCATGGTGGTGGCGCAGCAGGAAAACAATACGCATGAGAATGGGTGCAAAATGAGCTCATGGCTAGGGTTAAGAGTTTTTTTTTTTACTTTCACAATGAAGCCCTAATTTTGGCCAACCCAAGTGTTTATTTTTCACTTTTATTTCATAAAGCGCATGAATATTCATACTTAGGCCCTGACAATACCTAGTGAAAGGTAAGTCCATGAGAGTCATAAGGATAATTTATTTTTGCCCCTTGTGTTTTGCATGAAGTTAAGAAAAAATAAATATGTAAACAAATATTAAAGTTGATAGTTTAAAAATTACCTTAATATTTGTTATGTAATACATGAATAAACAATCACATAACACTTATTAAAGTAAATCATAACTGATTGTCTTTAATATGTGTTCAAATAGTTTATTCTTGTCCCAAAAATCATGCAAAAATAGGAGTGGAACTGAGTTTTTATCTTTGACTTCAAGTCAAACTGAAGTATTTTTGGAGTTCTCTTTGGTAAAATAGCCTGAGAGGGGGATTATGGAGCTAAATTAGCTCAAATTGGAGCAATTATGAGCCCCCTTTTTTGGGATTTTCTATTTTTATTGTGAGATAGATATTTTGGAGTGCAATTGACTGTAGTTGACTCCTCTTGGCACTTTGGGTCTAATTTTGTATTATAGGAGGGAAAGCTTATACTTTTTCCTCAATTCTTGTTTTTTTCTCTCTTGCACATTGCAGAGAGACTTATAGTTTTGTTGCTTAGCATATTTTTACAATTTTGATACAACAACCGATATTTTTTTGCTTATTTTTCTAGTTATTGCAAAGATTCCTTCTATTATTCAAAAAATCAAGTGTTTACCTTCTCTATTTTAGGTGTTTTGTCTCTTATGAATGATTTTGATGAAAGTTTTCAATGTGTTTTAGTATTAAAACCTTTAAATTTCTATCTTGTTCATGATTGTGTGTATACAAAAGTAGTTAATCATCACAGGTCATAGGTTGTACAATTCATTTGTCTTATCTTCCAAGTTGTGAAACCATTGTTTTCCTTCAAAGAAAATAGATTTTTCAAGCCTTTTTATGAAGTATTTATGTGATTAGATTTCCCAAACTAAGCTATATAAATAGATCTTTTGAGAAATATTTGTGAATCAAGCTGCATGTTAGTTACATTTTGGTGCATCACCTCCTAGAATTAATTTTTTCCCTTTTATCAGTTATCCTTCTTCCTTTTTCCCACAAAATTCATTAGTTTCTAGGATATCTAAAAGGGAACCAGCCCATAATATGGAGATTCATATCCATTATTAGCAACCCACAAGCTTGAAAATGTTTCCATATTTCATGGGATTGCTGAGCCTTCAAGCTTAGCATTTGGGTGCAATCCTTCATGACAACAGTTACAACAAAAGGATGAGAAAGATAGTTGAAAGTTCAAATGTTAAAGTTGATGAAAACTTGCAGAATTTGATTATAGTGGATGGATATGCGTTAGATGAACCTAATTGCAAAGAAGAAGAAGAAATAACTAATGAACAAGAAGTGCAGAATGAAGAGGAAGAAGCTTTGAAAAAGACCCTTAAAACCCCTAAGTATGTGCAAAATAATCATTCTGAAGATCAAATCATTGGAGACAAGAGGAAAAGTGTATTGACAAGAAGCAAAGCTATTGAAGTTGAGGTAAATTTTTTTTTACTTTCTAAAGTTGAACCTAAAACAGTGAGTGAAGCATACATAAAGATGAACATTGGATGAAGGTAATGGAAGAAGAACTTATGCAGATAGAGAAGAATCAAACTTGGGAATTGGTTCTAAGATTGGCAAAGAAAAACATAATCAGATCTAAATGAGTATTTAGAAACAAGTTGAATGAGAATGGAGAAGTGGTAAGAAACAAGGCAAGACTTGTGTGTAAGGGTTACTCACAAGTGAAAGGTATAGACTTTGAGGAGAATTTTTCTCCCATGACTATGATGGAAGGTATCAAAATGTTTTTGGAATTTGCAACACATAAATATTTTAAGGTTTATTAGATAGATGTGAAGTCTACTTTTCTAAATGGTGAATTGGAAGAAGAGGTTTACATGGAACAATAGGAAGGATTTCAATTGTCAAATCTACTAGATATGGTATGTAAGTTAAGAAGGCACTATATGGATTGAAGCAAGCTCCTAGAGCTTGGTATGTAAGATTGGACAGGTACTTGATCATTAAGGATTCAGTAAATGCACCTCAAATAGTAATCCTTACTTCAAAATTGAGGAAGAAAAAATCTTGATAGTAGTAGTGTATATGGATGATATTATCTTTGGAGGAAATGAAGTTGTGTAAGAAATTTGGTGAAGAAATGCTGGCATATTTACTAAGGCTCTTCCTAAGGATAATTTTTAGTATCTTTAGAAGAAGTTGGGGGTTATTGCCCCTCATCTAAACTAGATGCATATGGAGATGCATCAGTCCAGTGGATCTATGGATCCATCTCTTTTCTTGACTGTTGTTGGTGGCTACCTCTCAAGGGGAGTAGGTAGTATCATGTGTTGTGATTAAATTGTTGATTTGATTGGGTGTACTCCTAAGGGGGAGTATTCAAAGAAGGTATTTTAGTTCAGTGTTAAAGGGGGAGAACAATGAAAAACATTCTATCATTTTCCATTGATGTCAAAGGGGGAGAGAGAATCATGTGAAAAGTTCATCTACTCGGGGGGAGAGAGAATCATATGAAAAAGTGAATGATATCAGTGGAGAAAGTTGTGTATTTTGTCTAATCATTATTTTCAAAGGGAGAGAGAATCCTGTAAGGGAGAGTGAGTTTAGGAATGTTGTGTAGGCTATCTAATTTAAAAAAAAGGCTAGTGTGTATGTTGTCTTTGGTGGTTTTTCACATCTTGTGTTGCCATCAATGACAAAGTGGGATATTGTTGCAAGTATGAAGGTTTTGTCATTGATGTCAATAGGATGTCTACTGGATGGTGTTTTCATTGATGTCAACTATGTGTTGAGGAAGTTTGTTGCATATGGAGGATATTGAGAAAAATGTGAAAAAACAGGTTGTTGCATATTGTGCATGTGTAGTTGATATATTGAGGAAGTGTTGTGAGTACATCAAGCTATCATTTTTTTGCAATGTTTGAAGATAACTTTGAATGAAGTAATGAGTTGAGATGATGTCTTTGGTACTTGGTTTCCAAGTGATTTTGAGAAAACTTGATAAATAGAGTAAACTATGTTGTGTAAGTGGTCAGAGTGTGCTCTAGTATTGTGCTCTACATTTCTTCCATATTGAGACTATGCATGTGCACATCTAATATGTTGTTTAATATTTTCATAGGTTTCTATATTCAAAATTTGAGTTTTTGGATCATTGCATAGAGTGATATATTTTCACCAGTGTGTGAACCAGTTTTTCAGTGATGTTTTCTGTGGCCTAGGAGAAATGTATTCGCTTCGTGTTTCTCTATTGTTTGGATTCAAGTTGTGGGACTTGGGAAGTTTCTTATAATGCTTATATCTTTTTGTATTCAATATTTCACTTGATTTAGTGTAGTACAGAGTGACTTTAATTTTTCAGTGTGCGAATAAGGTTTACAAATCGTTCTGAGATGAAGTATTTATATGATGCAAGCTTGGATGAAGTGTTTGATGAATCTTAAGTAGTTCATGGATTATTCTAGATCATTCTCAAGTGAATTTTGTTGTCTTAAAGTTTTAGATTGGTTTAAGGAAGTGTTTACTTAATGATTATGGTGTTTTAACACTAGTATTGGTCGACCTTGTGTTAATACTACATGCTAAGTTTATGAAAGTGTGTTGAGGTGTGTTTGGATCTATTTTGGTCCTAATTAAGGATTTATGTAGGTCAACTTCATTCCTATTCACCATGGGAATGTTTAGGTTCCACCCTATATTGAATTTGTATGTATAACGACTAGTTGTTGATATTGGAGAAGGATTTTGAGGTTGAGGTTGATATAAATAAGTGTAGAATTGTTGTGAGTTGAGGAATGGAAGAAGAAGCAAGATAGATGTGAGATTGATGTGTGTAATGAGTGTAATGAAAATTTTAGAAGAGTAGTGTGAATTTCAGTGTTAGGGTTCCTAAAGGTAGTGAGCTAAAGAAATATGCAATCTTTCATGCAAGATTGTGAAAGTGTGCGAGCAATTGTGGTGGTTTCCTTGTTGCATTGAGACGTACTCTCTATGCAATATTCCTCTTCTATCTTCTTGTATTATTTCTATGGTAGTGAGCCTTTGTTGTGAGCCTTTCTAGACTATGTCCTATTCTAGCACTGAGCCGTTTTGTACCAGTTTTCCTATTACTTATATTGTGACCTAATCCTCACCATGGTTTTTCCCTCATTGGGAATTCCATGTAAATCTGGTGTTCTCTTGTGCATGGTGTTGTGACTTCAGTTTTTGTTATCTGCATTTCATGTTTAATCATGATAATAGAATAATGGTTTGATGAATCCATGTGGATCTAATTACTGTTGAGGGTTTTGATGTTTTAATTTTCTACAACTAATTCATCCCCCCTCTTAGTTTTCTTGTTCATTCAACAGTAGGCAACAAGAGATCAAGGGCTAGGTGTCCATCTTGTTTCTTTTATTTCTCATTTATATTATTTTAATGATGTAATATAACACTCCTTTGTTTAACATATTCTTTTATCATTATTTTATTATTCCTAATTAATAAAATATGTATTTTGATTTGGACCTAATTTTTAAAAACAAATTTAACTTTTAAATTTTGTTCCCAAGGGTCAATTTAGGATACATGCTATCTCTTGCATATGTAATGTTAGGCACCTAAGATGGGTATAAATTGTTAGTTTTACAAATATTGTAAATGGTTTGAACTTATGTAAGGAGATAAGAACTTAAATTTTCAATGTCGACGATCTTTCTTGAAGTTGTAATTCACCCATTAATTATTAATACAATGATCTTTTATTGAATATTCTCTCCATTGGTGGCGATGTTTCTTACAAATGTGTTCTTTTAAGTTAAATTATTTGATGAAATCTTATTAAGTAATTTAAAATAGGGTTAGTGTATGAAATATACACATGTAATATGGTGGTTTCATACATTTAACTAAACTAATTTTGTCAATTCCCTTAGAATATTGCATCTATGGTGTTTGTGGTAGGTTGAATATTGATCACTATATTATAAGTTATTTGTATTTCATCATATCTTTTAGAAGGATAAGGTTAAGTGCATTATTAGATATTTACATTAATTTCATTTCTATAAACCCTAAACCTTTTCCTCTTTTCTTTTTATAATGTGGTAGATTGGGATTATGTTAGAATTATATTAATAGATTTAACACTTTGGATGTATGAATTGTCGAGCTTGATATTTTATTACGATATTTCCCTTGAAACATAAATCACATAGACCACTAATTTTCCTTGACACTACCATCAATTAACACACATTACCTTGGAGTTGATTGATTCCCAAAACCAATTATATTTTTAGGAGAAGCAGAATGATCTTTTTCTACTTGTGTTGCATGTGTTGTAAGGAATATCAACAAGACTAGTGCTTCAAGGAAGACCTAATAAGATTGGACCATCCAAATCCATCATCTGATGGACAATACAAGAGAGTGATCGGATCTATGTCCCTTATTGAGAAAGGGTAAAATCGCGAATTTGTGTTACACTTTTATAAAGGAATCGACCAACATTGATCTAAATTTTTAACTTGAATCACTAAAAAGTGACATATATGTTTTAATATTTGGAATGATGTAAACTGACAAAATATTTATTTTTAGTATATTTAATATTTGTATTTTTTTTAAAATCAAAAATTATTTGAATATATTTTTTTGTAAAATTGACACTATAATTTAGTTGTTAATAAAATTCTAAAAAATAAAGAGAAATGAGACACCACTCTTTATATAGTAAATTTTATTTGTTTCCTTAATTTTTTTGGGTTTGTATTCATAAGTTAAAACTTTAGTGCAAGGATTTATTTTTTCCCTTTTTTTTGAATAAAGAGGGTAAAAATTTATTAATATCTAAAAATCACTAGTAAATAGAAGTCAAGGTCCAAGTAGGCACCTAGAAATGACCAAGAACACAAAGTCCACAGGAAGCCAACAAAGAAGTAGAAACACAATAGGACCAAATAACGACCAACATCAACCAACCATATCCTCTAAGATAAGCCTCTCTAAATCCTAGAAGTAATCTAGGGATAACTACTCCCAACCACCAATCTACCAACCACCAACTTGCTCAAAAGCCCATTTTACCAAACAATCAACAACCCTATTCCATTCACATGGAATGTGGGTAAAGGACACAAAATTAAGAATAGAGCACAACTACAAGATATGCCTAACAACAGAGGAAATTTTCTAATTTACTCCATCCAACTTTTGCTCAGTCAAAAAATTAACAATAATTTGAGAGTTTGATTCACAGGTAATCTTGCTTCAACCAAGAGTACAATCTCTCTCAATAGCAAAGAGAATCACCAAACCTTCCATGAAATTATTGGTTTGCTACCCCTTGTAAATGGAAAATAAGAAAATGACCTTACCAAAGCTATCTCTTCCAACTCTACCAATCCCAAAAGGCCTAGGATTACCCCTAGAAGAGCCATTAGTATTGATCTTTAAAAAATATTTCGAAGGAAGGGACCAGCCCTCAACTCTCTGAACCTTTCTTTTGGCATGACGACCTCTTCAAACAAAAAAATAATTAAAAGCCCAACCATGAAGGCCCAATTTATTTGCAATCTCTTCATCACCCCTCTCCAATGGAAAAGACACTTCACATTTTGCTTTCACAGTCTCCTAAATTGTACCAACAACTCTCTACCAAAGTTGTTGAACCAATAGCTTGCTACCATGAAAAATCCTACAATTAATTTCAAGCTAAATTTTCCAAAGGATGAAAGTGGGGCCACTATTCCACATAATCTGGAGGAAAGAGTTATGTGCAAGGGGTCTCCCCAAACTACTCTGGAATTCAACTAGAGAAGAAGCATGAACACAAGGATGTCTCCAAATACTCCACCAAAAATGCTAAATAAGCATTAAAAAAGGATAACAAAAGAACAAGTGGGACAAATCCTCCTCACTCCAACCACAAAGAACACAAACCGATGGGCCCTAATAACCTCCCTTCTGCAAATTATCCCAGGTCAAGCATCTATTCTAGACTAAATTCTATAAGAAACAATTACACTTAGGCCAAGAAAACTTATTCCATACATGTTTCCACCAAGAGACTTCCATCCCACCATACTTTTGAGAAATAAACTCCTAGTAACCACTTGCCTCTATGAAGACCCCTTAGGATCAAAGCTCTAAGAAAAAATATCCCTCTCCCTAAGTGAGTTGCACTCTCTACCAAAAATAATATTTTTGTTCTCAAAACAATCCTCCTCTAAAACCCCAGCAGGCCACTCACTAGGTTCCTTCCATCTAGACACCTCCACATGCCCACAAAAATAATTAGTTTTGAAGTTGTCCACCTAGGACTAACCTACCTTTAGGAAGCGATGACAAAGATATTACAAATTAGGATGCCTAACCAAGATGGGGGAAAACCCATCCAAAGAGTTATACCAGAAGATAACCTAATACCCCCTATTGCAAACCTAGAATAAACCATCCTTGATCAGCTTAGCCCCTTTTTTGAGCATTTCCCAGATCACATAACCTTTACCCAAGAGTAGAAACCTAGGGACCTCCTCCAGGTCAACACACCTCTCAAGTACTTGTGAGAAAAAATCTTGGCCCAAACATGGTCCTGTTCAGCACACCATCTCTAGTAGAGCTTAGAAGACAACACCAAACTAGTAAAATTGGCCAGCCACAACCCAAGGCCACCAAACTGCTTCGATCTGCAAACCACCTCCCACTTCACCAAACTCCACTTAGAGGATTTCAAGTAACCAACCCATAAAAAATTCCCATTAAGAGAGTCGAGATCCTTAATAAAGCTAGAAGGAGACACCTAAAGCATACACCTATAATTGGGAAGAGCTTGCACCACTAACTTAAGAAGCAACACCTGTACCACAAAAGATAACCACTTGTGAGTCCAGTGGTTCTCCTTCGCATGAAATTTTTCTAAAATATTTTTCCAAGAGCCTCTAAGAAGGTTACTAGTAGAGATAGGAATGTCGAGATAGGTCAAAGGAAAGTGACCAATCTGAAATCACACAATACAAGAAATTTGTTGTTGAATAAGCATAGGAGTGTTAAAGAAAAAGATAGAAGATTTAACCTCACTAATCTATTGACCAGAAGTAGTAAGATAAATATCTAACACCTTGCATAAATTAGTAGCCTCTCTAACATTTTCCATACCCATCAAAGCAATATCATCCACAAATTGAAAGTGTGATTGAGGGGGTAAAAAATTACCCTAATTCAACCTTGGATGAGACCTTGATTAACATGACTCTTAATAACTCTCCCCAAACCTTCAGCTAAGAGAATAAATAGGTGAGGAGAAAGAGGGTCCTCCTAATGAAGACCTCTAGAAGCGCTAAACAAGGAAGATGGTTCCCCATTAACCAACATCAAGAAGGAAGTGGTCATAACAAAACTCATTATCTAAATAACCCACTCCTCAACAAAGCCAAAATCAATCAACACTTTCTGCAAAAAGGACCACTGAGTTAAACAAAAGGCAGTGTTTCTATCTCCTTACTACAACCACTCAACACACACCTTCTATTTCCAATAAATCTCCTTCTACAATTCACACTCCTCCAAAGCTTTCAAAGCCTTCAACTCCTCCATGAGAGAGTCCTTAGAAAAGAAAAACTCCCTAATCTCACAAGTAATAGCATCCAAATTGGCCTGAGCGACAACCTTAGCTTGAAAGATGTTGTCGAAGCACTATCAATTCTACCTTTTGAGCTAATACTTCACATATTGCATTTTTATGCAAAATAATACATCGCGGTACCAAAAACTAGTCTACCTCATTTCCACCACTCAGAAATGTAGTCCTACAAAAAATGATCCCATAGCCACATAAGCTGAAAATTGAAAGAGGGAGACCAAGCAACATGGGCTAATGAAGAAAAAATCTTAATTTTCCAATGATCAAAACCCCTATAGTCTAGAATCTTAAAGCTAATAGACCAAGACCCACCAATCCCAAAACAAGAGACCAGGAATCTATCCAACCTCTCAACAATGAAATCCTTACCACATCTCCTGTTGTTCCAGGTATAATAAACATTACCAGCAGGTTTAATATCCACAAGATTTAAGAAAGAAATATTCTCTCTGAGAAGAAAATTAGAAGGCTCCAACCTCAAAAATCCTCACCTCTTATCTTCCAAATCACTAATAGCATAGAACTCGCCAGTAATAATCCAAGGATATAGAAAAGAAAAAATCCATATGAACTGAATATGATACCAAAGACACAACTTTCCAAGCATATCAGTAGGAGCATAAATATTGGAAAGAAGAATAATTTCCCTAGGCTCCAATCTTGAAGCATCCACAGAGATAGAATTCTTACAGGACATCCACCAAAGAGGACAAATCTTCAATGGATTCCATAAGAAATCCAAACCCCCAACGTTACTTTGAGCACCAATACGTTGGAACTAACCATGCCACTAAAGTTTTGGCACCAAACCACACATTATCTCTATAGAAAACTTAGTTTCCCAAATGAATAACATATTTGGTGAATGAATACACACCAAATCACGAACAAAATTTTGTAGAGGGCCATTGTTCAAGCTTCTTACATCCATGAGAGGATAAACATTTTTGGGAGTTAGAAAAGTGGAAGTCAAGAGTTTTGATAGACCCTAAATCCACCAATGTCTCCCCCATCATCTTAATTCTATCCAAATCCTTCTTTCTCCTAGCCTTGGAGGGTTTCTCAGGGGCCCCTTTCTTTGGATTTTTCTAAAGAATCCCTAGGGAAGGAGAAGCCTTGTTTCCTTTCTCTAAATCAAACACCATCTTCTCCAATGGAGGAGAGTTCTCAACCTCAATCCTTTCCATAGCTAGAGGGGCCATAGGAACTGTAGAATCCAAAAGAATTATATCTATATCCATTAGAACAAGAGACATACCACCTTCTAGAATGATTTGAAGATCATAAAAAATATTACCCTCTTAAAGCACCCCCAAAACACCCAGATCTAGGGCCATCAAACTAGAGTTCACCTCCTATTGTCTAAGGTCATACAACACATCAAAGCGATTAAAAATTTCCTCTTCCTATCTCTCTTTGAAAGTTCTTTTATGTCCTTGATTCATGTTACGGGGCTTGACACGAATAAAACCCTCTTTATCTGCCACTTCACGTAGAATAGGAGTTTTTCCTTTGTCCTCCTTAGAAGGATTGTGAGGGAGATGAGTAGGATGGGGATAACAAGATAGGACCCTCAAATATCTCTTTTGTAGATGACTGGCATCAAAAAGGGAGAGCCTCATCGCCAAGCTACTACACCCAAGATAATGAACCCACACAAATTTCCAACAAATCTAGGATAGGGTTACTCAAATCAATTTCAACACATATTCGAGTGAAGGTAAGTACCATTTTATCTCACATTTTCTAAGAAGGACCCACTAGCTTTCCTAGCAGTAGAGCCACCATGTGAAGAATGTCAATCCACAAAAAAATTATCAAGAACCAAGGAAGGTGCACCCAAATAGGAACATGATTCAAAAGCTCCTTCAATGGGTTAAAACCAATATGACATGTATTGATGAAAAAACCAATCTAGTTATGAAAATAAGGACCTCCCTCAAAAAATTTGATGCAATCAACCATACAGTTAAATACGATCATAGAAAAATTGTTGGCCATTAGCATCACCTCTATTTTGCCGTCTAGATTCCATGTCTGTCTAGCCCAAGATTCCAAAAACTGAAGAGAAACTCACATCCCCATAAATTTTCAAATTAAATCATGTTTCAAATAATACTCAACATCCTTCGTAGTTGAGTTAGGTTGAATCACCATAAATGGTCTAACCTGGCTCCTCTCTAAGAATCCATTAGTTTTTGGAATACAAGGACTTCCAAACAGAGCCATCCCCTCTACCCCCAAAGCCTTAAATAAGAAATTATTCTCAGCATCACACCTTGATGAAGACAGAGAATTCACATGCAATGATGCACAAAAATCCATATTATATTTAAAACTATTTTCTTCACCTTAAGCCATAATAAAAAAAATAGAAGAAAAACCATCCTTATGCCTCCTCGAGCCCTTAAACTAGGAAAGAAATAGACAAAAAAAATCAAAGAGAGCACCAAATCTTAAACACCAACCCCCAATCACTAGAACACCCCTCCCCATGTTGGGTCATGTAGTGCCCTTCCATGATTCACCTTTTTTATGATGTTTATTGTTTATGTTTACTATGAGACTAAGAGCTATTTCTTTATGATTACATGTTGATGATGTATTAGGATGTTAGCATACTAACCTTTGTTGATGATTTATATGAAATGATCTAAGAAGTGTAAATGCCTTAAGTCTATGATAGCCTTGTTTAATGTTTTTATTTATGGATATTTGATGAAGTATTAACGTTTAATAATGATATGCTTAGATCATTGTCGTGACTATGTGTAATGTTCTAGGTTAAGACTTATCACGTGTGTTTATAAATATGCTTATCATATTGATATATGCTTATGGATATTCTAATGACTAATGGAATAGTGATGTTTGATGTTGATTAGTCTTTGATTATTTTGATGATGATTATGAATATTCTAGAAATAGACTATGTTACCTTATTTTGGAATGGTTTATGATTATTGATGTTACGAGATGTTATTTGATATATTATATGACGCTTTAAAATGTTATTTAGTTGTGGAGGGAAGGATGTCGTATTTCTCACTTGTGAGAACCCTATGATGTTTTGATTTCCTTTCACGTGATGATTATATATATGTGCAATATGTTTGATGTGCTGCAGATTTGCAGGTACTAGGCATCGACTCCACCTGAATTGATAGGTATGAGCATGCTTTAAACCCAATGGAACAGTTGATATGAGATATCACTTGGTCCCCTACTCTAGCCATCATCCTCGAAGAGGATGAGTATTTGGTCTAATACCTTGTCAGTGTTGTCAGTTTTGTCTGTGTCTCTTAGTGTTGTTTCAAGTCTTGTTTTGACCTAGGTTAGGGTTTAAGTAATTGTTTGGCATTTGGTTTGTTTAATTTAATTTTTTTTTGATAAATGTTTTTGGTTAATTGATGCATTAAAATAAATTATTAAGAAAAAAGACACTTTGATAAATAAATATAAATATATTTATTAATAATCATAGTTTATAATAAATTAAATGTGTAATGAAATATTAAAATAAAATAAAAATTATAATAGAATGTTATAATTAATAAATAGTAAAAATAATATAAGAAAATAGAAAGTATTTTCATGCAATTCACACACAACATCGAATAGATTGTCTAAAAAGAAACTTAATGTTTTTGGAGATTTTGAGAGATTTTATTAGATTTTTGGTTTCGAAAAGCGAACAACCTTCTTGTAAATTTGTTTTCCTTTGGAGGGATTTTTGGGATTTCGTGGGCTAAAGGGAGTAATTGGTCTACAAAATTTCATATATTGTTCCTGTTGTTGGAAATTGGGATTCGAAGAGGAAATTGATACAAGGTTTTGGGAAGAATTTTTTTTTAAAACAATTCCATTCCATCATAGATTCTTGGAAGGGAGGAATGCAAAAGGATAGGCGAAGGAAGGAATTGTATCAAATCAATTTGGGGAAAACGAATTTACAAATGAGTTTCCGTTCTTCTTATGATAGCACTATTGTTTTGATTGTTTAACGATTTAATCATTTTGTTTATAATTTTAGTGCAAATATATTTTATGCATATCCTATAATCGTTGCATTCCTGAGAAATCATTTATTTACATTTTTCGATTGCTTCCTTGAAAGTTTTAATAAATTGAATTTGTGTATATCTTGCAACCATTGCATTTGATGAGATAAAATCTATCTTCACCTCCTAAATGCATTTTCTTGAAAGTTTCTAAAGCCTATTCAATGAATCTTGTTGTGCACCCTCTCTTTCACCCCTACCCTTCGACATTTAGCTCACATTTTGCAATTATCGCATCTCTTTCTAAGCTATAGACTTACCTCCTACCAATTTCATTGTGGCGAGTTTCTTTAACTCGTTCACGATTTATTTTAAGCACAGTCCTTATCCTCTAAATCGGCATGACTACATGCACCTAGAATCAAGCATAGCTTATAATGTTTGGATGTGTTCTTGATTGTTTCATAAATTCAAATATTTTGAGTGCTTCCTTGCAAAATCTATCTTGTGCATATTCTACAATCTAGAATTTCAATAAGGCATCAAATTACTTCTTTCCCTAGCCAATTACTCTTTATTTTGTAAGTTTCTTAAGCTTTTTCAACAAATCCAATTGGTACAATCCTGTAATCACTGTTCCCATGAGATGACATCTATTGGAGGCATTCGATTAAAATACCCCAGTTGATAGTCTTATTATAAGCTTCTAAAGCCTTTTCATCAAGACCCAATGTGTGTACCTATCTTCATTGAACCCGTTCTAGCCCAAAGTGTGGCAACACAAAACCTTGTGGTCATGGGCTTTCCTTGACATATGCCATAAGTAGTATCCAACAACACCATGATCACCTTTTCTATGATAATATCGTGCAAGATTATAATATGAATGAGATTGCATAAGAGGGTGGCGGTGGAGCAAGTGTTATCCCCACCAACTATTCCTTAGTAGTCGCCTTGCTATTTACTAGTCATTTCTAGTAGGTCGAATGCCCCTCTTTTCCATTGTGAACTCGTTGCATGAAGAGCATTAGGGTTGAGCTTGTGTTTTATTGATCTTGTATGTCGCGACTTCCATTTTTGCATTATACATATTTGATGTTGTGTAAGGCGATTCCTAGTTGTGTATTACATTAGAAATTTTGTATGTTTGATATTCGATGAATGGACATTCATTATGTTTAGTATTCAATTCTTTATATTTGGTATTCAATGGAAATATATTACATTTGGTATTTGATAAATATTTCTTATGATTCGGCATTTGATTATATATATATATAGGTATATTTATGTTGCCATATTATAATTTGAAAGATTGTATTGAAAACTGCATTATGAAATTAATTATATATATTATGGTTATAGTAAAAGAATATTCTTACCTATGTGAATAATTGACTAAGTTAGATAAGTGAATTAGGTAATTGAGTAGGCTGAATTTGATTTACTCATATTTAGATAATTGAAGGATTAGTTTAATTAAATAAATTAGATTATCTTTTTGTTAATTAATGAAGGCTTACTACTTCCTTGATTATTTGTAAAATCATTATGTTGTTGGTTATTTAGAATAAATGTTATTATAATTATTTATGAATCAATGTGTAAATGACCCAATTAAGTAAGTTAAGTGGTCAAGTTAATATGGAATGTGGAAATAATGTCTATTTAAGGAATATTTAATGGTTGCAATGTTTGATTGATTCCTTGTAATAAATTATGTGTGTGATTTTGGAATTGGGGTGATTTTGGTAATTGTATAAAGTGGGAGTCATTTGTATTAAATTGTTAAGGTTGGGTTCCAGAGGCCTAGGAGGGAGTATTTTTGTATGTATGTTTTTTATGATGGTTTCACTTTGGAAGTGGTTTGGAAATGTTTTGAGTTGTGTGCAAGAGGGTCAATGCCTTGCACTATGTATAGACTCTTGTGATTTTGATAAGTGTGCAAGATGGTCAATGTCTTGCACTGTGTATGGATTCATGTGATTGTGATCAGCGTGCAAGATGGTAAATGTCTTTCCTGATGAGTAGGTTTTACTAGTTGCAAGTAGGTGGAGTGGCTCTCCATGGGGGCCAGGACCCAAAGTGGTGCCCATGATAACCCATTGGAGGGTTTCTTAATCTAGTGATAACCTTAATAATGAATTAGAGGGAGTGGGTAGAATTCACATTAATCAAGATAATGTATGCCTCACTCATGGCTCAAGTGCTCATTTAAGCTTGAGATGAGATGGGAAGGCCTAGAATGGCAAGATCAATTGCCTTGTCCTCATGAAAGGTACACTGATTCCGCATGAGTTTGTATGGGGTCCGGGGATTAGGAGAGGCTACTAGGATAACCCAGGATGGGGGTCGAGAGCCTAGGAAGATCCACAAGAATAACCCATATCGAGTTATGTGATGACACTCCTCCCTATTGCATTCTAGTGTTCCCTAGTTGTATGTTCTCATTCTATTATGTGTGTGCCTCTAGAAGTGAATTTAGTGTTGTAAGTGAAGTTGTGTTGCAATTAGTGTTATGTTGGAGTCTATGTATAACCCTTGATTGTGTTAGCTTGTTGCCTTCCTGACTGTTTGTTGTGGTGGGACCTTGTGTTATCTCCTAGCACGGGGGTGGACCTTAGGATTCCACATGGTTGGTAGGTTGGTTTTTTTCCTCCATTGTGTATCCTTGCTACATGTTCATGTGCATGGAGATTGGTCATTATGTTGTGGACTCCATATCATGTTCCAAATTGAGGAGAAAAACTTTTATGTATATGTATTGGATTGTATATTAGTTGTCTCTCTTATTATAATCAGATGTATTCTTCCCACATGTACTCAGGGAAGAATTGTTTTAAAGATTGTAAGGATGTAACTTATATCAATGCATTCTTCTTCTAATGAATACTATAATGTAATGCATCTTGAATATGTAGCTAGCTAGAAATGAACTTAATGTTGAGTATTAGTTGATATGTTATGTGGAATGACTTAAAGTGATTCTTTTAAAATGAACCTTGTTTGTTAGATAAATCATGATATCTTGGTAGTTAATGAAATGATTCTAGTTATCCGGATTATTAGTCTTGTGAGTAGCGTAGTTGAGGAACCTTAGAGGACATAGGTTTAGATTATATGTTATGTTACGTCATGCATTCTATTGTTATTTATTTAAAAAAAAAAATTGTTTCATTAATGTGGCATAGTTAGTGTTATCCTCTGGCGTTCTTTGGAAGGGCATTAGATTTGGTATCAAAGCCTAGGTTCATGCACTGGGTACTCTGGATACATATGAGCCCATTATGTGGGATAGTAGTGTAACTTTAATAGTTAACCTTGAAACTTTCATTTCGAGTCTTCTTGGTTGTGCATTCCCTAGACCTTACCTTATATTTGTTCATGCTTGTACTCTTTCTCTCTTCTCTCTAGAAATAATAGCTATGTGTATTAGGTGTATTCACACTTTGTGCCTACCTTTTTGATACAAGCAATTGTTATATGATACTATGTGATATTTTTTTCTCTTGTAGTTTTTTCTTAGTACTTGTTGAATGCTAAGGATGGTGTTGAGTGTATGATTGATCATTTTGTATGTATTTCCTTAAATGATGTGACCATGAATGCTCATACAACTAGCTCTATTACAAAGTAGTATGTTTACCTTCCTTATAAATAGTAGGATAACGTGCTTGTGTTCCACATAATAATTTCACTTATAATAGATCATAATGCATATGCGAACAATTTGTTCAGTGAGCATATATTAGCTAAATGATGTCTTTCTCTCTCCCCTCCTTTTCCAAATTTGATATGAAATATAAAAGATGTTGATTTATGATGTACTAAAGAAATTAGACGTATGGAATTTTTCATGTATGTGATACTATATGCAAAAAGACTGTTTGTATAGTTTCATCTCTCAGTAAGGAATTAGGAATTATTGGTTGCATTTATAAAGTTAGGAAATTTCATGGAGTATTGAAATTTGCACATTTAAGAGCATGTAGTAAAAATATGTATTGTAGATAGTGATGTTATGCCTGGGAAATTTGATCATTCTTGCATGACCTTACTTAATTGGCATATATATGCATTGATTAATTGACAACTCTCCCTCTCTCTTCTCTCTTTATCTGAAAATTAGATTCATAAGGATACTACTTAGGAATGTATTAGACATCAATAGAGGCATTGAATAATTAGTAAGGAATAAAATCTGAATTGCATAAAAAGAAAGTGCTTGTTTAGAATGGAAATAAGATGATGTGATATATGTTTAAAAATTAGTGTGATGATGCATATAAAGGAAATATACAAATAGGGTTATAGTATTTAATTCGCAAGAGGATAAGTGAGTGGATTTGTTTAAGGTGTGTTAGGGAATTATCATAGGTAATAGAAGTGATTATAAGTCAGTATTGCTATTAATTCTTGGTTATAAATCAAGTAATGAGGTTCGCCTAATGAAAATAATGATGTGACTGAAAAGTTTCCTTGCTATTGTGCATGTCTTGAAATTGAGTTTTGGCTGAGGAACTGGGTGACTAAATTTTTTTGTGGCATTATGAAGAGCATTCTATTTTTTTGCATCTATGCATTTGCATTGTGAATGATATGGTGTAGTAGTGAATTATAAATAGAGAGTCTAAAACTAGTTTTCATTATATTTATGATCTTGTGAATGTAATTATTTTATGAATGAGATATCAAAATGAACTTTGGTTTAGTGTTGAGTGTACACCTTGTGTGGGTGTGAAATATTGTATTTCTCTCTCTTGTATATGTTATTTACATAAAGGATGACTCCATGAATGCTAGTGTGTAAGGAAAATATAGTATTGCATTAAAATATAGTAAATGAATGTAAGAAGTAGGAAACCATGATTGTTTGATTGTTGTCCAAATTTGATTGAGAGAGATGTATTTATAACCCAATGGCCTAATGTGTCTGGTGTGCAATCTCTAGTGCACTTAGGACAATGCGGTCTTAGGTGTTGTGTAGTGGTTACTCCCTTTGGTGTGGCTGGCATTAGTCACCTCATTTTATGGTTATGTTTGGTATGTCACTTTGCCAAGATATGTTTGGATTGAAGTTTTGCAATGTTAAGGGCTAGCATGATTTCTTTTGATTTTCTTATGCTAGGACTGGCCACCGAGCTCTTTCTTTCCATTTATTTTGTGACATGTGTCATGTTTTAATCATTATGGGTGTTGAATTGCCGACATTTTTCATGATTTAATGTTGAAATTGACAAATTCTCCTCTTGGGTATTCTTTTTCAATCTCTTATGGTGGTCATTCCGAACTTTTGGTATTGTTGTCCCTAGTTTTTGTTGTTGAGTGTTGTTTTTATTAGGTTCAATTTGAACTTTTGATAGTGTGTTAAGGGAGAATACTGTGCAGAGATTGGAGCCAGCCATGTTGGGTAACTAGGTGGTATAATGTAGATTTCAATAAATGAAATGTTTTTTCATGATGAGATGCATTTGTAACCTTTTAAATCTTATAGGATGCTAGAAAAAATTGTGTTGGGATAAAAAGTTCACATAATATATGATAGTTAGATGATAATGAACAATATATTCTTTTGACAAATGATCATGTAAGTTTTGTAGAGATAATTAATATGAATGCCAATGTGGATTTTATTTGAATATGGTGTGTGTTAGAAGTTATAAGCATACGTTGATATTATTTTCCTTTGTCCCTAGTTGAGACTTTACTATGCTTTAAGTTTAGTGTGTTATATGAGAATGTTGAATGAAAATATTATCTTGCAAGGATGTTTGTTGGAGTGGTAGCTTTTGGTAGGTGTTTGAGTGAATTGGTATGTTTAATGTAATTATTGAAAAATGATGTATCTTGTTGTATTGTTTACGAAATGCATTTATTGTGAAGACTGGGTGACGTAAAGGAAATCTTTGCTAATATTATTTTACTTTAGGGATTAGGAAAAGGAAGAAAATGAGTAGATTAGGACATTTTTACCTGTTGATGAAATCTAATCATAGGTAAGTTAGTTATGTCTGTATTTACATTAAAGGAAAGGTAAACGCATTATTTAATAAATTTTAGGACTAATTTGTGTATGTTTTATTCTAACCTTACGACTTCTAGGAGTAAGTCGAATCTAAGGGGGGGGATGTAGTGCCCCTCCATGAATCACATTTTTTATAATGTTTATTTTTTATGTTTACTATGAGACTAAGAGCTATTTCTTTATGATTACATGTTGATGATGTATTAGGATGTTAGCATACTAAACTTTGTTGATGATTTATATGAAATGATCTAAGAAGTGTAAATGCCTTATGTCTATGATAGCCTCGTTTAATGTTTTTATTTATGGATATTTGATGAAGTACTAATGTTTAATAATGATATGCCTAGATAATTGTCATGACTATGTGTAATGTTCTAGGTTAAGACTTATCATGTGTGTTTATAGATAGCTTATCATATTGATATATGCTTATGGATATTCTAATGACTAATGGAATAGTGATGTTAGATGTTGATTAGTCTTTGATTATTTTGATGATGATTATGGCATGATTATGGATATGCTAGAAATAGAATGTGTTACCTTATTTTGGAATGGTTTATGATTATTGATGTTACGAGATGTTATTTGATATATTATATGACACTTTTAAATGCTATTTAGTTGTGGAGGAAAGGATGACATATTTCTCACTTGTGAGAACTCTACAATGTTTTGATTTCCTTTCACTAGGTATGTGATGATTATATATGTGTAAGACGTTTGGTGTGCTATAGGTTTGCAGGTACTGGGTATCGACTCCACTTGAATTGACAAGTCTGAGTGTGCTTTAAATCCAATGGAACAGTTGATCGGAGATAGCACTTGGTCCCCTACCCTTGTCATCATCCTTAAAGACGATGAGTATCTGGTTTGATATGTTGTCAGTATTATCAGTTTTGTCTCTGGTCGGTTAGTGTTGTTTGAGGTCTTGTTTTTTACCCAAGTTAGAGTTTAGGTAATTGTTTGGCATTTGGTTTGTTTAATTTAATTTTTTTTTATAAATGTTGTTTTTGGTCAATTGATGCATTAAAATAAATTATTAAGTAAAAATGGCACTTTGATAAATAAATATAAATATATTTATTAATAATCATAGTTTATAATAAATTAAATGTGTACTGAAATATTAAAATAAAATTAAAATTAAAATTAAATGTTATAATTAATAAATAGTAAAAATAATATAAAAAAATAGAAAGGTTTTTCATGCAATTCATGCACAACATCGAATAGATTGTCTAAAGAGAAACTTAAAGTTTTTTGGGGATTTTGAGAGATTTTATTAGATTTTTGGTTTTGAAAAGCGAACAACCTTCTTGTAATTTTTATTTCCTTTGGAGGGATTTTTTGGGATTCTATGGGCTGAAGGGAGTAATTGGTCTACAAAATTTCATATATTGTTGTTGTTGTGAGAAATTAGGATTCGGGGAGGAAATTGATTTAAGGTTTTGGGAAGAAAATTTCTGTAAAAAATTCCATTCCATCATAGATTCTTGGAAGGGAGGAACGCAGAAGGATAGGCGAAGGAAGACATCAAATCAATTTGGAGAAAACAAATTTACAGATGAGTTTTTGTTCTTCTTACAATAGTGCTATTATTTTGATTGTTTAACGATTTAATCATTTTGTTTATAATTTTAGTGCAAATATATTTTATGCATATCCTGTAATCATTGCATTCCTGAGAAATCATTTATTTACATCTGTCAATTTCTTCCTTGAATGTTTTAATAAATCTAATTTGTGTATATCTTGCAACCATTGCATTCGATGAGATAAAATCTATCTTCACCTGCTAAATGCATTTGCTTGCAAGTTTCTAAAGCCTATTCACTGAATCTTGTTGCACACCCTCTCTTTCACCCCCCGCCCTTTGAAATTTAGCTCACATTTTGTAGTTATCACATCTCTTTATAAGCTATCGACTTACCTCTTGTCAATTTCATTGTGGAAAGTTTCTTTAACCCCTTCACAATTTATTTTAAGCACAGACCTTATCCTCTAAACCGGCATGACTGCATGCACCCAAAATCAAGCAAAGCTTATAATGTTTGGATGTGTTCCTGAGTGTTTCATAAATTCAAATATTTTGAGCGCTTCCTTGCAAAATCTATCTTGTGCATATTTTGTGATCTAGCATTTCAGTAAGGCATCAAATTACTTCTTTCCCCAACCAATTACTCTTTATTTTGTAATTTTCTTAAGCTTTTTCAACAAATCCAATTGGTGCAATCCTATAATCACTACGCCCATGAGATGACATCTTTTGGAGGCATTCGATTAAAATACCCCAACTGATACTCTTCTTATAAGCTTCTAGAGCATTTTCATCAAGACCCAATGTGTGTACTCAGCTTCATTGAACCTGTTCCATCCCAAAGTGCGGCAACATAAAACCTTGTGGCCATGGGCTTTCCTTTACAGATGCCATAGGTAGCAGCCAATAGTGTCATGATCATCTTTGCTATGATAAGATCACACAAGATTATAATATGAATGAGATTCCATAAGAGGGTGGAAATGGAGAAAAAGCTATCCCTGCCAACTATTCCTCAACAACTGCCTTGTTATTGCCTAGTCATTTCTAACAAGTCAGATGCCCCTCTTTTCCACTGGGAACTCGCCACATGAAGATAATTAGGGTTGAGCTTGTGTTTTATTGATGTTGTATGTTGTGACTTCCATTTTTGCATTATATATATTTATTGTTGTGTAAGGTGATTCCTAGCTACATATTACATTAGAAATTTTGTATGTTTGATATTTGATGGACATCCAATATGTTTGATATTTGATGGACATTCAATATGTTTGATGTTCGATGGATGGGAATTCATTATGTTCAGTATTCTATTCTTTATATTTAGTATTTAATGGAAATAAATTCAATTTGGTATTCAATGAGAATATGTTGTGTTTGGTATTCAACGAATATGTCTTATGATTTGGGATTTGATTATTTATATATATAAAAATATATATGTTCATATATGTATGTATATTTATGTTACCATATTATAATTTGAAAGATTGTATTGAAAATTGCATTATGAAATTAATTATATATATTATGGTTATAGTAAAAGAATATTTTTACCTATGTGATTAATTGACTAAGTTAGATAAGTGAATTGGGTAATTGAGTAGTCTGAATTTGATTTACTCATATTTAGATAATTGAAGGATTAGTTTAATTAAATAAATTAGATTATCTTTTTGTTAATTAATGAAGGCTTACTACTTCCTTGATTATTTGTAAAATCATTATGTTGTTGGTTATTTAGAATAAATGTTATTATAATTATTTATGAATCAATGTGTAAATGACCCAATTAAGTTAAGTGGCCAAGTTAATGTGTAATGTGGAAATAATGTCTATTTAAGGAGTATTTCATGGTTTCAATGTTTGATTGATTCCTTGTAATAAATTATGTGTGTGATTTTGGAATTGGGGTGATTTTGGTAATTGTATAAAGCGGGAGTCATTTGTATTAAATTGTTAAGATTGGGTTCTAGAGGCCTAGAAGGGAGTATTTTTGTATGTATGGTTTTTATGATGGTTTCACTTTGGAAGTGGTTTGGAAATGTTTTGAGTTGTGTGCAAGAGGGTCAATGCCTTGCACTATGTATGGATTCATGTGATTGTGATTAGTGTACAATATGGTAAATTCCTTGACTGATGAGTAGGGTTTACTAGTTGCAAGTAGGGGGAGTGGCTCTCCATGCAGGCCAAGACCCAAAGTGGTGCCCGGGATAACCCATTGGAGGTTTTCTTAATCCAGTGATAACCTTAATAATGAATTAGGGGGAATGGGTAGAATTCACATTAATCAAGATAATGTATGCCTCACTCATGGCTCAAGTGCTTGTTTAGGCATGAGATGAGATGGGAAGGCCTGGAATGGCAAGATAAATTGTCTTGTCCTTGTGAAAGGTACGTTGATTCTGCATGAGTTTGTATGGGGGTCAGGGATCAAGAGAGGCTGCTAGGATAACCCAAGATGGGGGCCAAGAGCCTAGGAAGATCCACCAAGATAACCCATATTGAGCTATGTGATGACACTCCTCCTTATTACAATTTAGAATTCCCTAGTTGTATGTTCTCCTTTTGTTGTGTGTGTGCCTCTAGAAGTGAAGTCAATGTTGTAAGTGAATTTGTGTTGCGAGTAGTGTTATGTTTGAGTCCATGTATAACCCTTGATTGTGTTAGCATGTTTCCTTCTTGACTATCTGTTGTGGTGGGACCTTGTGTTATCTCCTAGTATGGGAGGTGGACCTTAGGGTTCCACATGGTCAAGAGGTTGGTTCTTTTCCTCCATTGGGTATCCTTGTTGCATGTTCATGTGTATGGAGATTGTTCATTATGTTGTGGACTCCAAATCCTATTCCAGATTGAGGAGACAAACTTTTATGTACATGTATTGGATTGTATATCAGTTGTATCTCTTATTGTAACTAGATGTATTCTTCCAACATGTAAAATTTTTAAGGATGTAATTGATATTGATGTATTCTTCTTCTAATGAATACTATAATGTAATGCATCTTGAATATGTAGTTAGCTAGAAATGAACTTAATGTGAGTATCAGTTGATGTGTTATGTGTAATCATTTAAAGTGATGCTTTTAAAATGAACCTTGTTTGTTAGATAAATCATGATATCTTGATAGTTAATGAAATGATTCTAGTTATCTAGATTATTATTCTTGTGAGTAGCGTAGTTGAGGAACCTTAGAGGACCTAGATTTAGATTATATGTTATGTAACGTCATGCATTCTTTTTTTATTTCTTAAATAAAAAAAATTGTTCCATTAATGTGGCATAGTTAGTGTTGTCCTCTGGGGTTCCTTGGCAGGGTGTTATAGATCACACCCCCCACACTCCTTAAACACTTCCCCACTAAGAATGCAAAGAAGGATAGAAGATTGAGTCTCTAGGAAATGAAAGTTGGATTAAAGATCCAAATAACAATTTTTTTCTTACTACAACCAGTACTTCAAAAAATAATTAGTGGGTCTTTGACATATTATGTGGTAGAGGGAATTAAGCACCAATTGGCTTCAATGGATGATGCTAGTTATTTGTGGCATGAGAAGTTGGGACACCCTAACTACCAAAGTATTATTTTCTTGAAGAGGCATAATAAGGTGCATGGTACTCCATGTGTCACTAAATACCAAAATGTTTGTGAATGGTGTATGGGATGCATCAAAGAGAACCGTTTGATAAGTGCACTACTTAGGAAACATTAAAGAACTTGAGTTGATGCATATTAACTTTATACATCCACTTGCACTAGTTTGAACTATGTTTTCATTCGTATTGATGAATACCATAAATATGTGTTTACATTTTGAGGAAGGATGAGTTAGTATCTACTTTCAAGGTCTTCAAGGTAGAAGTGGGGAATCAATCTAGTAACAAGATCAAGAAGTTGTAGATAGATTATGACACGTAATATGTCAATCAAGCATTTACAAGCTTCCTTAGATAACATCACATGGTAAGATAATTGGTAGATTCTCACACTCAAAAACTAAACAAGGTAGTTGAGAGAAAGAATCATATGCTCATGGAAATGGACAAATGTGTGTTGCAAGCTCAAAAGTTGCCTAAGGCTTATGAGGTAGAAGTAGTGAATTGTTCTTTCTATATTGGTAATTGGTTGCCAACAAAGACTATCAAGTAAGTGACTTCACAAGAGAAATGGAGTGACAATAAGCCTTGTTTGTGTCACCTTAAAGTCTTTGGGTGGGTTGCTTATGCACAATTTCCTGATGAGAATAAGAGGAAACTTGATGCAAAGAGTCAAATGTTTATCCTTTTTAGTTATAGTTAATAATCCAAGGCACAAAAACTATAAGGTCTAACTATTAACAAGGTACACATTCACAAATATGTAACTTTTGATGAAGTGAAAAATGGACCATATAAAACAACACAATTCCAAATATATCAATCCCAAATGTATATTCTCCCCCTTAGGGTCTCTTGATGTTTATTTTGCAAAATATAGACTAAAGAATGAAAGCACAATTATTGAATAGGTTCAAGAAGAGGAAGAGACTAGATTGGAGAGGCTAGAAGCCTTCAGCAATTACAGCAAAATGCCTAAATGGGCCAAGCAAATCCTTCATGATTCTCCAATTGAAATAGCTATGTTAGATACTAGGAAGAAAAGAAGTCAATTTGCAAACCATAATTTACTACCTAAGGTATAAGATTTGTATGAATTGAAAACATACAAGGAAACCAAGGGCTATCTACATTGGGAAGTAGCAATGCATGAGAATATGTTTCTTTAATGAATAATTAGACTTTGGAGTTGTGCAACTTGTCAAACGTAAGGTCATTGATTATAAGTGGGTCTGCAAGATCAAGTTTACATTAGAAGGGAAAATTGAGAAACACACATATATGCCTGTAGCCAAGGGATACTCATTAGCATTTTCTATAATAAGACATTTGCTCAAATTGCAAGGTTCACCATGATGATGAAAATTTTTGTAGTGCAAGAAAGTATAAGTGGCACTTGTGCATTAGTTGGATGTCGAGAGTGCATTTCTTCATGGTGATTTTAAAGAAGAGATCTTCATGTAGGAACCTCTTGCATTCACTAAGGATGGAGAGAAACATTTTCTTTGTAGATCAATACAAAGTCATTGTAGCTTGAAGTGTCTCATGGGTGGTATGAGAAGCCTACTCAATATATTTTGGATTGAGTTTCAAAAAATTTAAAAGGGACCCTCTTTGTACCTTAAAAAAAGTAATCAAGAAATTCTCATTATTCTTCTTTATCTAGATGCTCTAATTTTAGGAACAATGTTGATTTGATTATTGAAATGAAGCAACTAACCTTAAAGTTTGAGATGAAATATTTGGGGTTGCTTCACTAATTTTTTGCCTTATAAGTTTGGTGAGAGAAATATGGGCTTGGTGTCCCATAGCCAAAGTATGTCAAAAATTTGTTGACAAGATTCAAGATGGAAGGCATGAAAGTTTCCAAAACTCCATATGCTCTTGGTATAAATTTGAAAAAGGTTACAAGGACAAAACAAATAGATCCTATAGAATATCAAAGTCTAGTGGTGAGTTTTTATGTATCTCACTCATACTCAATTTGATGTCTCCTTTGTTGTTGAACTAGTGGCCAAGTTTATGCAAGAACCACATAGTCATACGAAAGTTGCAAAGTGCATCTTGAGATATGTAAAGTGTGTTTGAAGAATGAAGAAGGTTGTCATTAATGAGTTATCATTGATGTCAACACTACATGATGGATGTCAAAATAGTATGAAGGATGATTGTAGAAGAGTTATTTTGCTAGATGGTTTGATCCACAAACAAAAATAGTTAAGTACTTTTGCTAAGTGTCTACACCAGCAGATTCAACACACAAAGCCCTCTGGGAATTTGGTCTGCATTTGTTTGCTCATACCGATTTACTTCTATGATTCTAATATGTTGTTCATGAACATCAGTAGCATCTTATTTTTGGATTTTTCTTGATTTGGATAAGTGGTTCGAAAGTTGCAAGTAACAAAAGATCAACATAATTTTAGGTCATGTGCATGGCTAACCTAATGTATGTAAAGGGTTGCAAAGATTAAATATGTGATAATAATGGAAGAGGGAACTCTTATAGGTCCATGACAACCTATATTGCATGTGTTTGGGTGCAAAGGCATTTTGATTTGAATTGGGTGTCGACAAGGCACGTTTTGTATGATTTGGGGCTACATCTAATTACACTGACCTAATTGATGTCTACGATGGAGTTTGGTATATGTATACAAGATTGTTTTGAGTTTGAAGATATCTAATCTTATGTTTACATGATATGAATTCAAGCAATGTGCAAAATTTTGCAGTTAAGTGAATAAGTTGTGAATGTTGAGAAAAGGTGTGTGAATGTAGAGTAGAGTAGAGATTTGTAATTTGAGTTGAATAAAGTGTATTAAGTCAATGTTTTGAGCTTCAAAGAAATTGAATCCAACATATGTTAGATGGACTTTGTATCAGTTCAAATCTTGGTTATGAAGCCACCTCTTTCTATAGTTATTTTCTTTGTGAACAGTGAGTTCACTTGGACAATGAATCCACCTGGTAGTGAGCCTTTCTGTAATATCTTATAACCGGTTATAACATATTGTGAGCTTATCCTCACTGTGGTTTTTCCCATTCTGGGTTTTCCATGTAAAAATTTTGGTGTTCATGTGTTGTGTGTGTTATGGGTTGTTTATGCTTTCATTCCTTATAACTTTTAAGTATGTTTTGGTAATTGGATGGTTTAATAGAATATTGATTCACCCCCCTCTCAATATTCTGAGTGTTCAACAAATTGTATCAGAGCCTAGTTTCTTGGAAGAAGCTTGACCGCTTTGGGAAGATCTTGGAAATTGAACACATGGTTGATAGAAAGTTTCCTATTTCTCTGGAAGTGATTCTTGCTACTGGATACACAGAAGAAGATTGCATGTTTGACAAAGATGGAGAACTCAAAGTTGCTCTTGAAGACCTTGATAAAATTGAAGATGAAAAAAGAGATCTAAAGGAAAATATGAAAGAAGCAAATGACTACATCAAAAAATTGAGAGAGAAAATTAAGAAGTTCAGAGAAACACATAAGGAGGTCAATGAACAGTTGAAACAAGCAAATGAGAACATCACCAAACTGAAAGTGCAAGTCGAAGAAAAGAAAAAAATTAAGGAATGTTTGAATGTGATGGTAAAAAGCAAAACTAATGAATGCACAAGGCTTGAACAAGAAGTGGTAAATATGAGATCAGATCTAGAGAAGGAAAAAAATCATGAAGAAAAATTCAAGACAAGTTCTACAATGCTTGATGAGTTAATTGTAGGTTAAAAAGCATCTAAAGACAAAGGTGGTTTGGTACTTGAAAAAGGAGAAATCTCAAAAGAAAATTAGACACCTAATGCAAAGAAGACCAATGAACCAGAGAAGACTGAAGACAAGAAGAACAATGGAAAGTTCCATAATCAAACAAACAATGCTAGAAGACCCCCTATTAGACAACCAAATGCTCAAAGGTAGCCATCTTTCAATGGTATTTGTTATTCTTGCAATAAATTTGGACATAGAGCAATTAAATGTAGAAACAAAATGAATCAGAATGTTCCATCCTTTACTAGTCAATGTTTTACGTGCAAGAAGTTTGTGCATAGAGCAAATGAATGTAGAATTCAAATGATGAATGTATATAACAATGGTAGAATGATTCAATCTTTTAATGGTTATTGATATACATGCTATGGATTTGGACACAAGGCTAATCGATGCAGATTAAGAATGAATGAAATGAATAATGCTTAGAAAAATGTCATATGCAACATCTGCAATAGACCTAGACATATTGCTAGATTTTGTAGGCGCGAAAATACAAGGATAATCTAGTGTATATAAGAGTAAAATTTCACTCTTGCAATTTCACTTACATTCTTGCATTTGCTTTAGTGTCCACTCCCTTAGCATCTTGAGTAGGATCATTTTAACCCTTGCATCAACCTCTTTCCCTCTCAAGATGCTCTAACACCCCTTTTTAACAGTAACCCTTGCGTGTTAAATTTTCATTGAACTTTGTGCTTTTCTCATTTGTGTCATTTTGTAGTGTGACATGTCTGGACACTAGTGCACCACATGGATGTCTGCGCACTGCGCTAGCATCCTGCGACATGTCAATGCTCAGCTAGTTGTTTTTGAGCATGTATTTCCACTTGTCAGCTAAGTTTGTCGATGGAAACAGCTCGAGATTCTCTGTAACCACCTGTGAAGCTTCTTTTCTACCTTTTTTAATCCATTCTTTCCATCTATTTTGGTCTTCTAAATCTTCCTAGCTTGACCTTTTTCTCTTTTCTTACTCTTGCTATTTTTCTTACACAAATTAATACAGCTTGTTGTAGCAGCTTCAAGCTCTCTTAGCTCCACTCTTGCAACTTCATCTCCTTCACTTCATGTTTGTGACCATCTTGGGATTCCATATCCCCTAATATTTGCATACTTGGTGATATGGGTTCTCCTCCTCGAGCAGGGATTGCTTTTATCACTCCTACTTTGTAGTGTGGGTTCTACTCTCGAGCAGGTTTTGCTTTCACCACACGCTTTGTTCATCACACTCTTTCTCTCTATCTTCTTGGTTGTCCGTGGAGGTGGGAACACTAAAATAGGGGTTTGACTAAGGCAAAACCCTATACAACCCCAACATTCTCTCTAGATATCATGCTTGCAGGTTTTGAAGACATTCATTTGATGGAGGTTTCATCACTTGCGTGGTTGTAAGTATTTCTTTCCTTTCTTCTCCATATCTCTAACATTCTATTTCGCTTTGTTTCAGTTCTATTACATTCTACTACCTTATCGCATTTTGTAAACTCTTAGCAACCTGATAGCTAGTAGTCATTTAGCAATTTTTTGAGACATTCTCGTTCTCTAGTCCATACGAGATGCTAGCACATTGCGATGTCATCTGTATTCTGCGCTAATGTCCTTTGGCCAAGAGCTTTTCATCTTTTCCAAAGAATCTTTGTGTCCCGCTCTTTCTGATTCTGAAACTTCCGCGATGTTCCTTGAGGTAGTTTAGGGAAGTTTGCCCCATGAGGCTCTCTGAATGAAGAGAACTTGTGAGTAGTGAATCCCTGTCTTCTACATTTTGGTGAACCTAACGTGAAGAACAGTGTTCTTTGAGAAAACTAGGAATTTATTTACCCCTACTTGGTGGGGTCATAACTTTTGACTCAGTGCTCGGAACTCAGAACCATTTGCACCATTGGAAAGGTCTCTTAGAGAACTAGTTCAATCCCTAAAATACTACCTTTGATAGTCAAATTTTAGGAATTGACACAAGTTCCAACCTCAAATTTTTCCTTGGAGACCTTCGAAAACTTGATTTACTAGAACATAGAAAATACCCAAAAAATCGTAATGAATTCAATATCAAAGACATTAGATTTCCACAGTCCATAATAATGAGCTAGAGATTTTTTTGGATTTGTTTTTTTGGATGCAAAAAACAAGACATAGTCAAATCCAGAATTCAATATCTTCTTTTATTAGTTCAGTATCTAATTTTGTTCAAAATTTGAATGATATTCCATTTCATGCATGTGATGGTGACTTGGCTTTGCCCATGTCACTTGGTGTCTTTGATCCTTCTCAAGAAATTCCTCTAGCTTCGGAGGATATTTTGTTGCAAGAAGATGAAATCATTAATACCTTTCTTAATGTTACTTTACCTTCTATTCATTCTAATACACTCTCTCCTAGAGATGATGCATTTCTGAATGATGAATCTTTTCTTTCCAATGCACTCTCTTCTAGAGACGTTGCATTTGTGAATGATGGATCTCATCTTTGTTCTGATGCACTCTACTCTAGAGATAATGCATTAGTGAACAATGAACCTTCTTCCACATATAATTCTCCTTGGATCAATGTTGAGAATGTTTCTTCAAATAATTATTCCACATTTGATCCTATTTGGATTGATGTTGAGAATATGTCTTCAAATAATTGTTCTATTCATTGTGATGATTTTGTAAATGTAATTTGTGTCTTTGTTTCCCCTCAAAGGCCTAAGAGACTGGTCATTTACGTGACTCCAACTAGTCCTCCTAAAAGGATTTGTTCTATTGATGGTCTTCCATTGGATAAAGATTATCTTGATCTTTCTATGGCTCCCTCTTATAGAGTAGAATCCCATACTTATAAGAATAGTATGAATAAAAAAATAATCCTTCCTCAAGCACCTAAACCTACAACTAAAGCACCTAGTGACTACGATCTTCTTGAACAACTTTGTGTTACTTTAGCTAAGATCTCACTATGGGACTTACTTCAGTCTGCTCCAATTTATCAAGGTATGCTTCAAGAAGCCTTCCAAAAGATCCTCTTGCCTTCTTCTGCTAGGCCAACGGATGCTAATGCATTGATAACTTATATTCGCGTGGATTCATCGAATATTACGTTCTATGTGGAGGACTCCCACCTCCGGAAGTACAAAAGCAAGTGGATCCTCTAATGATTACAGTTAATATTAATAAAAATGGCATTATATGTACTCTCGTTGACTTTTGGTTCAGTTCTCAATGTATGTAGCATTGATCTATTGCCTAAGATTAATATTGACTCATCTTCTATTAATACTTCTTTTGTTGTTATTCGCGGGTTTGATAATGTTGGGAGACAAGCTCTAGGTACAATAATATTACCTTTGCAACTTGGACCTATTACCATACCTACCCTTGTATATGTTATGTCAGAGAAATTACCAGATAACCTTCTTCTTAGTAGAGCGTGGATTCATGCTATGGGTGTAGTCTCATCTGCCTTGCATAAATCTATTAAGTTTATTTGCAATAATAAAGTAGTCACAGTCAAGGTTGACCTTGGTGCTATGCACTCATGTGAAGTGGTAGCTGTTGATCAAGCTTTGATTGTGCCTACTCTCATTCCTTCAATATCTTCCAATGTGTCAATGTTTACTCCAGTAGTACCTACTACAAAGGATACTCTTGAGATAAATGTCCCTAAAGAAGATCCTTCTGAAGCAAGGAGTCTTAAGTGTGTTCCTTCTACCTCTTCTCAAGAAAATCCATGTCTTGATGACTATTGGGGTCCCTTAGACTTTACAAATTCCTTCATTTAGGAATATAAAGTCAACCTAATCTGCTTAGACCTTTTGATAACATCATCCACATCCGCTATCAAAGATGATTGTCCTTTTGCATCGCAAAGTGGTGTGAGCAATAATTGTAATGTTCTTAGTGTTGGTCCTCCTTCTGAGGAAGAGGATTACACTTCTACTAAAGAAGACAGTGTTGGCAGTCCTGTTAATAAGGATGATGGTGATCACATAGAGGAGTGTGATCCCTATTTTTGGGACGATGCTCTCTATGAGGATCCTCCTCAAGATTTGCAAATGCATTATGGTCCTCGCTTTAAGCTTGTCTCTAAATATGTCTATGAGTGTAAAGGTTGTGGGCATAATGAACAAGGCATTCAGGTCCCTATAGAATTTACACCCCGTAAGCATACTTTGGGACTTGGTTGCTTGAAGGAACAATCCAAACAGAAGCCATGGTCGAGTGACATTAATTCTTCTCAACCTCATTCTGTTGAAAAGATTCTTCCTCCATTGTCTTCTATCTTTGTGCCTTCTTCTTCTTCTTCTTGTGAGAAGTCAAACCTTTCTCCACAAGAGAAAGGGTTGCTTCCTGCTCCTCATCCTTTATCCAAGCAAAAGTGTATTTTGTTGTGGATTATAAAAGCCCACTTGATCACTCTTCCTTCTCCTACACGTAATAAACCTCATAAGCATGATGAAGGAAAACATTCTTTCTTTGCATACCATTGAGTGTTTGATCATTCCACTGGTGAATGTAAGTCCTTGAAGGATAAAGTACAACTTTGTGATTCAGGTGCCATCAAACTCCCATTTGATTGATGCACCTTCCCTTACTTTGCATGACAAGTGATATCAAAGTTTACATCTATCCTACATGTCCTATGTACCTTGCATGGTTCTTCTCCCCTGTATGATGGGGGCAGTGATAACTCATCTTGGAGATATGTGTCCCTCTTAAGGACCCCCTCTCTTCTCTATGTCTTTCAAATGAAGTGTCCCTTGAGTGGACCCCTTTTCTCTTTTGAAGGGTTCCCGAGGGACCTCTTTGAAATCTTTTCTCTCGAATGAATTCATTGGCATCTAGCTTGGGGGCAGCCTAACTAGACCTCGCTTTTAAAACAGTGTGTCCCTTGAGTGGACCCCTCTTCTTTTGAAGGGTTCCCGATGAGCCCCTTTGAAAGTCTTCCAACTTGATGATGGTTTGTGTGATTGTTTACTTACTTGCTCTACAAGACCGAGAACCTATAGAGCTCCTTTACATTAGGTGATATGGGTTTTCCTCCTTGAGTGGGGATTGCTTTTATCACCTATCTTTAGTGATACGGGTTTTCCTTCTTGAGCAAGGATTTCTTTTATCACCTATATTTGGTGATACAGGTTTTCCTCCTTGAGCGGGGATTGTTTTTATCACCTATCTTTGGTAATACGAGTTTTCCTCCTTGAGCGGGGATTGCTTTTATCACCTATCTTTTATGATACGGGTTTTCCTCCTCAAGCGAGGATTGTTTTTATCACCTATCTTTTGTGATACAAGTTTTCCTCCTCGAGCAGGGATTGCTTCTATCACTTTTACTCTGTGATACGGGTTTTCCTCCTCAAGTGGGGATTGCTTTTATCACCTATCTTTTGTGATACGGGTTCTCCTCCTCGAGCGAGGATTGATTTTATCACCTTTACTTTGTGATACTGGTTTTCCTCCTTGAGCGGGCATTGCTTTTATCACTCTTACTTTGTGGTGTGGGTTCTACTCCTGAGCAGGTTTTTCTTTCACCACACGCTTTATCCATTTTAGTTACTCTATCTCTCTCTTCTCTTTTGTATATACCGGATTGAAGATCTGCATCTTCTTCATCCTGAATATATGCCACTCCCTTCTTTATCTTAAAGTTCTTCTATGTATTGTTTGGAATGACTTATAGTGTTGAGACAACTTTTTACATCGAGGTCTCTTTTACTTTGCCGACTCAAATCCTTTAGCTTTTTATACCCTAACCTTGTTGTATGGTGCAAGTTTCTCTATTCTAACACATTAGTTTTACAGGTCTTCAACCTGGGGGCATGCTTCTGTGGTTCGAAGAGTTATCTACTTCCTCTACAACATCCTTTTGGCA